>JARQOC010000011.1:79231925-79607904 GCA_033576535.1 Allobates femoralis
TGCTTGAGGAGAAGCTCACATCCACCTCCCATCTCTTTATGTATTCCAGTTTGAGTGGGGAGCTTAAGTATCATACCCTTATATATCAGAGAGGCAATTGGCACGCATCGGATCAGAAAGGAGAAATTTCTATCAGGGAAAGGAGTGTGTGTGTGGGGGGGGGGGGGGGGGAGGGTATACCCCCAGTCGGTGTAAACAGGAAGTAGAAAGTATAAAGTGCCTGATCTGGAGGTACTGGAAGGATGCACCACCCAGTTGGGGAAAGCGCAACGCCACAAGGTCAAACGCTGGGAACTTACCCTCCACAAGGGGATCTCCCACTGACTCAACTCCAGCTTCCTACCAAGTCCTCCAGCTCAAGAAAGGTATATGCAGGTGCAATGCTCTGAGAGGGATTAAGTCCAAGGGGAGGCCAGTCCAACCTCGGGGGGGCCTGTCTCCAATAGTCAAGGAGAGTTTATGCAGCTTCAAGAGGGGAGGTCTTTCTTGTGGGACCCAAGGTCTCCGCAGCCAAAATCAGGCCAAGAGAGCCGTCCCCCAAGAATGGTTTTTCTATTTGGATCCAACCCAAATGAGGGGGAATACCACCAAGAATTAGCCTCCTCCAGGATAACTGCTCTCTGATATTAAATTAGATTAGGGACTCCCATGCTTCCCCGCCCAAAAGGGAGGTACATCACTGTCTGTGAGACTCTTGGCGTTTTATTTACCCATATATAATTATTAACTAGGGTTTGTAATTTTGCCAAATACTTTATAGGCAAGGTTAGAGGGATGCATCTTAAGAAATATAGAATTTTTGTTAGTTAGCATTTTAAGAGCCTGAACTCTAGCAATCTATGAGAGATTGTGTATGGGTTGCAAATCTATACATTTTTTGAGGGTTTTCCATAGAGACTCAAAGTTTCTAGTAGGCATCTCTTTGGAAGAACCTAATTTGATTCCAAGGTAAGGTATGCCAGCCGGCATCCATCTGAAAGGCAGGAAAATCTCCAGCTGGGCCATTAAAGATTGGGAGACCATAATGGGTAAAATAACTGATTTATTTGCATTAATCTTGTAATATGAGATTTGGAAGTATCCGTCCAACGACTTTATAATTGCTGGGAGAGATCTAGAAATATCGGTGCAGGAAATAAATATATTGTCAGCATATAGGCCAATAACATGATTTTTCGGTCCAATTTGTATTCCTGAGATCCATTGTTCGGATCGGATCAAGGTGGCCAGCGGCTCCACAGCCAGAGCAAAGATTACCCGTGAAAGCGAACATCCCTGGTTATACAAAACTTATGCGAAAGAAAGCCGGAAGAGAGAACCTTGGCGTTTGGGTTAGAATATAAGCTTAATATAGCTGCCAAGATAGGGCCAGACAGACCAAACTTGCACAGAACCATATCTAAGTACCCCCAGTGTACCCTCTCAAAGGCCTTTTGGGCATCCAGAGACAGGAATACACTGGGGGCACCCCTCAACTCCGCCACTTTAATGAGGTTCATCATTCTTTGAGTGCCATCTTTCGCCTGCCTTCCCGCTACAAATCCCACCTGATCTGAATCTACCAAGGTGGGAATCACCTGTGCAAGTCTGTTTGCCAAACGTTTTGAAAAGATCTTAAGGTCGCAATTTAAGAATGATATAGGGTGGTAATTGCCCGGGTTTTCTGGATGATTACCCAGCTTGGGGATGGTGACGATAGTTGCTTCCAGGGAGAGGGAGGGGATCGTGCCGGACAACTGCCAATGGCTAAACGTCTTGAGTAAATATGGAGTCAGAGTCTGCGAGAAAGTCTGGTAGTATTCGTTCAGAAACCCATGTGGGCCAGGAGCTGAAAAACATTTTGTAGATTTAATCATGGTCTCTACCTCAGATGAGGTAAATGGCTGATTCAACTGCGCCAGCTGGGCCTCTGAACTGACAGGAAGGTTCAAGCCTGCCAGGAATTCTGCTATATCTGCTGAAGTAGGTTCAGGGGTATCGGGGTCTTTATTCAAGTTGTACAAACAGGAATAAAATTGTGCAAACACCTCTGCAATTTCCATAGGGTTCCTCACCGTTGTCCCTTGTTCATCTTTCATGAAATCCATTACATTACAAGCTGCTCTTTTTTTGATTCGTCTGGCCGGTAGTGCTCCGGCCTTATCACCTGAAGCATAGAGCGAGGTTTTAAAAAGTCTGAGACATTTCTCATGTTGTGTCAGTAATAGGACTCTTAATTGATTCCTCAAGCATTTGGGAGTTTATTTAGGAAGGAGATTTCACTTTATCTCCTCTAAAGTTTGGAGGTGGGACATGAGGTCTGCTCTATTTTTATCATTAGTTTTTTTTTTAATTTGAGAGGCTTTTTGGAGAAACAGGCCCCTAATCACCTCTTTGTGGGTCACCCAATGGACGTCGTCAGACACAGACTCATTATCATTTATCAAGAAAAATTCAGATAGGCGTTTTTCAACATCATCCGTGACCATGCGGTTAGCAAGCAGGCTAACATTCAGTCTACAACTATGTGATGCAGATTGTTTAGCCCCAAGGATCACCTCTAAGGAGACCGGCGCATGATCTGACCAAGTGATCAAGCCGACTTCTGCACAGGCCGATATGAGGCCATTTTTAAATCACACGCATGTGACCATTGCACAGTGTGCTGTATGGGTGGGAGTTTGACTCGCACCCATGTACTTTGAATGGCCACTCACGAGAGGAAATAGCGTTCAATCGCAGCATGCTACGATTGAACTTGCATTTCCCTCGCAATGCGAGTGTAATGTGAGGAAATCGCACTAATGGGACCAGTATCAATTAATGATACTGGTCTGAGTGGAATACGAGTCTCCCTCGCATTGCACTCGCGCGAGGCACACAGGCAGTGTGCCTTCAGCCTAAAGCTCTTTTAGCCATGTTCACATTACTACCTGAGGAAGGCTATTAGGCTAATATTGTAGCCAAAACGCGTTGTTTACCTATTGTTGCTTATCTACTACTATACCTACAATTTGTTTTAATACATTTTTGGAAAAAAAATGAGAAACAAGATCTGTTTCTGGAAGCGCTGGGCAAGTACACCGGATCTCTCCCATGGAATAAATTCCATCTGGCCAATCGTTACTCAGATGCCTCCGCTCTGTGCCAGTTATTGCACTGGCTGCCCGTACACTACAGGATCCAATTCAAATTGCTTGTTCTCACCCACAAAGCTTTCATGGTGAAGCACCCCCCTACATCTCCTCCCTCATCTCTGTCTATCACCCCACCCGTTCTCTACTTTCTACAAATGACCTTCGACTAACATCTGCACTAATCCGATCGTCCCACTCCCGGCTCCAAGTCTTCTCCCGAGCTACACCAATTCTCTGGAATGCTCTACCCCAAGATATCAGCACTATCCAAAACTTGTACAGCTTCAGACACTCCCTAGAAACAAATCTTTTTAAGGCGGCCTATCATGCTCCTTAATAGAAGTCCTTAGTGAATGGGCTATATACAGTACCATCTCTCTGGACATAATCTCTTCTTAAGATTCCACCAAACCCAAAAGCTCCACACAGATTGTCTGGTGAACATTCATGTAACTTTATTTCTATTCCCCTCCTCACGATGCTTGGACCATCAGTGTAATAAGCCCCTGGACTTTATGTAACCCCAATCCTGTTGCAGATTGTAAACTCTTTTAAGCTGGGTCACATTTATTTTTGCATTAATTATTGTATTGCATTTTTACATTGATTCTCTACTTTAATTACTTACTATATTGTATATGTTTTATTGTTACCTATGACCGCTCGTAAACAAACCACTGTATTGTAAAGCGCTGCGAAATATATTGGTGCTATATAAATAAAGTCTTATTATTATGTATTATTATATGTATCCCAGCACAGCCTCCAAACAACATATATATCCCAGTACAGCCTCCATATAACACATACAGCCCAGCACAGCCTCCAAATAACATATATAGCCCCCTGTCCATTCCCCCTGATGGTTATGGGCCCCTGGGAGGTATGTATTTGCCCCTGACAGGGGCTCTTGACCCCTTGTGTGCTCCTCCACCTTTACTTTCCTTCTAACCAGTGTGGCAGACGGTTGCTGATCACAGTGCCTGACTGTAGGAGCCCGGAGCAGAACTCTATGGTCTCCAGCACCTTCTGCATTGCACTTCCTGCAGGAGATCACAGAGTTCTGCTCCCAGATCAGTACTGTCATGCAGGGGCGTACATAGAAATCATGGGGCCCCATAGCAGAATTTCTAATTGGGCCCCCCCCCCCAAAAAAAAAATAATAATAATATTTGGCTGGGTCATATAAGAGCACATCTCAGGACTTTTCAGTCCCTACAAAGCAATTTTCCTCACACTGAAGCCTCTGGATTCCCTTTTTATTGACCCTATAAAGTATGATGCTAACAAAAGTGCCCCACAAACACTATATAATTCCCCCACAGTGAATTGCTCCAAAGTACCCTCCACACACAGCATGATCACCCCACTGTACCCCCTCTACTACACCAACACAGAATGGTAACCTCCAACTGTGTCCCCCACACAAGCCTTTCAAGCAGTAAAATGGGCATACATACAGTATAATGGCCACTACCATACCTCCAAATAGTATAATGGCCCCCAACACAGCCCTCCGCACAGTATGATGGACTGCAGATAGCCCTCCACACAGTATGATGGACCCCACACAAACCTCCACACAGTATGATGGACCCACTCAAACCACCACAGTATGATGGACCCTGCACAAACCATCACACTGTATAATTGCTTCCTTACCAGAGAATGACCCTCAAATAGCCCTCCATAAAGTATGAAGGCTCCCTCATAGCCGTCCACATATTATAATGGACCCCTCATCATCCTTCAAATAGTATAATGGCCCCACATAGTCTTCTATATGGTATAAAGGGTCCACATAAGTCCTCCATATTGTATAATGCACTTCATAGTGCTCCATCTTATATATAAAACCCGGAGGAATTTGTGACGTCACATCCGTCACTTTGTCCCAGCATCCGGTTATTGTGCCCAGAGTTACACCCGCTCAGGGTGACCCAAGATGGCGGCCGTAAGCGGGAGTACCCTGGCGACCCACACAACTCGGCACTCACCCCCCCAACCCACGTCCACACACATGTACACTCCTGACACAACACTATCGTACCCCTCCCCCCCACACACACTCACACACACATACTCTCATGCAGACTACCAGTCTCCGGTATACTTACCCCACTGCCATCCCGCTGCGCCGCTGCCGCTTGGCCCCGCCCACCTAGTGACAAGCTCCACCCACCTCGCGGGGCTCCCGCTAAGCTCAGCCCACCTTGCGGGGCTCCCCCCAAGCTCAGCCCACCTCGCGGGGCTCCCCCCCCAAGCTCAGCCCACCTCGCGGGGCTCCCCCCCCAAAGCTCAGCCCACCTCGCGGGGCTCCCCCCCAAAGCTCAGCCCACCTCGCGGGGCTCCCCCCAAAGCTCAGCCCACCTCGCGGGGCTCCCCCCCAAAGCTCAGCCCACCTCGCGGGGCTCCCCCCAAGCTCAGCCCACCTCGCGGGGCTCCCCCCAAGCTCAGTCCACCTTGCAGGGCTCCCGCCAGGCTCCGCCCACCTTGCCCTGCTGCCGCCAGGCTCCGCCCACCTCGCCTGCGCTGACCACCGAGCCTCCGTCCTGCCCTGACCACTGAGCCTCCGTCCTGGCCTGACC
Source organism: Allobates femoralis (assembly GCA_033576535.1). Taxonomy (NCBI): domain Eukaryota; kingdom Metazoa; phylum Chordata; class Amphibia; order Anura; family Aromobatidae; genus Allobates; species Allobates femoralis. Next base: position 79,237,630 of record JARQOC010000011.1, read on the forward strand.
ACCGAGCCTCCGTCCTGCGCTGACCACCGAGCCTCCGTCATCTGCTGATCACCGAGCCTCTGTCCTGGCCTGACCACCAAGCCTCCATCCTGCGCTGACAACCGAGCCTCCATCCTGCGCTGACCACCGAGCCTCCATCCTGCGCTGACCACCGAGCCGCCGTCCTGCGCTGACCACCGAGCCGCCGTCCTGCGCTGACCACCGAGCTGCCGTCCTAGCCTGACTACCGACCCTCCGTCATGCCCTCACCACTCTGCCTCCATCCTGCGATCACCACTCTGCCTCCATCCTGCGCTCACACACTCTGCCTCCATCCTGCGCTCACCACTCTGCCTCCATCCTGCGCTCACCACTCTGCCTCCATCCTGCGCTCACCACTCTGCCTCCATCCTGCGCTCACCACTCTGCCTCCATCCTGCGCTCACCACTCTGCCTCCATCCCGCGCTGACCACTGAGCCTCCATCCCGCGCTGACCACTGAGCCTCCATCCTGCGCTGACCACTCCATCCTGTGCTGACCACTCAGCCTCCATCCTGCAATGACCACTCAGCCTCCATCCTGCGATGACCACTCAGCCTCCATCCTGCGATGATCACTCAGCCTCCATCCTTCGATGATCACTCAGCCTCCATCCTGCGATGACCACTCAGCCTCCATCCTGTGCTGACCACTCAGCCTCCATCCTGCACTGACCACTCAGCCTCCATCCTGCACTGACCACTCAGCCTCCATCCTGCGCTGACCACTGAGCATCCATCCTGTGCTCACCACTGAGCCTCCATCCTGTGCTCACCACTGAGCCTACATACTGCGCTGACCACTGAGCCTACATACTGCGCTGACCACTGAGCCTTCATACTGCGCTGAACACTCCATCCTGTCCTGACCACTCAGCCTCCATCCTGCGATGACCACTCAGCCTCCATCCTGCGATGACCACTAAGCCTCCATCCTGCGATGACCACTCAGCCTTCATCCTGCGATGACCACTCAGCCTCCATCCTGCGATGACCACTCAGCCTCCATCCTGCGATGACCACTCAGCCTCCATCCTGCGATGACCACTCAGCCTCCATCCTGCGATGACCACTCAGCCTCCATCCTGCGATGACCACTCAGCCTCCATCCTGTGCTGACCACTGAGCCTCCATCCTGCGCTAACCACTCCATCCTGTGCTGACCACTGAGCCTCCATGCTGTGCTGACCACTGAGCCTACATACTGCGCTGACCACTGAGCCTACATACTGCGCTGACCACTCCATCCTGTGCTGACCACTCCATCCTGTGCTGACCACTCAGCCTCCATCCTGCGCTGACCACTCAGCCTCCATCCTGCGCTGACCACTGAGCCTCCATCCTGCGCTGACCACTGAGCCTCCATTCTGCGCTGACCACTGAGCCTCCATTCTGCGCTGACCACTCCATCCTGCGCTGACCACTCCATCCTGCGCTGACCACTAAGCCTCCATCCTGCGCTGACCACTGAGCCTCCATCCTGCGCTGTCCACTCTGCCCCCATCCTGCACTGTCCACTCTGCCTCCATCCTGCGCTGACCACTCTGCCTCTATCTTGCGAATTCACTCTGCCTCCATGCTGCACTGACCACTGAGCCACTGCGCAGTGCTAACCACTGAGCCAATGCACTGTGAAAACCACTAAGACATCAAATACACTGCTAACCACTGAGCCACCATATACACTGAAAACCACTGAGCCATCACACTGTGCTAACCACTGAGCCAGCGTATACTGTGCTAACCACTCAGCCATCATACTGTACTAACCACTAAGCCACTGCGCAGTGCTAACCACTGAGCCACCGTATACAGTGCTAACCACTGAGCCACCGTATACAGTGCTAACCACTGAGCCACCGTATACAGTGCTAACCACTGAGCCACCATATACAGTGCTAACCACTGAGCCACCATATACAGTGCTAACCACTGAGCCACTGTATACAGTGCTAACCACTGAGCCACCGTAAACAGTGCTAACCACTGAGCCACCATATACAGTGCTATCCACTGAGCCACCATATACAGTGCCAACCACTGAGCCACCATATACAGTGCTAACCACTGAGCCACCATATACAGTGCTAACCACTGAGCCACCGTATACAGTGCTAACCACTGAGCCACCGTATACAGTGCTAACCACTGAGCCACCGTATACAGTGCTAACCACTGAGCCACCGTATACAGTGCTAACCACTGAGCCACCGTATACAGTGCTAACCACTGAGCCACTGTATACAGGGCTAACCACTGAGCCACCATATACAGTGCTAACCACTGAGCCACCGTATACAGTGCTAACCACTGAGCCACCATATACAGTGCCAATCATTGAGTCACCATACAGTGCTAACCACTGAGCCACCGTATACAGTGCTAACCACTGAGCCACCGTATACTCTGCTACCCAACTGAGCCATCTGTATACACACAATTAATTTCACCGCACTCCCCTAACAATTAGTAAATAAACTATATATGGATTCTAGATTACCCGATTCTTTAGAATCGGGCCGCCATCTAGTATATTATAATATACCCCATATTCATCCATATATTGTAATGCACCCCCATAGCCCTCGATATCATATAATGCACCTCCTATAGTCCTCCATATTGTATAATCCACCTCATAGTCCTCCATATATTATAATGCACCCCCATATCATATAATGCACCCCCCCATAGTCCTTCAAATGGTATAATGCACCCCCCAACGTTCTCCATATAGTAATACACCATATAGTTCTCCATATAGTATAGTATACACCCCTTAGACCTCCAAATATTAGAATGTATCCCCTATAGTTTTCCATATTGTGTAACGCACACTACATAGTCCTCTGGCTGCTGTGTATTCACTGATTTTTAAAAGAATAAATAAATAGCTCTTCTCGGTCTCCTGCTGCTCCAGTCTCTATGTCAACATTCTGTGCACTCACTGACACACAAACTGTCACTCACTGACATGCACACTGACACACCGACACACATGGAAACACTAATTGACACACACCAGCACACATACACCAAAACACATTGGCACACACACTGACACTAACACACACACACACACACACACAAACACTGATAAAAACACAAACTCATTGACACACACACTGGCACTCACACACAAACACTAACACACTGACACACTAATGCCCACACTGGTACTCACTGACACACACACCTACTGACACACACATACACTGACACACACACACTGACAGACATACTCACCGACACACAAACACACACACACACTGACACACACACACACACACACACAGTAACTATACAGATAAGTATATATTACATTATATAGACTGTGCACCTACAGTGAGAGGGAGCACAGCAGCAGGGATCACACACGGAGCTTCTCTATCTGCTCTCTGCCCAGCAGACTGTGTGTGGGACAGTCATTTCTCCCTCCAGACTCCTGAGCTTCCTGAGTGCCGTGCAGGCTGCAGTGCAGGGGAAGGCCTTTGGTGAGTCACATGACTGTGCAGTCACAAAAGGTCCTTCTGCAATCGTAAACTACATTCAGATCCTGTGTTTGTGACCGGCACGTTGGGGCCCCATCAGCCCTGCCAGTCCTGCAGACGGGGAGGAGTGCACGGGGGCAAATACAAGGGACCGCCTTGCTTGCACCACTCCACATGGCTAATTTGCTTAAGAATACAAATTAGCCATGTGAACAGCTACTGGACCTCAGGGGCCCCCTCCAGCTTGGGGCCCCTCTTCAGTGCACAGGCTGCACATGCAATAAGTCTGCACATGTAATAAGTCCACCCCTGCTCCGGATGGGAAGAGGCTTTGAGGCTAAATTCATCTCTCTTGGAAGAAGTGGAGATAAGACAATCCTTTAAGGATTTTCTTCAGAGCCAGATACCCTTACTGGATCTTTGTAATAGTAAGTTAGAGTGGTGGGAGATGCTCAAATAAAGAGTGGGGAGATTCTTCCCTTGCTCTTGAGCCTCAAGAGTCTGGACAGGTACTGCCTGTATTAGGGCCTGAGGAAGAAACTCAGGCATCTTGTCCCAAATGGAGGTAACCGCGAGGAGATCTCCAGAGTGAAATCTTTGCTCATGAGGAGTCTGTATGATAGGCACGCATCTTTCGTTTTTGAGAGGGATCATGAGACGTACCGCTTGCCCGACCCTTACAGAAGTTGCAAGATGTCTGTTAATAGTAAAATTGTCACAGGACTGATCCCTAAAATGATCCAGATCAGGAATCCTGGAGGTGATCAGAAACTTCTACTCACACTTCTTGGGAAAGAGGGAGCTGAATTTGGATGAGATGTCAGCTATCCTGTCTGAAGCTGTCCCTGAACCAGGGGTAGACCCCTCGCTTGATTTTTTTCACATAGATGATCAGAGAAGAGTTAGCTTGGTGATTGAAGGGCTTGCCCTAAAGAAATTGCCAGGTCCAGATGGCTTAACATCTGAGTTCTGTAAGACCTTTAAGGCCGCACTGGTTCCTATCTTGACTGAGGTATTTAAGGAGTGTTTTCCTTGGACGCTCTGATGAAGTCAATGAGGAGGTCTGCCCTGATCATCTTGTCAAAGGGTATGGACCCTTCTTGCATTGAGAATTGGCGTCCCATAGCGCTTCTTAATGAGGACAGGAAGGTTTTGGCAAAGGTGCTGATTAATCGGCTGGTGAAGTCCAGAATTGCTCTGTTCCCGGCCGCAATACATTAAGTGCTGTGCTCTGTGTCAGAGAGGCAGTGGAGCAGGGTAGGGCTGGCCACTGGAGGGGGTACATGCTGTCATTGGATCAGGCAAAAGCATTTGATCGGGTTAATCACGATTACCTCTGGTCTGTCCTTCTGAGGTATGGCCTGCCGGGGAGGTTTGTTGACTGGCTTAAGACATTGTACGCTAGGGCAAAGTGTTTCCCGCTGGTCAACGGTTGGATTGGCAGCTCATTTGAGGTTGGGTCTGGCGTTCACCAGGGTTGTCCCTTGAGCCCACTGCTGTACGTGTTTGCGATTGACCCCTTCCTTAGAAGCATTGAGCGTGGACTGTTGGCTAGGGTCAGGATGGACCGGGCAGCTCCAGATGCCACTCTGAGGGTGGTGGCATATGCTGATGATGTCACTATTTTTGTTTCCTCGGAAGGGGAGACATAGTGGCTGATGTCAGAGGTAGTGATGGGCGAATCCTAAATTACTCGGAATCGCTTGACTCTAGCGAGTCCAAGCCCAGGACTCGCTACTCGTTGCGAGTCTAGCGAGTCCAATGTTAATGAATGGGGAAGCGAGTAATAGCGAGTAGTGTGAGATTTACAAATCGCAGATGTGTCTCGGAAGCTTCAGCCTGAAGCAATCCTAGTTGTGTCATTTATTTGCATTGCTCGTTTACTTTGTAAGTAATCGCTGACTCGCACAGATAAGATCCTGTCTTCTCTGTGTTCTGGCTGCCCCAGCTCCAGGGTCCTAGAGCCTGCCTGCTGCCTGATGTAGCAGAGCTGAGATTGTTCTCAGTCTGCTCATTCCCTGTGTACAGACATGAATGTCTGTGCACAGAGATGATGTAGCAGAGCTGAGATTGTTCTCAGTCTGCTCATTCCCTGTGTACAGACATGAATGTCTGTGCACAGAGATGATGTAGCAGTGCTGAGATTGTTCTCAGTCTGCTCATTCCCTGTGTACAGACATGAATGTCTGTGCACAGAGATGATGTAGCAGAGCTGAGATTGTTCTCAGTCTGCTTATTCCCTGTGCATAGACATCTATATTTATGCACAGGGGATGTAGCAGAGAGGACATCGCGTTTTGGACTGCGTCGGACGGAAGAGGATTTTTTTAATTAAAGATGGAGTCCCTAATGGCTTTTTTTTTTATTTCTAATAAAAAATTTTCCTTGTGTTGTGTTTTTTTTAAAACAATTTAATAGAAATTCATGGCGGTCATGTCTAATATTGGCGTGACCGCCATAAATTTCGGGCTTAGGGCCAGCTGATAATACAAAGCTGGCCCTAACCTCTTTATTACCCAGCGTGCCATCGCTACCAGGGCCGCTGGAAGAGCGGGGTTCAGCGCCAGAGGATGGCGCTTCAATGAACGCGCCATCTTCTGGGGCGGCTGCGGGCTGCAATTTGCAGCGGGGGGTGCCCAGAAAGCTTGGGCATCCCTGCGCTGCGGATTCCAGCCCCCAGCTGCTTAGCTGTACCTGGCTAGACATAGAAATTACGCGGAGCCCCATGCATTTTTTTTTTATTATTTCATGAAATTATGAGATTCTGACTCTGAGACTCTGAGACTCTGACTCTGAAATTCATGAAATAATTTAAAAAAAATGCGTGGGGCTCCGCGCAATTTCTATGTCTAGCCAGGTACAGCTAAGCAGCTGGGGGCTGGAATCCGCAGCGCAGGGATGCCCAAGCTTTCTGGGCACCCCCCGCTGCAAATTGCAGCCCGCAGCCGCCCCAGAAGATGGCGCGTTCATTGAAGCGCCATCCTCTGGCGCTGAACCCTGCTCTTCCAGCGGCCCTGGTGGCGGTGACACGCTGGGTAATAGAGGTTAGGGCCAGCTTTGTATTATCAGCTGGCCCTAAGCCCGAAATTTATGGCGGTCACGTCAATATTAGACATGACCACCATGAATTTCTATTAAATTGTTTTAAAAAAAACACAACACAAGGAAAATTTTTTATTAGAAATAAAAAAAAAAGCCATTAGGGACTCCATCTTTAATTAAAAAAATCCTCTTCCGTCCGACGCAGTCCAAAACGCGATGTCCTCTCTGCTACATCCCCTGTGCATAAATATAGATGTCTATGCACAGGGAATAAGCAGACTGAGAACAATCTCAGCTCTGCTACATCATCTCTGTGCACAGACATTCATGTCTGTACACAGGGAATGAGCAGACTGAGAACAATCTCAGCACTGCTACATCATCTCTGTGCACAGACATTCATGTCTGTACACAGGGAATGAGCAGACTGAGAACAATCTCAGCACTGCTACATCAGGCAGCAGGCGGGCTCTAGGACCCTGGAGCTGCACAGAGAAGACAGCTGGACTGGCTCGCAAAGAAACAGCAGTTATCTGCGAGTTTCCCTGCTATCACTGGCACAGTAGCCAGTGATTACTCGCGAGTCTAATGCAAACAATGGCAATCCTAGTTTTGTCAGCGTTTCTGACAAAACTAGGATTGATATTGATTTGCATTGGACTCGTGCGAGTAATCACTGGGAAACTCGCAGAGTACCGAGTCCTGCGAGTCCCTTACTACTCGCCGAGTAACGAGTCCTAGCGAGTAGATTCGCCCATCCCTAGTCAGAGGTAGATCGCTACTCGGAGGCATCCGGGTCCAAGATCAACCGGGATAAGTGTGAAGGTCTCTGGCTGGGAGGAGAAGATCCTGGTTTTGATCTCCTGGACACCCTTCCAGGGCCCAAAGTCTCTGCAAAAGTCCTTGGCATAGAATTTTGTCAGGGGGATTACTCCAAACAAATTTGGGACAGCAGGCAGGAGGTTGGTGTTTGACTAAGGGTACCGTCACACCTGGCGACGGCATTGCCGATTTTTTAGGCGACATAGGGGGCGTGGCCTATTGGCGCCAATATCGCCCCTGCGTCGCCTAATGTAAAGGGGCGATATCAGTGCTACATATCGCCTCTGAGTGGTCGCCTGGTTTCACATCAGTGCTCTGAAACCAGGCGAGCACTTAGGGGAGATGTGTAGACATCGCCCCATGTAACAGGGGGACGGCGATCTAACAGGTGATGGGAGCCATAGGCTCCCATGTTACAGCATCGCCGCTGGGGTTTTTAGACACCCCAGCGGCGATGCCGCCTGTCAGATCGCCGATGCATCGCCAGAGGTGTCGCCGCACGTAAACATGCGACGCTGGCGGGGCACCAAAAATGTGCACGCTCTTGCCCGTCGCCGCCAACATCTCCAGCAACGTCACCTGGTGTGACAGGTCCCTAAGGGAAAGGGTAAACCTGATCAAAACTTACCTGCTCCTTTTACTGATCAATCTGGGCAGTGTGTGCATCTTGCCAGAGCCTCTCTGGACTCGGGTCTAGAGTTTCTTCTTCCAAATGTTATGGGGGAATAGACTGAACCTTATCAAGAGGGAGGTTACTTACCGTACGAAGAGACTAGGAGGGTTGGGTATGGTCAACCCTGTGATATTCCTTGTGAATACCTTCCTTAAGATCAATATTGCAAACCTCTGGACAGCAAGGGCTCCTCCGTGGGTATTCTCCTGTAGGGGGTGGTTTCAGCCTTTCTTCCAGGAATGGGAGACAGGAGGGCAAGTGAAAGATCTTCGCACACCGCATGGACATCTTCCAGCTTACGCTACCCTGGTTCTGCAAGTAATTGGCCGGTGGGGTCTGGGGATGTAGGAGGTCAGTACTCTGCCAAGGAAGCTCCTTGACCAGAGGGTTCTGCTAACCCAATTTCCAGAAGCCTCTAGCCCTCAGGGACTGCCCAAGTCTGGATCTTAGGGTGAGTTTGCCTCTTCTGAATTCCATCAGGATCCCCCTGAAGTTTTGGGACTTGGCTTGGCGCCGCTTTCATGGGAAACTGTGTTTGAGGGACAATCTGAAGTGTAGGAGCTCTGAGGACAGGAATTGTCCTCGAGAGCATTGTGGTAATGTGCTTGAAAGCATGGACCACTTCTTGCTTCATTGTCCTTTTAACACAGAGGTTTACAACAGGGTGGGCACCTCCATTGGCTGGCCCCAGCTGGCCGGTCTCTCCTATGTGGAATGGGCCTATGGGGCGTTCGGAGACCTGGGTGGTTGGGACCGCTGCACTTTGTTTCTAGTTAGCCTAGTGGTTAGGTATCACACGTGGAACGCATGTTGTTTAGTATCGACACAACGGAACATCCTCCCAGTGGACGAAGTGTTTAGGTCCATCCTCCGTGCCCTGGTGAAGGTGCGTTCTCTGGAGTATGAGAGACTGGGCACACGGAGGGCGGCTCACCTCTGGAGGGGCTTTTCTTTTAGTGTGCCTTAGTCTATCTTCTTCTTACCTGGTGGTGGGCTGATGCTGACACCATAGATTTTTGTTTTGATTTGCTGTGTGGACAGTGATGTGGGGCTGCAGGCGCTGATCCTGGGCTTTGTTGGATATATTGTTTGTTCAATCCTGCAGGTTTGAACATGAGGGGGAAATATGTGTGCAGCGGTTGACTGCCCCCAGGTGTTGGTGCTGGGACTTGTGGTTCCAGCGCTCTGGTATGCGGTTTATGAGGATTGTTATTATTATATTATATTATAACTAGATGGCAGCCCGATTCTAAAGAATCGGGTAGTCTAGAATCCATATATAGTTTATTTACTAATAGTTAGGGGAGTGCAGCGAAATTAATTGTGTGTATACAGGTGGCTCAGTGGGTAGCAGAGTATACGGTGGCTCAGTGGTTAGCACTGTATATGGTGGCTCAGTGGTTGGCACTGTGTACGGTGGCTCAGTGGTTGGCACTGTGTACGGTGGCTCAGTGGTTGGCACTGTGTACGGTGGCTCAGTGGTTGGCACTGTGTACGGTGGCTCAGTGGTTGGCACTGTGTACGGTGGCTCAGTGGTTGGCACTGTGTACGGTGGCTCAGTGGTTGGCACTGTGTACGGTGGCTCAGTGGTTGGCACTGTATACGGTGGCTCAGTGGTTGGCACTGTATACGGTGGCTCAGTGGTTGGCACTTGTATACGGGTGGCTCAGTGGTTGGCACTGTATACGGTGGCTCAGTGGTTGGCACTGTATACGGTGGCTCAGTGGTTGGCACTGTATACGGTGGCTCAGTGGTTGGCACTGTATACGGTGGCTCAGTGGTTGGCACTGTATACGGTGGCTCAGTGGTTGGCACTGTATACGGTGGCTCAGTGGTTGGCACTGTATACGGTGGCTCAGTGGTTGGCACTGTATACGGTGGCTCAGTGGTTGGCACTGTATACGGTGGCTCAGTGGTTGGCACTGTATACGGTGGCTCAGTGGTTAGCACTGTATACGGTGGCTCAGTGGTTAGCACTGTATACGGTGACTCAGTGGTTAGCACTGTATACGGTGGCTCAGTGGTTAGCACTGTATACGGTGGCTCAGTGGTTAGCACTGTATACGGTGGCTCAGTGGTTAGCACTGTATACGGTGGCTCAGTGGTTAGCACTGTATACGGTGGCTCAGTAGTTAGCACTGTATACGGTGGCTCAGTGGTTGGCACTGTGTATGGTGGCTCAGTGGTTAGCACTGTATACGGTGGCTCAGTGGTTAGCCCTATAAACGGTGGCTCAGTGGTTAGCACTATATACGGTGGCTCAGTGGTTAGCACTATATACGGTGGCTCAGTGGTTAGCACTGTATACGCTGGCTCAGTGGTTAGCACTGTATACGCTGGCTCAGTGGTTAGCACTGTATACGCTGGCTCAGTGGTTAGCACTGTATACGCTGGCTCAGTGGTTAGCACTGTATACGCTGGCTCAGTGGTTAGCACTGTATACGCTGGCTCAGTGGTTTTCACAGTGTGAAGGCTTAGTGGTTTGCACAGTGCGGTAGCTCAGTGGTTTTCACAGGGCGTTGGCTCAGTGGTTAGCACTGCGCAGTGGCTGAGTGGTCAGTGCAGGATGGAGGCAGAGTGTATTCGCAAGATGGAGGCAGAGTGGTCAGCGCAGGATGGAGGCTGAGTGGTCAGCGCAGGATGGAGGCTGAGTGGTCAGCGCAGGATCGAGGCAGAGTGTATTCGCAAGATGGAGGCAGAGTGGTCAGCGCAGCATGGAGGCAGAGTGTTGAGTGCAGGATGGAGGCAGAGATGTCAGCGCTGGATGGAGGCTCAGTGGTCAGTGCAGGGTGGAGGCTCAGTGGTCAGCGCAGGATGGAGTGGTCAGCGCAGGATGGAGGCTCAGTGGTCAGCACAGGATGGAGGCTGAGTGGTCAGCGCAGGATGGAGGCTGAGTGGTCAGCGCAAAATGGAGGCTGAGTGGTCAGCGCAGGATGGAGGCTGAGTGGTCAGCGCAGGATGGAGGCTGAGTGGTCAGGACAGGATGGAGTGGTCAGCGCAGTATGTAGGCTCAGTGGTCAGCAGAGGATGGAGGCTCAGTGGTCAGCAGAGGATGGAGGCTCAGTGGTCAGCAGAGGATGGAGGCTCAGTGGTCAGCAGAGGATGGAGGCTCAGTGGTCAGCACAGGATGGAGTGGTCAGCGCAGGATGGAGGCTCAGTGGTCAGCACAGGATGGAGGCTCAGTGGTCAGCGCAGGATGGAGGCTGAGTGGTCAGCGCAGGATGGAGGCTGAGTGGTCAGCGCAGGATGGAGGCTGAGTGGTCAGCGCAGGATGGAGTGGTTAGCGCAGTATGTAGGCTCAGTGGTCAGCGCAGTATGTAGGCTCCGTGGTCAGCACAGGATGGAGGCTGAGTGGTCAGCGCAGGATGGAGGCTGAGTGGTCAGCGCAGGATGGAGGCTGAGTGGTCAGCGCAGGATGGAGTGGTTAGCGCAGTATGTAGGCTCAGTGGTCAGCGCAGTATGTAGGCTCCGTGGTCAGCCAGGATGGAGGCTGAGTGGTCAGCGCAGGATGGAGGCTGAGTGGTCAGCGCAGGATGGAGGCTGAGTGGTCAGCGCAGTATGTAGGCTCAGTGGTCAGCGCAGGATGGAGGCTGAGTGGTCAGCGCAGGATGGAGGCTCAGTGGTCAGCGCAGGATGGAGGCTCAGTGGTCAGCGCAGGATGGAGGCTGAGTGGTCAGCGCAGGATGGAGGCTGAGTGGTCAGCGCAGGATGGAGGCTGAGTGGTCAGCGCAGGATGGAGGCTGAGTGGTCAGCGCAGGATGGAGGCTGAGTGGTCAGCGCAGGATGGAGGCTGAGTGGTCAGCGCAGGATGGAGGCTGAAGTGGTCAGCACACGACGGAGGCTCGGTGGTCAGCAGACGACGGAGGCTCGGTGGTCAGCAGACGACGGAGGCTCGGTGGTCAGCAGACGACGGAGGCTCGGTGGTCAGCAGACGACGGAGGCTCGGTGGTCAGCAGACGACGGAGGCTCGGTGGTCAGCAGACGACGGACGGAGGCTCGGTGGTCAGCAGACGACGGAGGCTCGGTGGTCAGCAGACGACGGAGGCTCGGTGGTCAGCAGACGATGGAGGCTTGGTGGTCAGCGCAGGACGGAGGCTCGGTGGTCAGCGCAGGACGGAGGCTCGGTGGTCAGCGTAGGACGGAGGCTCGATGGTCAGCGCAGGACGGAGGCTCGGTGGTCAGCAGATGACGGAGGCTCAGTGGTCAGCGCAGGATGGAGGCTCGGTGGTCAGCGCAGGACGGAGGCTCGGTGGTCAGCCCAGGACGGAGGCTTGGTGGTCAGGGCAGGATGGAGGCTTGGTGGTTAGCGCAAGTGAGGTGGGCGGAGCCAGGTGGGAGCGGGGCAAGGTGGGTGGAGCAAGGTGGGCGGAGCCTGGCGGGATCGCCGCGAGGTTGGCGGAGCCTGGCGGAAGCTCCACGAGGTGGGCGGAGCTTGGCAGGAGCCCCGCAAGGTGGGCGGAGCTTGGCAGGAGCCCCGCGAGGTGGGCAGAGCTTGGCAGGAGCCCCGCAAAGTGGGCGGAGCCTTGGGGGAGCACCGCGAGGTGGGCTGAGCTTGGCGGGAGCCTAGCAAGGTGGGCAGAGCTTGGCCAGGGCCCCGCGAGATGGGCGGGGCCAAGCGGGAGCGGCGCAGCGGGATGGCGGTGGGGTAAGTATACCGGAGACTGGTAGTCTGCATGAGAGTATGAGTGTGTGTGTGAGTGTGTGTGGGGGGGGAGGGGTACGATAGTGTTGTGTCAGGGGTAGGGCCGGCTCCAGGTTTCTGTGGGCCCCCTTTAGCACATATCGCGGACATATATATATATATATATATATATATATATATACATATATATAATATATACACACACACACATACACATATATATGCCCGCAAATGGGTAGCAAGTGCAGCCGCTAGGCATAAAATGCAGCAGATGCAGGTTTTTTTACCGCAACTGCCACATTTAAGAAAAAACTCCTATGTGAAGGCAGCCTTACAGGAACAGTGACTGCCGAAACCAGTAAGAGCTGTTTCTGACAGTGAGTATATTACACGTTGTTAGGAGCGGGCTAAAATGCATTTGCGTTCCCTTGCGCTTTTTGAAAATACCCTTCAAATGCAAAATGTTGCATTTTTGTGCGTCTGAGGATGCTTGGCATATACGGAAGCATCCTGAAGCGCACAAATAATGCAAGCAGCTCAATGGAGCCACACTGCCATATGGGTGGCACCAGGGCCGTTTTTAGACCGAGTGGGGCCCTAGGCGAGATTGAGAGTGGGGCCCCTAACTATGAAATATAAATAGTACCCATACAGTTGTGTTAAATAAACCCAATTAAAACAAATCTAAAACATGTGAATATACACTATATGTTTTATTAAATAACTAGAAACAGTGAAGTGCAACTTTTTTTGCATGCAAAGCATTTTTTGTCACATACAGTACATGCAATGCTCTCAGGCAAGATCTTTTAAAAGTAAACGTGATAGTTGTTCACCAGAAACAATCACATGTGTACGATCTTTTGCTGTACATCCTGTAACCCAAGGAATCATGAATGAAAATCAGTAAAGTGCTGGTAAAAACCCGTAAAATCTTGAAAGGTATAAGTACAATCACAATGCTCGTCTCACAGCTTGTTAAATAAATACGGTAGAAAAAATTAAATAACTTACAGTACATGCTCTAAAGGAGTATTCCACCTATTACAATAATTGTATAACAAGAAAACACCAACTGGAACTCCAGTAACCGGCATATAAAATATGCTGCATGTAATGTTAAAAAAAAATTATATTATATATATATATAATATATATATATATATATATATATATATATATATATATATATATATATATATATATATATATATATATATATAAAAACTGGAAAGCAAACATAAAATAAAAAAAATAATAAAAAAGAGCATATTTATGATGAATGCAGAGACACTATGAAGGATGTATAAAAAATACATACATTACATATTGTACATACTAGCACCGTGCATAACAAGTAAGCAAGCAACACCCACCCATGCACAGCAGCACAATGCAAATGGAGATGTAACAGCAAACAAAATACTGAAGTATATAGAACAACATAATAATATACATGGAAAGTGCAACTCCATACGCATACCACACATCCACAAGTAACACCACAAATGTCCATGCTGTGCTACAGAACTCATGTGAGCTTCGTAGTGCAGCGCAGGGGAGCCGCGACCATCTTGGGCTTTCACTGCTGAAATTCGGGTGAGAATTTCGCCAGTGTGTTCTCTCCCTAAGTCCCACTGATTCTGGAATTTTGTCCAGATGATCACTCAGGCGGGACCAACATCTATCAGCCATTTATGGTATACCGTATCTTGTGGATATTGCTGAATTGTGCAATATGGAAATATTAGAATACCCTTTTAATATAAATAAGAATTAAAACTGGAAAAAAATATAAAATGTTTAAGGCCAAAGAACAATGTAGTAAAGACCAACAAGATAATTTTGCTTTATATCACAGCTAGAGCAATGCATTCTACAAGCAAACCTTCCTGGCTTTTGCAGCGGCAAACTCTTCAATCACTTTTGTGAAGTCCAGACTTCTGCAAATATCCCTCTCAATTGCAATCTCTGCTAGTCCATTTAAGCGATCTTGTGACATTGATGATCTTAAATAATTTTTGATTAATTTCAAACGGGAGAAACTTCTCTCTCCTGAAGCTACTGTTAAGGGAACACTCAAAAGGATGCGCAATGCCACACTGAGGTTTGGGTAGAGATCCAATAGGTCTGAACAGTAATTATAATTAAGCATGTCGAGTGGTGAATCGGACACATCATCATCCATGCTCCTTATTGCTGAACATATTTCAAAATTCAGGTCATTGGCATCAATGTCGCCCATTTCTTCAGAGAAACGTTTGCAGCAGTTTTCAAGCCTTTGCTCATCTTTAGCAGCTTTCATTCTTTTTTATCAAATAGGAACCCAAAAAGGTGGTAAAAATCATTTACTTGGGAAAACCTCTCATTTATGCTCACAATGGCGGCATCAATCAGGGGTAGAAAAAAGACCCTTTCCACCTTTTTCTCTGGAGTGCTGCTTTCTTCATCCATGTGCTCATAGTCAAACATTCTTCTCTTTTTTTGTCTTCTTCTGACGGGCAACGAAAACTCAATATCTGCTTCTTCAGCTATGCCCTTGGCAGTGGAATAGGCTGTTCCAAACCCGTCTTTTCTGTAATCTTGCAAAAAGCACAGAACTGACATAATTTCCTTCTTAAGTACGTCCATGCCAACCTTCGGATTCTGAAATATCTTGCTTGCACGATTAATATGGAATAAAACATCATACCAGACAACAATGCATATGATAAATTGACCCGAAGAAATTTAATTGGCAAGACTCTTGGCCTCTGCAGCTTTTACATCATCTTTCTTGGATGCAGCATAGACAACAAGTTCTTCCAAGGCAGAGCAAACATCACCTAAGTGGTAGCGGAGAACTTTTACACTGTCAATCTGACATTCCCAACGAGTATCAGAGAGGGGTTTTACAGTTAAGTTAGGAACATTTTTCTTTAAAATTGCCCAGCGCTGTGTTGATGAACTAAAGATTGTGTAAATTTGTTGTAATACTCCAAAAAAGGAGACAGAGAGGACTGATGATTTAGCAGCATCTACAATGACTAAATTCAGAGAATGGCTACTGCAGGGCATGTACAATGCTTTTTTGTTAATAGACAAAATTCTTGATTGTACGACCTGTTTCTTCCCTTTCATGTTACTGCCATTGTCATAACTTTGGCCTCTGCAGTCATCTATGTCAATTTGGAGCTCCTGTAGGTGTTGTAAAAACACGTTGCACAATGCCTCTCCTGTAGTTTCTTCAACTGCAAGGAAACCTGCAAAGTATTCAGACACTGACGCACCGACTGACAGTTCACATTGTACAATGCGAATTGTAACCGACAATTGTTCTATATGACTTGTGTCCGGCGTGCAATCCATGATGACTCCATAGTATTTTGCAGTGCAGATTCTCTGTGTTACCACTTTTAGTATTGTTTTACCCATTTGTTTAATAAGTTCATTTTGGATGTCCTTACTCAGGTAGTGGTCTTTGATTTTTTTTTTCTGCATTTTCCTGACATGTTCGTTCATAGTTGGATCATACTTAGCAAGAAACTCCACTTGACCAAGAAAATTGCCGTTACTTGGATGGTACAGTTTATCTGTACTTCCACGTAACGCTAAGTGCCGTTCAGCTAAATAACAAATAATGTGTATAACTCTGCAGAGGATAGACCTCCAATAAGCTTTTTCGACTGCGATCTGCTGCATGTTGGCACTGTCAACAGTTTTTTGGCCACATATGCCTTTTTTTAAATTATGCCAATCCTGCATGCACTGCAGATGTGCGGCAGAGTGTTCATGCTCTTTTAAATGGTTATGGATATTCTTCCAATTGTTAAAGCCATCCTTGGAGATTGATATATCCCGTTTTCTAAATAGAGCACAGCAAAAGCAAAATACTTTATCTGCTTGCTCAGAATATACTAGCCAAGTGCGTAGAATTTTGTCTCCATTCCCTACTTGTATAAAATAATTTTCGGATGTAAAGCGTCTTGGGAATTTTGATGTATCTTGTGGAAATACGATATCCATAATTTGCTTTGGTCCTCTTTTGACCAGTTGACATCTTTGGGCATCAGAAATGGTAAAAGGCCATAATGCTGGGTCATCTGAAACGCTTTCAATGACATCTACAGTCTCCATAGGTAGGTCGGTGGTCATCAAAGCATCAGCTGCAGTGGTTTCCTCTGTCTCTTCTTCACAAACGCCTGATTCCATATGCTGTGACTCCTCTGTTTGCACACTGTGGACGCTTTCCTCAAAATCAGATGATGGTAGTAATAATCCAGTGACTTCATGACAAGTTGAACTCTGTCCTTGGTTGGATTCTTCCGGTGCTCTAAAGAATGTAGTAAGCTTTGGATATGAATCCAATAACTTGCTTTTTCCTTCCGCTTTTTTTCTTTTTTCGGAACCGCTGGGATACGAACGCTTCATATTGGCCTCTTCTTTGCTAAAGCAATGAAATGAAAGGTAAGGGATTTGCAGATCGGTTTTGTTACTGACCTGCCGTGCCGGCCCAACATATCACACTTCCCAATTTCACAGACGGAGCCAGCCAAGCCATGCTACCCCCTTTCACCCCACAACAAACACAAACCCTGACAGAGAGTGAATCATGGTCGTGTGAATGTAACCTAATGGACGCAGAGATCCCACCACACATAATGGACGCAGAGATCCCACACATAATGGACAGAGATCCCCACCCCACATAATGGACACAGTGGCCGGACCCCCACCCCACATAAAGGACGCAGAGATCCCGCACATAAGCAACCAGCCCCGGGCCCGAGTTTAACTCACCCAGCCCAGTCCACGGTCCGACGGCGAGTCTCGTCTCCGATGCGGGCAGCCACGAACGTCAATGGACAGAGCGGAGGCTGCAGCCGGCGCAGTGCCCAGGCCCCAGGGAGTGCCAAGATGGACGCTGGTGGTGCCTTTAGGCTGTAGCAAAGTCACATCTGCTCGGAAATCACGCGGGACTTCCTGAGCTGATGTGATTGGCTCTGGGACAGTCACGGGCGGCTCCACAAGTTGCCGAGGTAGAAAAAAAAAAGTTCCTGTGCTCGGACTCCGGGACTCTGGGGGGGCCCCCCTCATGCTCTTCTAGTGGGGGCAGTGGAGTAGCAACTGTTTGTGGCACCCGGGGCGGTCAAAAAATTTGCCGCCCCTTTGGTCGTATTATTGTAGTTATATTCTTGTACATTGTGGCAGTATTATAGTAGTTATATTCTTGTACATAGGAGCAGTATTATAGTAGTTATATTCTTGTATATAGGGGCAGTATTATAGTAGTTATATTCTTGTACATAGTGGCAGTATGTGTGGCACTGTGGATTACCCACTGCCACCTGACTGTCCAGCCCTCATGGGGTTAATTCCTCTCTCCCCCTCCTCCTCGCCTTACAGTGGCTGATTTGTTTGTCTGTCACACCCCCTTATTTGCCTAACCACCCCCACCTGTTATATATGCTCTGGGATTCAGCCATCTTGTCTTTTCCCCTGCTGCTTGCCCAAAGAGCAGTTTGTCTCTCCTCACATCTTAACCCAGGGCAGAATGGCTGCTGGAACAGATGGATCCGCTGGAGCTGCGGTAAGGGAGAGAATCGTGAGGGAGGAGGCCGCCGGTTTCGCTGGGCTTTCAGCGTCCTTGGTGTCTTCTCTGGCGAGGCACAAAGGCGGCAGCATGGCTGACAGGAATCGTTCAAACCTTCCCGCCTGCTGCAGCATTTGAGCCAGGGGATATTTAGTGAGCAGAGCAGGCGCAGACCCTGCGCTCGCTCTGCGGTGGGGTCAGCCACCCCCCACTTTGGACCCAGCGTGACTGCACGCCCATCGTCAGACTGGGTAGCGCGGTGCAGCTGGCCGGCAGCAGGTGACATAATGTGCACCTCATGCTGCTGGGAATGTTATGCACTCACCCTGGCTGCATGAGAGGGAGGTAGTTCAGGACACAGCAGCTAGATTCACTGCAGTATTCATGTTTTACACATAGTGCCTGCCCTTATCAACCCCCCCCTCCCCCAACCTGGCTGCACACAGGAGATTTGGATCAGGGAGCAGCAGCACTTATTTACACTGTGAGTCTCACAGACTACCAGCCCCTCCTCCAGGAGGCAGCTCCACTGTACACGAAGTATCTAGCAGAGGGCTGTTCAGGTGCTTGTGAGAACTCGGGGCATTCAATTCCTTCCATATGTAAGCAGGTAGTGATTTTACACAAATTAGTTGCCCTCTGCCCCCCCCCTTTCCCCCATCCTCTCAATAATCAGCCACCTCTGTAACTAGAGTGAGGCATTAAGCTCCCTGGCCCTGCAGCCCATGACACAGTATCCCCTGCCCCAGCCATGACTTGTGGAGCAGGTAGACATGTTAGTGCAGATGTACAGCTAGTGTATCCCCTCTATTAGCTTCTGAGGAGATGGATCTCTGGCCCATGAAAAGCATGGGTGCAGCACCCTGTCCTCAAGGTCCTCTTTATTACACAGTAGTGAGAGGAGTTTTCCATTAAGGACTTCAGCTTTCATTGTACCTCAGTAGCTGTTGCTCCAGAGAGAATGGATGGATCCATCTCTCCTGTTCTTCGCTGTGGAGATTTATTCCTTTGCAGGGTTTTCCGTGGTGTCTCAGGACTGATCCGTATTTCTACCCGCGTCTCTCATTGGCGGAGGATTTATCAAGCTTCCAGTCCTGGTCTCGTTGGTAAGTAGTAATATAGTGAGGTAGGGGCAGAGCTGGATTATGTAGCATGAGATGCACGATGGAGTTTAATGGAGAACAAATAGAGGAATGGTTATGAATGGTGACATGCAGATATAATAAACTTAAGATGATTTTCAAAATTTGTAACAACCCCCCCCCCCTCCCAAATTCCTACAACACGCACATAGATAGGGTATGGATGTATGTGTACGCTTATGTATGCTTATATATATGTATGTATGTGTATGGGTGTATATGTGTTATATGTATATGTGTATGTATATATATATATATATATAGATATGTGTGTGTATGACTACAGATATGTATATATATATGTTACATGCATAATTAAATAGTTATATTTAGGACAGCCCTCCCCTCTTATTGCGGTTTCCATTTCACTATGGGATATGCAGGCTATTCGCACCCCTTAACCCACCCGGTCCAGTCATTTTTAGCAGTATCCCTGTGAGGCGTTCTGTAGTTCTTTTCACCTCAGGCCACGCAATTCATTATATTTGAGGCTGCCCAGCCACTGGTGACCAATCCGGTCTCCTTTTGACCCTCCAACGCGCCTGTACTGCCATCCTCCTGCTTCATCCATCGGGCGATTGACACGTTATCACGATTCCTGATGTTTCTTAGAGACAATCACATGCCTGCACTTCCCATAGGAATTTTGGGTCATGTTGTGCCGGGTGCAATTCTTCCCGAAGCCAAACCGAATTGTCGGGTTCAGAAGATAATCTCCGATAATGGTTTTTGTGGTTTGTTTTTCAATCAAAAAAAAATAAAATAAAAAATAAATAAATATATATATATAGATAAATGAAATAAAATTCCGCAGGTGATTTCCCTGTTTCTCTTGCCCAGTTAAACTACCTCGGGGTAGATGCCCTGCACGCCGGTTGATTAATGCATAGAATTTTCCCATTAGTCATCACCAGCCAGCATGGGGGCGTCTTGCGCCTCACTGCATAAGCGGTTGTTATACACCAAGATGTACTTGGAAACCTTTAAACCCATCCTACGGGATATTGTTCATAGGACATACCATGAAAGTTATATAAATAATTAATTAATTACATAAATAAATGGAAAAAAAAAAAAAAAAATACGTGCACAGCCGGTGCGGCCAGGTCGGAAGTTGTTTTTCACATGAAAACAAGGTATGGTACATTGCTGAATGAGCTTTGCTTGGTTAAGTGTCCGTATCTGTTCTTTTGGGACTGGTAAAATGAATTATTAAAAAAAAAACAAAAAACTAAAAATAAAAAAGAATGAGCAAAAAAGCACACTTCACTTTGTTTCTGAGTGCTCTTTAGGTTTTAGAGTTGATTTTGCACTCATAAAATGCTGGTCTATTTCATTCTGGCGAGTGGCATATGCACCTCGGTCTAATTCTAGTCATTGGTATTGGTTTCTGGAGCACCTCAGCTGTATCCCGATACGACAGCTGTGAGGTCTGCAGGATACCACCTAGTTGTCGCTCATGGTCAAGGATCTGACAAGATTGTAATTGTAATATGATGGCCTTTGACATTTTGTTTAGGGGCTGTCATGTTTGGGTTATCAGTAATGCGGTACCTGATTTCTGTTTGTTTCATTTCAGAATTCCGGGAATTGTGTACTATTGCTAAACTGGAAAGTGTTTATTGACCGGTTTCTCTCTGAAGGTGCTGGAACCCATCTGTGGTCATGGGCAGTTTTTTCCTGATACTGTGGAGCTTATGGCATTCTGGATCTATTTAATGATGCTGAAAGGGAAGTTGCTTGATTACCTGTTCTTTATCTGGAGGGTGCCATACTCCGGATATTGCCAGTGATCTGCTACTGCGGAACTTAGGGTAAGATCTGCTCTACACGGGATACATAGTGGGGTTTATCCAGTTTGTTCTAGGATTCCTTAATATTGGACGCTACTGGTCGTTCCATTGCATGCCGGCAACCCCAGGTTTGTCCAGCTCGGCATTAAATATTCATTAGCAGTTTGTTGACAATAAAGGCATGGCAGGGGAGGTAGCAGGTTCGGTATGAATGACATGTCTTGCTATTTATTTATTGGAAGTATTGTTACAGTGTTATTACCGGGCTGCTTTTGGCCACGACTTACGGCTTTGAAATTGGGCGCGTTCTACGGACCCCCCACTGTCAAGTTTTCTACCCTCATACATGTTGATGGGGGTGTCATTTTCTTCCCTAGGAATCTGGAATTCATTCAGTTGGGTAGGAGTTGTTACTAAACCGCGCATGCAGGGGTGATTCAATGTGTAGAGCTAGTGTGTGGTCTGCGCAGCATCCTTCTTTGAGTTTCTGATATTGGGGAGAATTGCTAAGGTGTGAATCTGTTAGCGGATGTTATTATTGGAGTATTTGTGGGGAATGTTTTGGTATGGTATGTATAAGTAGCGGGTACGGGTGTGGGTGACGTGCGTCCATATGGGTATTTAGGTGTGTACGGGAGTACACGGATATAAGAGTGCGTGTATTTGGGTATATGTGTGTGCGTTTATGTATAGGTGTATATGTGTATATATATATGTGTATACGGGTATGGGTGTATGTATATATGTGTGTATATATATATATGTGTATATGGGTATACGTTGGTGACACTCCGGTGTGTCTGAGTATAGTTTAGGAATTGAGTTGTTTAGGTGTTTCAAGGCTTGAAGTGAATGCGGGTTATGCTGAGCCATTACAGGTGGGTGATCTGTTCTGGGCGTTTGTTTTACTAGCACTGATGATTGTGGCTTGCTGCTAGCGTGAACCTTACAATCCTTCTCTCGGAAAAGTGAATCACAAAGAATGTATTAAATAATAATAAAATAAAAAATAAAAAAATAAAAAAATAAAAAATAAAAGAAAGTGGAAGAACGAGAGGCATTTCTTTACAATAATGTTTTGTGCGATGGTGAGATTGCTAACTGTTGTTTCTTTTCAGATGGTGTCGGTCCTTAGTAAGAAGATCTTGTGCCATGGTGTATATGGTGTATTTATATATCTGGGCCGCTCGGTGGGTAGAAATTTCCGCCGGAGGAAGATCATTTGGTTTTTGGGCTCGAAGTTTCATGAGGAAGGAAGAAGATAAAATGGTGTTGAACGACACTCGAAGTAGTGTAATTGCTAGGCCCTTTTCCGGCCTGCTCGCCCTCATCATCCACATGGGTCATGGCATCCTCGGCCTTGTTTTACCCTGTGGAGCTGTTGTAATATACAAGAGCTATTATGGTTAAATTCCACGTTTTTATTTTTTGAATTGGAGTCAGTTATTCGCATGGTCGTTCCCAGCATAGTCCAGCAAGGCGTCTGGATGGATTTTTGTGCCAGTATATGATTGGCGTACCTTGATAGCCGCTTTCTAATTTTTTCGTTAATTCAAGGGGATGTAATACTTATCATTGCCAACTGCATTGGTATACATCAGTATGGCATTTGCGGCTAGAATCTGACCCTAGTTTCTCGAAGCTGTCTAACGGAGTACATCTGCATGGTATTGGCACCGACATTTTCTTGTCCGTGCTCCGGGTTGGTTTTGAACAGGCCTTGTGCTCTCTCCGGGTGGGGGTCGCAGCTCAGGCGTTGCCTTCGCTCCTCCGTGGCGGTGGAGAGAGTGATTTGAGAGTTATCCTGCGCTGGACGGCCAGTGGCAGACGACTCCTGCACTCACGTGATCTGGCGGATTTGTGCCTTGCTTGAGCTGCGGCCTTTGATTTATCCACAAAAGAAAAAAGTAATACACAATGAAAGTGTTTTACAACAAGTCATGAGTAAGGTGTTATGTTGATACCTCTCATTAAAGCATTGAAAAAGTAACTGTTGTTGGTGTGCTTTCTGTGCGGCGAGGGGAGGGGAATTGATGATGGGTCTGGACAGTCTTATAGTAGTTATATTCTTGTACATAGGAGCAGTATTATAGTTGTTATATTCTTGTACATAGGAACATTATTATAGTAGTTATATTCTTGTACATAGGAGCAGTATTATAGTTGTTATATTCTTGTATATAGGGGCAGTATTATAGTAGTTATATTCTTGTACATAGTGGCAGTATTATAGTAGTTATATTCTTGTACATAGGAGCATTATTATAGTAGTTATATTCTTGTACATAGGAGCAGTATTATAGTAGTTATATTCTTATACATAGTGGCAGTATTATAGTAGTTATATTCTTGTACATAGGAGCATTATTATAGTAGTTATATTCTTGTACATAGGAGCAGTATTATAGTAGTTATATTCTTGTATACAGGAGTCCTATATACAAGAATATAACTACTATACTAAAACACAAAGAGAAGGGGCGCAATTGGGGGGTAAGTATTGGGCCAAATGGCCACTCACCTATTGGGGTTGTCACTGTGCACCTCTGCACAACCCCAGTGTATGGCAAGAAGCAGGACTCAAGGAGGACCCGGGGCACGAGCAATTTTCGCCGACAGAGGTGTCTTCCCTTCCGTCTTCCGCCCGGGTAGCGGTCACATGTTGCGATCGTGACTCGGGATCTACTTAAAGGAAAAAGACAAAGAAAGCGTGTATATATGGACTGGGATCATAGCCAAATTTCAGATTAAATATCAAATTTTATCAGTGCAATACTATGTACAGTGCCCTATAATATAGAATATAGTACCCTCATATACAATACACAGCTCTCCCATATGCTATATATAGCACCCACATACTATATACAGCACCCACACATACTATACACAGCAACCCCATATACCATACAGCACCCCCTTTATACATGACAGTGTGGCGCCCCTGCGGGTAAGCGCCACAGAGTGGTATTACATTTAACATCTATATGTAATATATTATAAGTTGCTAGGTTAGGATTTAATGCTTATGGAGTCTATTTTTAGCACTCACTTAGGACCGCACCACTTAGTGTAGGAGGAACAGGTAATATGGTAGGTTCCACAGGTGGTGGGCGGAGCTTAGGATAGAGTTAGAGTGACAGTTGAGATTTACCTCAAACGGCTTGGGAAGGCAGACAGAGTGGTCACGCCTGGCGGCTCAGCTGAGTGGAGGGTACCCCATCTTTATGAGGGGGCCCAGGACAGATGGCAACGGACCAGAACTGGTAGGAGCCAGCTGGTCATGTTGAGGGTACACAGGTGACACGGACAACCGAGGCAGCCAGGAGTTCAGCCCTGACTGCGAAGCCGACGAGCTGCAGGCCCAACAGGACCGGGTTGCTGACAGCACCACCAAGGTACCTCTCCCCTCAGGACTGAAAACCGGTTCAGGACACTAGGAGAAATAAAAAGGGACAGACATTTACGGCGGTGCTGGAAGGGAACTTTGTAGTCTTGGGTTGCCCTGTCCGGACCGGGTAGTGGACAGACCTTATCTCCTAGAAACAGACCGTAGGACTGGCGGGGGAGCTCTTCAAAGGTGGGAAAGAGAGAAAGATCTAGAAAGAGAATAGAAACCCTGAAAGACAGAGAAAGAACATCTAAAGACTCCTTAAGAGAAATCCTGAGTTGGTAACAACACCCTAAACCAAACTGTACCGTGTATTGTTATGCCATCAGCCGGTACCGAGTAAAGCAAAGTTAAAATGGAAACGGTTTCTGTTATTCTTCCTGCCGCAGCTCAAAGGACTTAACATCATCAACATCTACAGCAGAGGGGTAAGAACTGCACCACCATTACCATCACTGTCCTCCCTCACCGTCTCACCACCATCATAGCTGCCCTGAGGTAAAGCTCCACCTGTGGGGAGCTGTACCACACACTGCTGCCCCCTCCATCACCTCAGCGGCCGGCTGGCAGTGCCGGTACCACCTTACCGGACTCTACAGGTGGCGTCACGTTCCCCTGTAAATAACCCCCCTTTTACCCCCACCGTTTACCAACAACACCTGGTATAGTTGTTCGCCAAGGCACGGCACCGGGGATACCGACCACCCGTGACATCCCACACAGAAGCCCCGGTGACCGAGTGCACCCTAGCTCTGGTTGAAACAACAGCATCCCCCATATACTATATACAACCCCCATACATGACAGCACCACCTATTAACTATATACAGCACACCATACACCATATACAGCACCCCCATGTACATGACAGCACCCCCATATACTATATACAGCACCCCCACCATACTTGACAGCACACCCATATAATATATACAGCCTGAGCCCCCATATACATGACAGCACCTGGCCCATATACAACATACAGCAGCATCCCCCATATACATGACAGCTGAGCACCCATGTACAACATACAGCACCCCATAAACAATATACAGAATAATAATACAGCCCCCCATATACTATTTAGACCACGTCAGCACCCTCAATATACTATAGGCCAGCAGCATGCCCCACATACATGACACACAGAGCATCCCCATATGATATGACATACATGACACACACACACACACATACATACACACACACAGCATCCTATACAGGCAGAATTTATCTACATGATGGTCAGGACTCAGCAGCACCCTCAATATACTATAGGCCAGCAGCACGCCCCACATACATCCACACACATACACACACACACACGCACGCACAGGATCCTATAATATACAGGCAGGCCCACTGGTGGTGTATACAGGGCCCCAGGGCCCAGTGGTGGTGTATACAGGGCCCCAGGGCCCACTGGTGGTGTATACAGGGCCCCAGGGCCCACTGGTGGTGTATACAGGGCCCCAGGGCCCACTGGTGGTGTATACAGGGCCCCAGGGCCCACTGCTGGTGTATACAGGGCCCCAGGGCCCACTGCTGGTGTATACAGGGCCCCAGGGCCCACTGCTGGTGTATACAGGGCCCCAGGGCCCACTGGTGGTGTATTCAGGGCCCTAGGGCCCACTGGTCGTGTATACAGGGCCCCAGGGCCCAGTGGGGTGTATACAGGGCCCCAGGGCCCACTGGTGGTGTATACAGGGCCCCAGGGCCCACTGGTGGTGTATACAGGGCCCCAGGGCCCACTGGTGGTGTATACAGGGCCCCAGGGCCCACTGGTGGTGTATACAGGGCCCCAGGGCCCTCAATATACTATAGGCCAGCAGCACGCCCCACATACATGACACACACATACACACACACACGCACAGGATCCTATAATATACAGGCAGGCCCACTGGTGGTGTATACAGGGCCCCAGGGCCCAGTGGTGGTGTATACAGGGCCCCAGGGCCCAGTGGTGGTGTATACAGGGCCCCAGGGCCCACTGGTGGTGTATACAGGGCCCCAGGGCCCACTGGTGGTGTATACAGGGCCCCAGGGCCCAGTGGTGGTGTATACAGGGCCCCAGGGCCCACTGGTGGTGTATACAGGGCCCCAGGGCCCACTGCTGGTGTATACAGGGCCCCAGGGCCCACATGGTGGTGTATACAGGGCCCCAGGGCCCACTGGTGGTGTATACAGGGCCCCAGGGCCCACTGGTGGTGTATACAGGGCCCCAGGGCCCACTGGTGGTGTATACAGGGCCCCAGGGCCCACTGCTGGTGACAGTATACAGGGCCCCCTCCTCCCCTCCCTGTAAAAGAATACACATGATACTTACTCTGCCGCTGCCGCTGTTCGCCACTCTGCACCGCGCTCCGACTTTTTCCTGGCTGCTTCCTGTGACGAATGTGCCTGCGGCTGCGCCCGGCGCCAGTCACCAGGAAGAAGCCGGATGAAGCCGGAGCGCGGTGCAGAGCACTGCAAGCGGCCGCGGCGCTGCCGCGCCGGCTATAATCCGGCCAGGCCAGGGGGCCCTCTGAAGCTTGGGGGCCCTAGGCAAATGCCTAGGCTGCCTGCCCCTAACGCCGGCCCTGGGTGGCACCACAGCCAAGCGGAGTGGCTGGCCGTCCGGATCTCTTTTTCTCCTCACCTCTCTTCTCGCTGCTTCGGTCTCCTCCGGTCGCTCTGCACATATCAGTACATCGTGCCCCTCCATGCAGAGCTGCAGAATGCAGACAACGGCAGAAGAGACTCTGGAGAAGAATGCTGCTGGCAAAGGTGGCTGGGACTATAGGAGCGGGAGCGGAATCCGCGGGGGCTACCACTGGTACACATACCTCGTACACACGCGGCTCCGCTCCATACACCTAGTACACACTCGCCTCTGCTACATTCACACTGTAAATCCCTCCTGACCCCACACAAACTTCAGCTAATTGCCATACACCTAGTACACACTCACCTCTGCTACATTCACACTGTAAATCCCTCCTGACCCCACACAAACTTCACCTAATTGCCATACACCTAGTACACACTCACCTCTGCTACAATCACACTGTAATGGTGGGTTTACACGTCGCGATATCGGCGTCCAACTCCGACCAAAAGTCACGTGGTTCGGGAGTTGGACCCGATATCGTTCGCCGCGTTGTACGGTTTGAACGTACAATGCTATGCTGGAACCATGCCAAAACGATATCGGGGTTGAATGAGCGTGCTATTCAACCGCCCAATATCGGATGCCCGTTGTAGCCGCATCGTCCCGTGTGACAGCCCAACTACGATGTGTACGCCCACGTCACCCATTTACTCCCATGTTAACTGGTCGTTCCTGGGTTGGGGGGCGTACACATCGCCGGGACGTTGTATCCCGATATCGGGCTGTCTAAACCGGCGATGCGATGGCGGGAAAAGCGCGCTCAAAAAGCGCGCTCCTGCGTCGTTGGCTCTGATATCGGGCCAATATCGGGACGTGTAAACCCACCATAAATCCCTCCTGACCCCACACAAACTTCACCTAATTGCCATACACCTAGTACACACTCGCCTCTGCTACATTCACACTGTAAATGCCTCTTGACCCCACACAAACTTCACCTAATTGAGCCTCATGATGGGCAGCACAGCAGAGTCCTGCATATACTGAGGAGCTGATCATGTGACCCCTGACTCCTCCCCTTCATGTGACATCATCACAGGTCCTCTCAGCCCAGAGTGTGCAGCTCTGTCGGCTCCCATGGAGGGGGGAGGAGGGAGACCTCCGGTGCTGCAGGAGGCCGAAAATGACCCCCCAGCTGCCCCCTGGATATGGCCCTGGCTGTGGGGGCAATGTGCTCAGGGGCCCCTGAGGCTAGGGTCACACTTGCATTGTGACCCTAGCCTGATGCAAGTATTTTCGGCTGCAGCGCATAGTGTTTAATGCTATGCGCTGCCAGCAACTGAGCCCATAGAAACCCGGTGTTTACCTTGCCAACCACTGATTGCCAATGTAAACATCGGGTTTCTATGGGCTCCCTTGCTGGCAGCGCATAGCATTAAACGCTCTGCGCTGCAGCAGACAATACTTGCGTCAGGCTAGGGTCACAATGCAAGTGTGACCCTAGCCCTCAGGGGCCCGGTGGGCCCCCTCCAAGCAGTCGGGCCCCGGCACTTGCCCGGGTTCACCGGGTGCTGACGCCGGGCCTGGTCAGGGGTGTACGTGTGTGTGGACGCGGGTTGGGGGGGTGAGTGCCGAGTAGTGTGGGTCGCCAGGGTACTCCCGGTTACGGCCGCCATCTTGGGTCACTGTGAGCGGGTGTACCTGTGGGCACAATAACCGGATGCTGGGACAAAGTGACGGATGTGATGTCACAAATCCCTCCGGGTTTTATATATAAGATATAGATTTTATATTATATATATAATATAAATAAATATTATATATATAATCCGCAGTTGGGAATTCGGGCACTGTAGCCGAATGCCAACATGCTTTGCGGGACTGCGAGTGATGACGTCATCACGAGCCGCAGACCCGCACTACTGTAAAAAAAAACAAAATCATGGACTGCGAGCGATGACGCGCAGCGTCATCACGAGCCGCAGACCCGCACTACTGTAAAAAAAAAAAAAAAACATGGACTGCGAGTGATGACGCGCAGCGTCATCACGAGCCGCAGACCCGCACTACTGTAAAAAAAAAAAAAAAAAGTTAATGCTCACCTCTCCCCGAGCCCCCGCCGTCTCCTGCCGTCTTCCTCCAAGCTTCCGGTGGCTGCCGCAGGCTCCGAGTGTCTGCAGAGCTCTTCTACTGCAGTTCAAGGACCTGTGGTGATGTCACAGTCACGTGACACCAGGTTACTCCATGGTAACCTGGTGTAACGTGACTGTGACATCACCGCAGGTCCTGAACTGCACTAGAACAGCTCTGCACACACTGGGAGCCTGCGGCAGCCACCGGAAGCTTGGGGGAAGACGGCAGGAGACGGCGGGGGCTCGGGGAGAGGTGAGCATTAACTTTTTTTTTTTTTTTTAACCCCTGCCTTCCTGTTTGGAGACCTTTTACTGTACTGAGCATGCTCAGTACAGTAAATGTCTCCTCCAGCCTCACAGCCTCCCCATCCTCACTGCCTCCTCCAGCCTCAGTCTCCTCCAGCCTCACAGTCTCCTCCAGCCTCACAGCCTCCCCATCCTCACAGCCTCCTACAGCCTCCTCCAGCCTCACAGCCTCCCCATCCTCACAGCCTCCTACAGCCTCATACCCTCCTCCAGCCTCACAGCCTCCCCATCCTCACAGCCTCCTCCAGCCTCACAGCCTCACAGCCTCCTCCAGCCTCACAGCCTCCCCATCCTCACAGCCTCCTCCAGCCTCACACCCTCCTCCAGCCTCACAGCCTACTCCAGCCTCACAGCCTCCCCATCCTCACTGCCTCCTCCAGCCTCACTGTCTCCTCCAGCCTCACATCCTCCTCCAGCCTCACAGCCTCCCCATCCTCACAGCCTCCTCCAGCCTCACAGCCTCACAGCCTCCTCCAGCCTCACAGCCTCCCCATCCTCACAGCCTCCTCCAGCCTCACACCCTCCTCCAGCCTCACAGCCTCCTCCAGCCTCACAGCCTCCTCCACCTCACAGCCTCCTCCAGCCTCACAGCCTCCCCATCCTCACTGCCTCCTCCAGCCTCACAGTCTCCTCCAGCCTCACATCCTCCCCATCCTCACAGCCTCCTCCAGCCTCACAGCCTCCCCATCCTCACAGCCTTCTCCAGCCTCACAGCCTCCTCCAGCCTCACAGCCTCCCATCCTCACAGCCTCCTACAGCCTCACAGCCTCCTCCAGCCTCACAGCCTCCCCATCCTCACAGCCTCCTACAGCCTCACAGCCTCCTCCAGCCTCACAGCCTCCTCCCCCTCACAGCCTCCTCCAGCCTCACAGTCCTCCCCACGTCCCATCCTCACAGCCTCCTCCAGCCTCACAGCTCCCATCCTCACGCCCTCACCTAGCCTCCTCCAGCCTCACAGCCTCCTCCAGCCTCACAGCCTCCCCATCCTCACAGCCCCTCCAGCCTCACAGCCTCCTCCGCTCCCCTCCTCCAGCCTCACTGCCTCATCCAGCCTCACTGCCTCCTCCAGCCTCACATCCTCCTCCAGCCTCACAGCCTCCTCCAGCCTCACAGCCTCCTCCAGCCTCACAGCCTCCCAGCCTCACGCCTCCTCCAGCCTCACAGCCTCCCATCCTCACAGCCTCCCACCTCACAGCCTCCTCCAGCCTCACAGCCTCCTCCAGCCTCACGCCTCCCCATCCTCACAGCCTCCTCAGCCTCACAGCCTCCTCCAGCCTCACATCCTCCTCCAGCCTCACATCCTCCTCCAGCCTCACAGCCTCCCCAGCCTCACAGCCTCCCATCCTCACAGCCTCCTGCCAGCCTCACAGCCTCCTCCACCTCACACCTCCTCCAGCCTCACAGCCTCCTCCAGCCTCACTGCCTCCTCCAGCCTCACAGCCTCCCCATCCTCACAGCCTCCTCAGCCTCACAGCCTCACAGCCTCCTCCAGCCTCACAGCCTCCCCATCCTCACAGCCTCCTCCAGCCTCACAGCTCCCCATCCTCACAGCCTCCTCCAGCCTCACAGCCTCCTCCAGCCTCCAGCCTCCCCATCCTCACTGCCTCCTCCAGCCTCACAGTCCCTCCAGCCTCACATCCTCCTCCAGCCTCATGCCTCCCCATCCTCACAGCCTCCTCCAGCCTCACAGCCTCCTCCATCCTCACAGCCTCCCCATCCTCACAGCCTCCTCCAGCCTCACAGCCTCCTCCAGCCTCACACAGCCTCCCCATCCTCACAAGCCTCCTACAGCCTCACAGCCTCCTCCAGCCTCACAGCCTCCTCCAGCCTCACAGCCTCCCCCCAGCCTCACATCCTCCTCCAGCCTCACACCCTCCTCCAGCCTCACAGCCTCCCCATCCTCACAGCCTCCTCCAGCCTCACAGCCTCCTCCAGCCATCTCCCCGCCTCCATCCCCCAGTCCGCTCACTAACCTGCTACAGCCCTCCACCCACCTGCCCATCCTCGCGCCACCGCACTCATCCGCCCACCCGCACCTCGCGCCCTCCGCTGAGGTCCATGCTGCCCGGATGCCGCCGGAGCCTTCCGCCCCTCGCCACTCTCTCACCGCTGGGCTCTCAATGTCGCCATGCTGGTGGAGTAGCGGTCTACGGGCTGTGGCCGGGTGCCGGGAGCCAGGGACGTCGTCCTGTGGCCGCCAACAGCTAATGGGAGTGAGCGGACCGTGTCAGCCTGCAAAGCCTGACACGCCCCGCTCACTCCCATTGCCTGCCCCTGCAAGCGGATTGGGCGCTGTGTTGTACACACAGGACGCCCATCCCATTGCCCAGGACTTGGCGTCCTAGACCAATCGGATGACCGTCCTGTCTTTACCACACACCGCCCAATCCGCTCCTTCCGCTCAGGTCACATGTGTGACCTGAGGGCAAGAACTGATCCCTCTCTGCATCACCCAACCTGCCGCAGAGGACAATGCCGTGTGACTGGGGCTGCGATCAGCCCCAGCACGCAGCCACGTCCTGCCGCCGAGCGGTGATGTCACCCCTCCAGCCGCATCTCTCCTCACCCCTCCAGCCAGACCTCTCCTCACCCCTCCATCTGGACCTCTCCTCACCACTCCAGCCTCTGCTCTCCTCACCCCTCCAGCCTCTGCTCCCCTCACTCCTCCAGCCTGCCGCCACATCATACTCTGCTATCCACAGAGCCCCTCTATACTCTGACACCCACAGAGCCGCCTGTATACTCTCCTACCCACACAGCCGCCTGTATACTCTGCTACCCACAGAGCTGCCTCTATACTCTGCTACCCACAGAGCCGCCTCTATACTCTGCTACCCACAGAGCCGCCTGTATACTCTCCTACCCACAGACCCGCCTGTATTCTCTGCTACCCACAGAGCCGTTTCTATATTCTGCTACCCACACAGCCGCCTCTATACTCTGCTACCCACAGAGCCTTCTCTATACTCTGCTACACACAGAGCCGCCTGTAAATCTGCTAACCACAAACCCGCCTGTATACTCTGCTACCCACAGAGCCGCCTGTATACTTTTTTACCCAGAGAGCCGCCTGTATAATCTGCTACCCTCAGAGCAGTCTGTATACTCTGCTACCCACAGATCCGCCTGTATAGTCTGCTACCCACAGAGCCCCATATATACTCTGCTAGCCACTCACCCGCCTGTATACACACAATTCATTTCACCGCGCTCCCGATGCAATTGCATCGGGCCTTTTTACTAGTATATATATATATATATATATATATATATATATATATATATAATATTATTAGGAAGAAAGCAGCACAGCTCCTTTAGGGTGCAATTCAGTCCAGCCCGATCCTCTTGCTGCCTCCAATATTAAATAAACGACTGCAGCACTCCTTTGTTTCTATTACCTATCGCCTTTATTGGGCCTTCAGGTGTATTTGGCAAGGTTTCGGGACAATACTCCCTTCTTCCAGCAGCAAGCCACAATTTCAGCCAGGTTTTTTTATACACTTCCCTCCACCACATTTGCATAATGTACAGTCATCTCATTATCTTTACATTATCACACTTTTTCATATACGGTATATTGGGAAATCTCCCGTGATTCAGTGCCTTATAGTGCTCCACCTCTAGTGCCTATATTGCCTTTAGTGTTATATCTCCTAATGCTTTAATGCTAATCCTTCTATGCACTGGCTCATCCTTATTATTACTGTATTAAAATACAACATTACCTTCAGCTGATTGATATCATGACTAGTAACGGTTAATTTGTCTCTTATCATATGCCGCGCCATCCACCATGCTTTGGACGCCGGCGCATGCGCCTTGCGAGTTGTTTACAGTCGTAGTTGCGGATGTCCGCCCGACGCCATCTTTGGACTCGCACGCATGCGTGATGCATTTTCTGAAGTCTACACCCGCCCGCGTTGCCAAATACACCTGAAGGCCAAATAAAGGCAATAGGTAATAGAAACAAAGGAGTGCTGCAGTCGTTTATTTAATATATATATTATTATATATATATATATATATATATATATATATATATATATATGGGTGTAGGTGTTAGGTTGGGAGGTGGGTTTCCCATATGGGACTTTGGGACACTGGGGCTTGGACTGGTGCTTCTTGATCTGAACTGTGGACATTGTACCATGAACTGAGGCAAAAGACGCGGGACCAGCTCTCAGGATGGTGCGGGAAGGGGAATAGTGAAGGGAGGAGGGAAAAAAAATAAATTGGGATTGGCTATTGTTGTTTTATTTATTGTTCTGCTTATTTTTTTTTTCTTTTGGCAACTGGATCAGGTGTTGATGTATTTATTATTAGTGAATGTTATGTATTGTGGCGTCCACACATGCCTAGGGGACTGCTTGGCCGCTCATTAGGCTCATGAAACCTCCTAGAGAACTGCTTGGCTGCAGAAAAGAGTGCAAACAACCGGGTCTCAGAGTAAAATAAAGTCCAACGGTATATTAACAATCCTCATAAACCGCATACCAGAGCCCTGGAACCACAAGTCCCAGCACCAACACCTGTGGGGCAGTCAACCGCTGAACCACATATTCCCCCCTCATGTTCAAACCTGCAGGATTGAACAAACGAAACCCAGGGGCAGCACAACCCACAGCCACACAGGAGCCCATCATCTGTCAGGTGTACCTCTAAGGTCCCAGAACAGGAGATAGGTCCCGGGGGAGGGGCTACGGTGGCTATCACCCCTCAGCGTCACTGTGTCTTGGTGCAGTCCTCTCCATTGGACATTGACATGTCACTCGTTGGAGTCGACTGTACGACAGGCCCACCCCGCCTCCAGCAGTCAATACTGTAGGGAGCGTCATGTGCGTCGACATGCACGTTCAGGCCTGACTCTGTCCTACCACGTACCTGTCACATCGCCATTGGACTCGGTGGCCGGTGTTCCTGCCTCAGCCGCTGGGAGGAGCCGGATTCCTTCGGCTGGTGGCAACGGTGACAGGAGGGCCTTGTCCTCATATGGAACTGCTCCCGCGACGTCTGCCTCTGTCGCTGAGCGCCGCGGTGTTTCCCCTCTGGGTGGTGTTGGTCGCAGAGGAGCGGGCCCTGCAGAGGTGTCCGTTAGGCGCAGCCTGCGTTCTTCTGTCAGAGGTGGCGTGGGTGGAGCCAGTCGTGCATCTCCATCTGGCCTGGATCTAGGGGCGGTCCGGATGAGGTCATCGGGCTGTGAGCTCCAGCCTATGGGAGGTAAACGCGCCCTTCAAATACATTGGAGCCTGTCTTGCAGGCCGCCAGATATAGTTTTGGTTCCCCAGTGATAGTGTGTGTGTTTAGTTTTGTCTCTGACCTTGGCCTGGATTTCTGACTCTGCTTCTTCCTGTCGATTTTGTACCTCAGCTGCCCTCTTGGTTTTGCCCTTGCCTGGATTCTCGACTCTGCTACTGCCTGATGATTTTGTACCTTCGCTGCCCTCTCGGTTTTGACTCGAACTTCTGACTTTGTTTTTCGGGTCTTGATTTTTCCCTGGCGACCTTCCCTGCTCTGTTGCTCATAATAGGCAGCTACCCCCTGGGCTCCGCTATAATTCCAGATCCCTGTATAGGGGTTAAGGGTCTCGGGGTTTCTCGGGGTGCTGCCTTACCAGCAGCTCAGCTTTACAGCGGATGGTCGTCACAGTACCCTATCAGGTCGTTTGAGTGGGCCTGTCAGACTAGAGACACTGGAGGATGGACTACCCCCACCCCGACTACATACACTACTCTTAGGACGTCTATGGATGTTTCCCCACTGGCGACTATCAACGTCATCCGTCACCACTGGACACCCATTACTCTCTGTAGGGCTTCTGGCTCTAGCTTCGGTCATGGCTAATCTGGTGTTCGGAGGTCTCTTTCGTGGCCGAATGCCAACATTCCCAGATAGCTGCCACTGTCTGGGGCCAGAAGGGGCATGGGGTACTCAGGTCTCGGGCAGCCAGTTGTGGGGGATGTCACGGGTGGTTCGTGCCCGAGCCTGTGCCCTTGGGTGACAATAAAAAGGGTTTATTTACAGGGTTAGGGAATGTCAGTCATGACGCCACCAATGCTGCTTGGGCCACCGGGGTGATGGGCAGCAGCAAGATGGAGTGGCTCCCTACAGGAGAAGCGGAGTCCCCGGGGCTAAAGGCTGTAATGGTGGAATAGGGCAGCACAGTCATTTCTGTACAGAGTTGGAGTAGAGGAGTGCAGTCGGTGTGGTGCAAAATGAGTGGAAGGAGGGACACACACACACATTAAAGTCTTTTGGTACCTTTACTGATGACTGGTTACAGGTACACAAGTCCAGAGTGAAAGGAAAATACCTTGAGATCTCCACAGCGAGTAGGGTTGTAGGCCTCCTTATTTAGCTTTCTTGTCCTAAGTCTGGCAAGCATGAAACCTAACCGGACCGTTACTTCGCTTTCTCTCCACACCTGGGGTTGCTTCACTGAGGGCTCTCTCTTGGGCCACTGCCGTCTCTCTCCACGGTCCCTGGCTCTCAACTGTTGGTGCTGCGGGTGTCCGGGAAGCTAAGCCTCCTCGGGGTACTGGTTTCTCTGCTGGGTCTATTTCCGGGCCGCGACACCACTTTCCGGGCCTCACATATTGCTGCCTCTCAGCTCTCTGTCTTGCAGACTTCAGCCTTCCCACTTCTCGCAGGTGAGCCAACCAGTACTATATCAGCATCTGTAGATATCCCAGAGTGTCTTCCGTACCTCTAGCAAAGTGCGACACCATGCCATCTGCTTTAGGTATCCATTCCTGGTGATTACATGGACAGCTGACTTTCATTACCCCGGACTTCTTTACCATGGTGTGCATGACCTTGCCTTTTCTCCCAATCAGCTTTTGTACCAGGGCATACAGCACCCAGATGATATCTTCCCGTAGACTTTGAGCTTTCCTTACAAACTGCAGTTGTCTGACGGTTTTTTCTGTCTTCTCCCGCACACTCCGCTTTGTGCGAATTCATCGCCAGTGTATGTCGCTCAGAAGTGCCACCTTCTTTGCTGTGCCTTCTGTTGTGGATAGGACCGCCAGCTGTTTAGCTTCTGGGGCCAAGTACACCGTACAGGCTCCCACGGCCTTCTTAAAGTCTTGGTGCACGCCCTCCCTGGAACATTCTTCTCTCAGGTCTTCTGGTACCTCCACAAGGCACTTTTAGAGAGACGGTTCGGTCTTACTGCAAGTTCCTACAGGCTCACCCGGCTGAAATCTAAGGCCCGACCGGTTTTCAGCTTCTTCAGTGCGTTCACCCGGGAGGAACACTAGACGCTCTACCTTCTCCAAGGTGACCTCGTTCCTCATCTGGTATACTGCCAGACGACCTCTGAGCTCTGCGACTTCTTCCTCTAGCTCCGCTACTCGCCTATCAGCAGCTTGCCTTCGCAGCACTTCCTGTTTTAACTGCTCCCCTTCTACGAGACTTCTCGTAATCCTCTCCATCTCCAAAGCACCCACTCGAGTCTCGACAGCTTGTCTCCACAGCTTCTCTTCCTTTAAGTGGGTCTGGAGCATCTCCTTGAGCTCCCCTATCTTGGCTCCGATATCCACCGGACCAGACAGGCTTCACCACATCCAAGGAGATATTCATTTAACCTCTTCCTCTTCTAGTGGTTTCTTCCACTTCTACACTCATCACCCCCTCTTGGGGTCCGGTAGCACACCTGGCACCCTCGGCCACATCTTCTCGTGCCTGTCCAGGGGTCTCAGATTCTTCACTTGTGACCTCTGCCACATCATACAATTCTTGGGCATCGGCAGCACCGGTTTCCGCCCTCTCCTGGGCAACAACAATATCACCTTCCGAGGTCTCCGGACCTACCCTCTCTTCCCTCCCGGGCCTTGGGAGTCATCTACTCTCTTGGACCTAGCACTGTTCACTTCTGTGAGGTGACCTGTTGACCGACCACCAGTTACCCGTTCAGGCCCTGGAAACCATGCCCCTTTCATTGTTGTGGCTGGTTCCTTCTTCTTGTCCTCTGGGCAGGCTGTCGCTACACCAGAGACTCCTATGAGCAACATCACCTCGGCTTCCGTCTGAATTTTCTCCGAATCGGAGAGAGGATGCAGTCCAGTAACAGACACATGAGATGTGTCCTCTACTTTCATCACGCTTTCAGACGGTGCAACTGGCACAGCTTTTTTTGTCCCCCTTTTCGTTTCCGGCTATTGGATGGTCTTGGACCCTGGCTTGGCCCTTCCTTACTGCACTCTTAGTCGGTCATCCCTGAATTACAGTCGCCCTGGGAGTCATAGGCACTCTCCCTGGTATCGTAGATCAGCACGTCACTAGCTAACTTGGGGCCAGCTCTCGTTTCCGGGGTTACTCCTTCTGTAACAGTCACCGGGTGATGTCTTTCTGGGTCTGGCATGTCTCTACATTGGGGCTTCCCACAGGGTGCGTTGGCCCCCATACCTCTGGACTGTCACCCTTATGAGGTACTGACACGGTATCACATACGTATAATTCACAAGTAACCTCTTTAGGGTATGTGCACATCAGTCGTTTCTGCATCTTTGCAGAACGACCGGGAACCGGTGGAGATTAGCAGAAACTGAGTTTTCTGCACTCGCTAGTGTCCCTGGTTTTGTTAGCGTTTTGCTAACGATTTGCGATCGGGTTACTAGCGGTCGTACAGCGTGTTCTTGGCGATTTCCCCGGCGTGTTCCTTAGCGATTTCCAGACTGGTCTTTGCTGCACTTGTTCAGCTGGACCCGCTGGAAAAACGCTGAAAAGAAGTCGCTTGCTCTATCTTTGAGAACAGGTCGGAAACCGGTGAATAAACTGAAATCGTCAAGACGAAAATCGTTGTAATGTACACAGCGTTTTCTAAACTCCATTGAGTAGCATGTTAATCCTACCGGTGGGTAGGATTAACATAAATTAACATAAAACTCAGCGGGAACCGCCGACGGAAACCGGTCAAAACCAGCCCACAAAACGACTGATGTGCACATACCCTTAGTCTCCTGCTGTGACAGCACCCCCTTAGGACTGTTCGGGCTCTGGCCGTAAAAGCCAGACCCGAACCCTTGCTCCCACAAACCAGAAAACAATTTGGAGTCCCGGCCAATTATGATGGGACACACTAAGCCTGGGACTACACACACATCATGGCTGGCAATGACCTTGGTTGTCTCAATAACCACTCTCGACATCGGGTAATTGACAGTGCGCCCATGAAAGCAGGTGACTCCAATTGTTTTACTGGGCATCAGGTAAACCTCAGGCGTGGCCCTCACTAGGGTGACCCGGTTTCCAGGATCTACCAGTCCCATAACGGGTACCGCATTGACTTCCATGGAACACGCGCGAGGGACCTCCCCGGATAGATAGTCCACCTGACAGACCAGACACCTATAGTACCGTTGTCCGAACGAACAGTCTCTCTGCACTACCCCTATTTCACTGAGATGCTCCACCCACTTTTGGGCTTTGGGATGTTCCGCCCCTTTTTGAGCAACTAACATTTCTCGGGACTCCACCCCCTGTTGGGCCATTATCCCCTTCATGGAATTCCCCCCATTTTGGGACTCCACCCCCTTTTGGGCAACACCCCTTTTGGGACTCAGGCTACCTTCTGGATACCGCCCCCTTTCAGCCGATTACCCAGTCTATAGGGGATATACTCCGGGGATATCCCACAACAGTCAAAGAACCCAGTCAACAGCGCCTCTTTCTCTCGCACACGACAGCTCCAAACCGCAGACAACCGGAATTGAGTGTGACGTTTGTGGTCTTCGGGACCCCACCGGGCCTCCAGCCAGATGCTAGGGTGCGACGTCTTCATGACCGCACCGAGTTACTGAACAGATGCTTGTGTGCATTGTCTTCGTGACCCCACCAAGTCCTCGGAAAACATGCTTGGGTACGTTGTGCAGTTGCCCGTAGCAACCGATGTCCACATAAGTGCACCTTTACCGTTAGCAATCATACTCTGATGCCCCACCGGGTCGTGTTGCCCGCATTCTCCACCACATGTGGCATCCACACATGTCTAGGGGACTGCTTGTCCGCTCATTAGCCTCATGAAACCTCCTAGAGAACTGCTTGACTGCAGAAAACTGTGTAAACAACCGGGTCTCAAAGTAAAACAAAGTCCAATGGTTTATTAACAATCGTCATAAACCGCATACGGTATACAGGGCATATATGAACAGGACTGGTACACTATGTCAGGCAGTCCCCACCGACCGGGACGACACCTGGTTAGTCCATAACAGCAGCCACTGACCTTTAGTCCATCAACGGGATCACTGGCTACGGTCTTAGCTGGGGATACCTCCTCTGCAGAATCATCGACTCTGGTCCGGTCCAGGCCCAGACTGGGTGCAAACTTCCTGAGTCCAGGGTGATCCAGGCTCCCTATGGCATCCTCAGCTACTGTGGATGCTGGGAAAACACCACCCTTATTCCCCAGGCTCCTTCCTCTCCTGTGTCAAGGACCTTTCCTGACCTCACAGCCCATGTGACTGAGAGGGAGTCTCCTTATCTGTGTTCTGTCACACCCACAGGGGATCCAGGTTAGACAGCCACTCCCCTGGCTTCCAACCTGCAGCCCCAACACATCTAATGCCATACCAGAGCCCTGGAACCGCAAGTCCCAGCACCAACACCTGTGGGGCAGTAAACCGCTGCACCACAGTATATATTGAGGTTTATGGTTGTATGTATGGTAATACGTGTGTGAGGAGAGAGCGAGCGGCTGGACCAGATCTTGTTATATTGATCATGTTCGGATTGTTAATTTTGTTATGTTTCTGTTATTGTTGTTCATTTTTATAATAAAAGATCTACAGGAGGTAATTCAGGATCAGTAATGTAATGTATGTACACAGTGACTGCACCAGCAGAATAGTGAGTGCAGCTCTGGAGTATAATACAGGAGGTAACTCAGGATCAGTGATGTAATGTATGTACAGAGTAACTGCACCAGCAGAATAGTGAGTGCAGCTCTGGAGTATAATACAGGAGGTAACTCAGGATCTGTAATGTAATGTATGTACACAGTGACTCCACCAGTAGTAATAATGTACCGTATATCCTCGAGTATAAGCCGAGTTTTTCTGCACAATTTTTGTGCTGAAAAGTGCCCCCCTCGGCTTATACTCGAGTCACTCGGTATTTGCTGTGGGGGGAGGGCTGTGACCGGGGCTGGAGGAGGCAGGAGGGGGCCGCAGTGACCACGGGAGGTCACTTGGGGCCACTCATTAGTGTAATGAATATGCACTGCATCCCCCCGTCCATCAGTGGCAGGGGGAGCGCTGCATATTGCACTACACTGGCCCCTATCAGTGATGTACAGGCCCCCTCCTTAGTATCTGGCCCCCGGGCTGCGGCACACATTAAAATAACAAACATTATATACATTATCTTTCCGGTGACTCCTTGCTGACGTCATCGCTGCTGAGCCGGTCACATGACACCGGCACAAGCAGGAAGAAGCAGGGTGACCGGAGGACGTGGCAGTGCCAGTGTGGCGCCCCTGTGACCAGGAGGCCACATAAGGGAACTGCAGCCAGGCAGGGGGGAGACAGTTTGTGCAACAAACACCCTCAGCACATACACCCACAGGAGTACAACACCCAACATGGAGCCCGGGACTCTAGGTGGGCAAGGGGTGGTGGGGTTTAGAGGAAAGTGGGTGGGAAGGTAGGTCAGGTGGTAGACCAGAACAAAAAGGAGGAACGAGGAGGAGTTAGCCAATAGGCCAGTGAGTGCCGAGAAGCCAAGAGAGTAGGCCGAGGTAGACGGAGCAGCAAAGATCAAGCAGACAAAAAGACACTTCCCGGTGGGATAGGGCTCCCTGGAGACGCAGAATCCAAAGAGACACAGAACCATGGAGAGAAAGCTCGTCCATAGCCTGTAGCCCACGGAGGAGTGAGGACAGAGACCGGACCGGTGCTACCGAGTCCGAGGAACACGGCAGTGTTGACCGATTACAGGCAGGAGAAGTTTCCCTTGTTGTATCTGGGAATCACACGGGTTGGAAGGAGCCCGGTAAACCCTCGAAAGATAGGGTTACTCAAGGCTAGGCTGGGACCAGACTGTTGGCTCTGAGGGGGACTGCTGCTACACGCCGGCTCCCCAGACAAACCGACGGGGAACACGGATTCCAGATCCGTGTTCCTACTACACGGGTTGGAGGCTAAGCAACACTTTAGAGGACCCAGGCTTGCTGCCCACACACATAGGGGGAAGCCACATAAAGGGACCGGATTGCCGTCATACAACTGTCGAGCCCACTGGGACGGGGTACTCGGTATCGGACCGGGTCTGCTACTGGGGAAGTCACGGGTAATCCTGGTCCGGACCGTGTCCCGGGCCCTGGCAATAATAAGGGGTATTTACAGGGAAAATGTCAGTCGTGACACCACCACATTGTGCGGCCAGTAATGGGGCCGCTGCTGCCGCAGAACCTGATGATGATGTAATGGCAGCAAGGATGAAATAGTTCTCCGTGGGCAGAACTGTGTTCCCCGGGCAGTGATAATAAAGTCTATTGTGTAGTGTGCAGGCATGGTGCTGAGTGCAGTACACTTACTGTCCAGATGCTGCAGGAATCCTCCTCCAGTGTGGGAGCTTGCAAGCTGTGCTCTTCAGGCTGGGATCTGCTGCAAACTTGTATGGAGGGAGTCGTGTTCAGGCAGAAAGATACAAGGGAGTCGTGTTCAGGATTCACCGTGTTTACTTCTCAAGTTCTCAAGTTCAATTCACAGTTCAGTACAGTTCTTACAGTTCAGTTCAGTACAGGGGCACACTTTCCCACTCCGGGTTCCCTTTGCTCCCTGCAGCCAGGTCTTTCCTACAGTGACCCCTCACTCTGTCTCTGTGTCCTTCCCAGGCTGTTGACTATCTCTCTTTCTGTTCACTTGGTTGTGCGTGACTCCGGTCAGTATGGCGGTGGCTCGGACTCCTGTGAGCCCTCCAAGTTGCCACTGAGCTGCCTGTCCTTTGGGGTAGGGACCCTAACGTGTTGCTGTGGTCCCCCGTCGGTTGTCTGGGGATGCCGGGTGAAATTACGGTCCCCTCTAGAGCCGACACTCTACTTCAGCCTAGCCTCCAGCAGTCCTCCCATGTGAGGCTCTACCAGGCTCTCTCTACTGTGTCTTCAAGTATCATAGGAGGGCTACTCCGCCTGCAGTCTGGTCGTCTCCGCTGTAATTCTAGGGCACGGTATCACCGTCCCTCTCTTCCCTCACACTCCCGGGGTGTTGGCTTCGGACGTGCCTTCTGTCTCCGGCTCGCACTGGCT
This sequence comes from Allobates femoralis, assembly GCA_033576535.1. Lineage (NCBI taxonomy): Eukaryota > Metazoa > Chordata > Amphibia > Anura > Aromobatidae > Allobates > Allobates femoralis. The sequence goes on from JARQOC010000011.1 coordinate 79,280,496, forward strand.
CTGTTCAGATTCTGCGCTCCTACACCCCACTCGTCCAGGACGTGTGATTCAGTCTTTACCGCTCAGCCTACCTCGGCCTACTGACTCCTTTTTCCTCCCCCTTCACTATTTCTACCTTCTGTCACCTGACTACGTGTTTGCCCACGCACTGCTCTAAACCCACCACCCCTCACCTGCCTAGAGTTCCCAGGCTCCGGGTTTGGTGCTGCCCTCTACTGTACGTGGGTTGTGTGGGCTGTGAGGGTGTGTTCAACTGTCGTCCTACCTGCCTCGCTGCAGTTCCCTTTTGTGGCCTCCTGAACGCAGGGGCGCCACACTACCCACAGGGAAAAGAGCAGATGAAGAACAAGGTGGAAAGGTTGCAGAGAGAGTGAGGGGTCTCAGAGAGACAGCCTGGCTGCAGAGGGTTAAGAGTCACCGGAGTTAACTGTACTGTGAACTGAACCGTGAGCTGCTTGAACTGCAAAGATCTTGCTAGTAAAACCCGGTGAACCCTGCTTCAGTCTTCTGTGTATAATTCCAGGTATACAGAACTGTATTGCATCTTTACCCACTGTCAGGAGCTGCCCCGACCCGCAGCAGGCTCATCCACCTTGCTGCAGCATCCATCCATCCTCCTGACAGAAGTACACTGCAGCGGTGGTCCCCTTAAAGACCACAACCCGTGGGTGGCATCACGACAAGCAATCCCCTGTAAATATATCCCCTTTTACTTGTGGAACTGACTCACCGTGGCCGGCGGACTCCGGTTGATACAGGCGATTCTTCTCCTTCCTTGTCACGGGTGGACCGCGCCTGCCGGTAGTGGGGCCCGGTGTAGTGCAGATCAAAATTTAGGACGTCTTACGGGAACAGATTAAAAGGGGTTTAATTTGTTTTCTTCGTGACGCCACCTATGAGTAGGTTCGGTAAGGGCTACCGACGCTGCGGAACCTCCCGGGGTGATGGACAGCAGCAAGATGTTACGCTCCCCACAGGCTGAGCGGTGATCCCCGGGGGCTGGAGCTGCTCAAGATGTTGTGCGGCAGCTGCGGTTACCTTTAGTTCATGACGGACAGTTCATAAGGAGACACGGACACAGATAGTCTCTGCAACGGTTCTTTACTGTAACCAGCAGGCAGTACATGGCTTACAGTGGTTGAGTAGAAGACCGGGTGGACTCAGCAGTGATAGTGCTCCTCAGAGATCCGCAGTGTACCTCCTTTCTACCTCCTTAGCTTCTCTTTTTGCCAGCGTCGCCCAGGAATACCAGGTCGGGTACGGGGAGGCTGCTTCAATGCCCTATCCATGATGTACGTTCTGGATTCTTTGGGGAGCCTTGGGTCCCTCAGTGGGTACACCGCTGGTTAGACGACTGGAAACTGGCTGGTGGTGGGGTGCTCCTATAAAGCTGCTCCTCCACGGGGCTGGTTCGCGTGGCAGAGGTGAACTGCTGCCAGCTTCGGTACCAGTGAACCGGCTGTGAGTCGTGGGCACGGGAGTCTTTTGGGAACCCGTGTAGAAATGCCCAATCCCGGTAGTTAAGGCCTCAGGTGCGGACACCCGACCGGTGACGGCCCAGGGGCCCGCACGGAGTGCGGAGCCCCCGCTCCTCTCCAAGTTCTGTGTTCTAGGCTCTGCTCTAGATTCCAGACTCTGTTCAGACTCTGTCTAGATTATTATGTCTTCTACTTCACTACCCTAACACTCCACCCACCAGGACCTAGGATTGGTCCCCTGTTCTAGGTGTTGTATGTTGGGTTGGATCTCAGAGTTAACTATTGCACTGCTTTGTCAGAGAATATTGCGGCTGCAATACTCCCTTGTGACGCACTCGTTGCGGGGCGCCACACTCCCCCTTGGTTAAATCAGCTTGTCCCCAAGCGTCAAACTACTCACGTTACAGAGGTTTTTACATTTTTATACATATATGACACACTTTTATTAAAATAGAAAAACAGGTAAAGATATGCTTTGGTGATATAAGCAAAGAAACAGGTAATCACTTTGTGCGGACCCGGCGTGCGGTCGGCTGTACTTTAACTAGAGTCCAGGCTGTAGCCGCAAGATCACACAGTCAATGATTAACGGGAACAGAGTCATTGATGAAGTTCAAGTTTTAAAGTCACTGGCTCTGAGGGTGATGGCGCACCCGGATAGCGAACCACCCATCTGCACAAGCATAGCGCTCGTAGGTGATTATGTCGCCCCGGTATAGGTCGCGATCGGGATGTCCTCTTGGCAAGTTTGACTCAACGTCCCGGCGCCCCACAAACACCTCCTCATTCAAACCCACCTCCCAAGCGAACCCCCACCCGGTATTTAAGTTAAAGGTGGAAATTCTACCTTCACGGCGGAGTTCATCAGGCAGCGGCGGCTGGCGGCGAGCCTCGGCGCGGGCCTCCATGTTGGCGCGTTCTCGGGCTTGCCACTCCTCTCGTCGTCTCTGGCGTACATCTCCGTCGTTACGGCTCGGGGTGTAAAGATGAGTAACGGAGCTGGTGGTTTGGCGGGAAGCTTGAACTTGGCGGGCTGTCTGTATCGGAACCCGGTGGAACGGCACAGGGGAAGGTGTCGGCGTTGCACCCGACCAGTGTACCCGAGCTGTGTGCCCGGAAGGAAGTTCCTTGTTGTCTCCCCAAGCGAACCCGGTGTCGAAATCCTCAGCGGTGCTGTGGGTCTCGTCGTCATCCTCTCCGACCTCTTCCTCGATGACCACATCAGGCTGCTCGATGATGAGAGATATTAAAGCTTGTTCCGTTGTACAACAGGGCGGTGGTGCTGCGGATCCTTCCGTAGGGACGTCCTGCAGGGCTTCCAGGCTGCCTGCTTCTTCATCTGTTTCCGCAGGTAAAGGTGTTTCAATCCCGGTTACCAGGTAGGCCTCGGCAATGGCAAGGGAAGCCTCCGGTACGGGGATAAAACAGGCGACTGTCTCTGTAGTGGTGAAACATGTCGCGGGTTCCTCAGTGGGAACCTGGTAGAGATCTAATTCTTCCATGGAGCGTGTTATGAGCTCCGGCTCAAGAACGGAATCGGTTGCGATGTTGGTCGCTGGAACGGGTCGAGTTGCGGCCTCCACCGGAATGACACAGTCTATTGGCTCAGGTGACGGAGCAGGACAGGTGGTAGGCGAGGGTGAGGCGGTCGAGAAGCTGGTGACGTCGTCGGGGCTTGGAGAAGCTGTACCCGGTCGGCTCTGCTGCATCGCATGGTGTAGTCGTCTGCCTAGGGTCGCGCTCCAGCTACGGATCGTCCATTCCACTGTCTCTAGTAACCGCACCCGGAGGTCTTGTAGAGCCTCTAGCCAGAAGTCGGGACTGCCATCTATGGTAAGGGCAGGATCCGGACCCGGTTGGCTTATGGCTGCTCTGGCCTCCGCCTCGACCTCCCGCAGCAGGTCTTGGAGTCTCATGCTGGCCATTCTTCTTTGGAGGGAAACCACACCCGATCAACCGTAAGACGTTCTGGTTGAGCTGGTCAAGAATTCCGTCTGTGTGTCTATGTATGACACTCCCATCTCCTCTGGGCTTTTGTAGTCCAATCGTGGGAAAAGTCTTTGGGATCCGCCCCCATGGTTGATTCGAGCAATCAGGGCGGACAAAGAGTTTGGCGCCTTTCGTCCTTAGCCCTCCCACAGTGAGGGGGGGGTTGACTCACTCTTGGGCTTCACGTGGCGGCTTCTTGTGGCGGGAACGCCATCTTGGGCGCCATCTTGACCCAATGGTGTAAAGGCGGGAAAGTTCTTTTAGGGACGAACAAAGTCCAATTGTAGACAATAAAGTCCAGTTTAAGCACAATATACCCGTTGGATAACGGGCCTGCTCGTATCCTGTTCGTGACGCCATTTTCTGACTCACCGTGGCCGGCGGACTCCGGTTGATACAGGCGATTCTTCTCCTTCCTTGTCACGGTGGACCGCGCCTGCCGGTAGTGGGGCCCGGTGTAGTGCAGATCAAAATTTAGGACGTCTTACGGGAACAGATTAAAAGGGGTTTAATTTGTTTTCTTCGTGACGCCACCTATGAGTAGGTTCGGTAAGGGCTACCGACGCTGCGGAACCTCCCGGGGTGATGGACAGCAGCAAGATGTTACGCTCCCCACAGGCTGAGCGGTGATCCCCGGGGGCTGGAGCTGCTCAAGATGTTGTGCGGCAGCTGCGGTTACCTTTAGTTCATGACGGACAGTTCATAAGGAGACACGGACACAGATAGTCTCTGCAACGGTTCTTTACTGTAACCAGCAGGCAGTACATGGCTTACAGTGGTTGAGTAGAAGACCGGGTGGACTCAGCAGTGATAGTGCTCCTCAGAGATCCGCAGTGTACCTCCTTTCTACCTCCTTAGCTTCTCTTTTTGCCAGCGTCGCCCAGGAATACCAGGTCGGGTACGGGGAGGCTGCTTCAATGCCCTATCCATGATGTACGTTCTGGATTCTTTGGGGAGCCTTGGGTCCCTCAGTGGGTACACCGCTGGTTAGACGACTGGAAACTGGCTGGTGGTGGGGTGCTCCTATAAAGCTGCTCCTCCACGGGGCTGGTTCGCGTGGCAGAGGTGAACTGCTGCCAGCTTCGGTACCAGTGAACCGACTGTGAGTCGTGGGCACGGGAGTCTTTTGGGAACCCGTGTAGAAATGCCCAATCCCGGTAGTTAAGGCCTCAGGTGCGGACACCCGACCGGTGACGGCCCAGGGGCCCGCACGGAGTGCGGAGCCCCCGCTCCTCTCCAAGTTCTGTGTTCTAGGCTCTGCTCTAGATTCCAGACTCTGTTCAGACTCTGTCTAGATTATTATGTCTTCTACTTCACTACCCTAACACTCCACCCACCAGGACCTAGGATTGGTCCCCTGTTCTAGGTGTTGTATGTTGGGTTGGATCTCAGAGTTAACTATTGCACTGCTTTGTCAGAGAATATTGCGGCTGCAATACTCCCTTGTGACGCACTCGTTGCGGGGCGCCACAGAACCCGGGACACGGTCCGGACCAAGACCGCCGTGATATCCCCAGCAGTACCCCGGTCCGGTACCGAATACCCTGTCCCAGTGGGCTCCACACCAGTAAGGAATCGCCGGAAAGGTAATGTATACAATATTTTTTATTTTAACAGGTGCCGCACCCTGGGGGCCAGATACTAAGGAGGGGGCCTGTATACCACTGATTAGGGGCTAGTATACCAGTGATGGGGCACTATATACTGGGATAGGGGGCTATATACCAGTGACGGGGGGGCTATATAACAGGATGGGAGTCGGATGCACTTCTCACTCTAGGCTTATACTTGAGTCAATAAGTTTCCCTAGTTTTGGAGGGTAAAATTAGGGGCCTCGGCTTATACTTGAGTATATACGGTATATAGCATTTATTAATGTGTATCTATGATACAGACATATAATTGTTCTCCAGGTTTCTACACACAGTTATATCTGGGAAGAGACTGATTCACTTTTAGTTTATTTCAGTGTAAATTTCACAAGGATTCACATTTATTGTGGATTTATTTTCTTCCCGTAAGCTGCTTTTTCAAGAATGACTCGAACATTTCAGCCACACGACATGTTGGGACTGGGAGCTTCTGTTTACACTTATTGTCATATTTAGAGTTTGTATAATTTTCATCCATCAGACACATCACGGTTTTCCGGTCGCACTCACAGGTATCTGCGGGACATCCAGCCGTGTACACATTGTGATCTGTGGATATAAAAGAAAGATATGAGACAAATCGGCTGTAATACTGACAGGAGAGAACACCAGATAGACACTCCTGGAGGAGGAAAGAAAGTCTCATCTCTGCACAATGGAAACCTCTACTATTTACTATTTCCTTTCTGACTGATTGATTCAATTTTGTTCCATAAATGTGGAGTAAATCTGATATTGGGCGACTTCTGGAATTATTGTGCCAGATCTACAGAACAAGCAGGGGGAGCTCTACAGATATATAGGGATCAACTCTACAAGTTCTCCAACAAGCAAAATGAGCGGAAAAGACAGAAGAATACACAAAATATGGCAAAGATCAGCAATTAAGTCTACATTATTATTCGGAGATCAGACACCAGATGAAGATCAGCATTAATAACATTTATAAAGATACAGATTTGGGTTGGGAGCGTCCATGATGAGATAACACCCTACTGCTGCACCAACTGGAGAATAACCACAAAGACAAATCTCCAATGTGATACCAGGACCCCAGATATGTACACGGGGCCCCACAGAGGTCAGCCGCTTAATAAGGGTCTATAGAGACTGTATATACCACATATTATAGGCAGAACATAATAGATACTGATGAGAATTCACCAATATGTCTGAGAACCAAGTATAAGAATCACATATCCCATAGAGGATAATGGTCAAACACCGCAGTGATTATAACTACAGAAATAGACATTACACCAATAAGATATAAAGTAACGACCAACTGAACTGAGCAGATCCAGCAGAGAAAACAAAACACAGAAATCCCAAATTATCACAAAGGAGAAAATATAGAAAGTTCTGTTGTGCTGAAGATAAATGACCGAGACTCAATGATGGAAGAGAGAATAGAGAAGAAACCAGAACCAAAGTGTCCACAGTCCGGGGGGACGGAGAGATGGAAAATAAAGACTTGAGAATAAAAATAATTATACATATGATCCACAGTCCACAAACAAAATAAATGGTCATAGGATAATAGAGATAAGACACAACCAAGAGCAGTGGCATAACTTGAACCTAGCGGGCCAAAGTGCAGCTTTCAGACCAGGGTCCCACTTAGTACTGGGTGAGAATGGGGAAGGGGGGTGCTGCCAGTTATAGATGAGGACTGGGGCGGAAAATTATTCCAGCCATAGATGAGGGCCGGGGGGGATGGTGGTATGGGGGGTAGGGGTGGCGTGGGCGTTTTGCTGCTGGCAGCTACCAATGCACTGTGCGCTGCTGTTACCTGGAGCCGGGGCAGCATATGAGAGGAGAGGAGGGGTGGGATCAGCCGCAAGAAGCAGGAAGCTTCCCCCATGTCCCCTCCTTTCCTCTGACACACGATCGCGGTCGTGGGAGCTGGCTGGAGACCAGGTCCCCCTACAGGTGTGGGCCCGGTCTCAGCCACGACTGCTGCGACCGCGATCGTTACACCTCTGGGCAAGAGCAAAGGAGAAGTGCAGCATAGTAGTCCATGAGTAGTAGTAATAAGAGCACTGTCCCTGGGCAGTAGGGTTAAGGGCACGGTCCCTGGCTAGAAGGGCTAAGGGCACAGTCCCTGGGTAGTAGGGCTAAGGGCACTGTCCCCGGCTAGTAGGGTTAAGGGCACAGTCCCTGGCTAGGAAGGCTAAGGGCACGGTCCCTGGATAGTAGGGCTAAGGTCACTGTACCTTGGTAGTAGGGCTAAGGGCACTGTCTCTGGGTAGAAGGGCTAAGGATTCCTTCATTAGTATTAAAGTGTTTATTTCAACTTTGAAAGAAAGCATTTAGCATAGAGAGGGATGGTTATAATGCTAATAGGAAGGTGCAGGACAGATAGTAATAGGTTAGATGGGTTTTTGGAGGTGACAGGTTCCCTTTAAATGTTCTGCTGTATGTATACAGGGGCTCTGGTGCTTTCATCACAGAAGAGGCGGCAGACACACAGCCAGGAGGCGGGGAGGACTGTGCCAGCCGAGGACTGCTTAACTCTGAACTTTTACAAAGTGTTTTTTTCGGGTTACAGGGGTGGTAGAGACATGGTACACATCTTCCCTGAATGCAGCATACACACTGCATTCAGTGGTGCTTTCACTTTGGAAAGCACCAGGGAGGTGACAGGATCTCTTTAATGCAAAGAATGAAACAGGCAGATACCTAACCATCATGTAAGACCATCAAGGAGACATTCGATTGGCTCTAAATTTATTCAGCAGCCAGAAAATGATCCTGAACATACAGCCGATGTCATTAACAACGACAAGTCCTGGAGGTCATGATCCGGCCCCACAGAGCCTTTATCCTACATCATCCACTTTGTGTTTTATGCATTCTTATGTTGATGCATTTTTGCACACCTGCCTGTAACTTGTGTGGCGCCCTGCTAACCACAGATACCCACAGACTCACCTGCAGCATGGATGGGTTTCCACAGCGGGTACACAGTTACACAAAACACCTTCCACCCCAGCACAGTAGAGAGAGCTCAACCTGCTGCTCTTAGGCAGGATCCCATATAAATACTGGTGCTGGGGCGGAGTTAGACACACTGAGTCTGGGACTGAGACAGAAAGACAATGAGTGTTGCAGATGCTACAGGAGCTGCAAGAAGTGCTGGTGTTCGGTGCTGCGTTAGGCCCGAGCCAGTCACCCTGACCAGTCTCCGGTAGCCCTGCAAGGCCCAAGAGTGTGGTCGAGAGGCAAGGTGAAGAGGCAGAACAGTGGGGGACCGTGGAGACAGCATTAGTTTCACCCCTGAGCAACCACCAGACACCGGCGTCCGCGTAAGCTGGAGTGCACCAGGCCCAGTGGAGAACCCCGAAACACCGTGGAGACTTCAGTCTCCCGGACTCCTGCGCAGTCACATACAAGGGAGCCAGACACCGTGGGGAAATGATCAGCGGTAGTCGACAGAGGGTATCCCAATGACAGCACAGGAGGAGCACGATAGAGCAGAGAAGGCCAGCCAAGTTCTACACAGGCGGGGGTTTCACACACACGGGGAAAAGCAAAGAGGAGGCCTTATACCCACTCGCTGTGGAGACCCACAGACCTTCCCCGCGCCCCTGCTCATCCATCCATCCATCACCAGCCCCCCTATCATCAACGGTGCATTCCTGCCCCGGGGGGTTAGCTCCACCTGCAAGGAGCTGTACCATCAAGGCCACTATACCACCACCCTCCGGAGGACTGAAGCAGCGCTGGTGCCCAATCACCAGGAGCTGCGGGTGGCGTCACGAGAACTACAATATAAACTTTATCTCCCCTGTGCATATTTCACACTTTTTAAAAGTACCATCTCCAGGGCCACGGGTCCGGGCAGGCCACCAATGACATCCCCACAACGGAGTAGGGGCACGGATACTCGAGTCCCCACTGCCCCGGGTGACACACTTGCACAGTATGGTATATACATATAGTTGTGTCCTGCATCACATGACCTGACACTGCTTGTCTGAATGGATTTCCAGTTTAATGATTTATCAAGGACAAGATCATAATTCTGCTTGTCACAATGTCCCTGAGTGTCCTGACCCTGAAGAGACCTGCGGACTTACCGCAGGTGATGACCCTAAGGAGACCACCCCAGACTTACTGCAGGTGATCACCCCAAGGAGACCCCTGGACTTACCGCAGGTGATGACCCCGTTACTGTAGGTGTAAGAGTAACGCTGCTGATAACTACCACAGTCCAGACTACTGAATGATCTATAACAGCAATGTCGGAAAGCACAGCACCTGAGAAAGGAGAATAGAGAATAAGGTCACCGGGGCCTTTGACCCGAGGGTGGTGGAAAAATCCTGTTAGTCCATAGAAAGCCATTACTGTTAACCCTGTCATGACAGGGTGATTTTTCATTTTTCCCGCCACTTCTTCCAAGTGGCAGAAATATTGAATATCAATAATTTTTTGGTAATACATTAGGTGAAATATGATAGTGATTTTTCCAATAAGACCAGATTTGATTCCATTAATGTTATATGATAGATTATTGATCATTGTGGAGGCTAATACACTATCATCCATATATTGGTCTGTAGATTGCTCTTCCTGGATATTGAGGGATTGTATTTGTAGAAGGACATTTGTTTTTCCTGGATATTGAGGGATTGTATTTGTAGAAGGACATTTGTTATCCTGAGACTCGCTGATTGTATTCAGTGAATCAGGTGAATGGACGTGATGTGGATATATGGCGCCCCTGAGTCTGGTCCCCACACAAATTACTGCATGTTATATTGTATTGTACTGTTAGTCTGATGGGAGTGATGATTTCTATGCTGGAGGCTGAAACATTCACATGATTCCTGATCCCTTACTAGGAGGTGCGCACTTGGTGCCTGGTTTGGGCATGTGACGCACTCTCTGGTCAGGGGGAGGGTTAGTGAGGTTTTAACTTCAGTTTAGAGCTGTTTAGTGTAGAAGATGGAGGCAGCACATGAAGGCAGAGCTGCAAAAGGACTCAGGGTATCAGCCCCAGGTCACCCTGACTTCCAAGGTCTGGTGGCAGAAGTTGAAAGGCTGTGTGGGTCCCTCATACCCAGCAGTACATGTAGCTCCAACAGGCTCAGTAACAAATAGGGACAGGGACCTGCTCTTGGCACATATGCCTAGAGGACCCGCGTCACCTGCCCAGCTGGAGGAAACATACAGGAACCAGAAGCGAGGTGGTATCGATAGTTCTAGACTCCGAGAAACCTTGAGACAAGTAGTAGGGGTAGGTAAAGCTATCATCCAGCAGAGAAGCAAGCTGAAGATCACTCGGCCGGGGAACCAACTGATGTGGTGGTTCTGACCTGGAGGATGCCAGCATTATCTCCCCATTGTGGAACTGGAACCTCCCCATTCATATACGGTGACTGATCCAGACCCGCGGGATATACAGTGTTGGCCAAAAGTATTGACACCCCTGCAATTCTGTCAGATAATACTCAAGTTTCTTCCTGAAAATGATTGCAATCACACCTTCTTTTATATTATTATCTTTATTTAATTTGTCTTCAATGAAAAAAACACAAAAAGAATTGTCCTAAAGCCAAATTGGATATAGTTCCACACCAAACATAAAAAAGGGGGTGGACAAAAGTATTGGCACTGTTAGAAAAATCATGTGATGCTTCTCTAATTTGTGTAATTAACAGCACCTGTAACTTACCTGTGGCACCTAACAGGTGTTGGCAATAACTAAATCACACTTGAAGCCAGTTGACATGGATTAAAGTTGACTCAACCTCTGTCCTGTGTCCTTGTGTGTACCACATTGAGCATGGAGAAAAGAAAGAAGACCAAAGAACTGTCTGAGGACTTGAGAAACCAAATTGTGAGGAAGCATGAGCAATCTCAAGGCTACAAGTCCATCTCCAAAGACCTGAATGTTCCTGTGTCTACCGTGCGCAGTGTCATCAAGAAGTTTAAAGCTCATGGCACTGTGGCTAACCTCCCTAGATGTGGACAGAAAAGAAAAATTGACAAGTGATTTCAACGCAAGATTGTGCGGATGGTGGATAAAGAACCTCGAGTAACATCCAAACAAGTTCAAGCTGCCCTGCAGTCTGAGGGTACAACAGTGTCAACCCGTACTATCCGTCGGTGCCTGAATGAAAAGGGACCGTATGGTAGGAGACCCAGGAAGACCCCACTTCTTACCCCGAGACATAAAAAAGCCAGGCTGGAGTTTGCGAAAACTTACCTGAGAAAGCCTAAAATGTTTTGGAAGAATGTTCTCTCTTTTTGGGCAAAGGCATCAACATAGAGTTTACAGGAGAAAAAAAGAGGCATTCAACGAAAAGAACACGCTCCCTACAGTCAAACAGGGCAGAGGTTCCCTGATGTTTTGGGGTTGCTTTGCTGCCTCTGGCACTGGACTGCTTGACCGTGTGCATGGCATTATGAAGTCTGAAGACTACCAACAAATTTTGCAGCATAATGTAGGACCCAGTGTGAGAAAGCTGGGTCTCCCTCAGAGGTCATAGGGTCTTCCAGCAGGACAATGACCCAAAACACACTTCAAAAAGCACTAGAAAATGGTTTGAGAGAAAGCACTGGAGACTTCTAAGGTGTCCAGCAATGAGTCCATATCTATCCCTGGCACAACAAAGGATTCAGAACTTGGAGTTTTGCTTAATGCGGTTTTTAATTGTTTCAAAGAGTGAGGACAATCAACCAATCAACGTTTCGACCCACTCGGGTCTTCGTCAGGATTGTGCTAGGATATATATACAAAACAAAAAATCACAATTTTGTACAAAGAACAAATTAATGGATGATCCATGTGAGTGATGTGATGTGAGTGGTGGAAAAAAACCATTTTTATAGTGTTTTTTGTGGAGGGGTGATCATGTAGATGAAAAGTATTGTATACTGTGGGCTAGAGTGCTCGTGTACGTGTGAGTTTTTTTAAAATTATACTAGAGTGCAAAACGTATTATTGGTAGACGTGTATTGAAGTCAAAAGTCTCGTAAAAGGTTAGTTACTAGATGAAAAGAAAAATGAATAGTGCACAGGGGAAAGGAATTCTAATATGAGTCATGGAGAAGGAGTATGATCAAATTCAATACCTTGAAGTCCTAAGAATTGTAGACTTAGGTAGTGAAGTGTAAGAACTTCAGTTTTTGAAGGACCTGAGAGGGAAAGATAGGAATGTGGTGCAAATTAGCGTTTAATTTTAGGCTAGAGGAAACCAGTTTTTTTCTTAGGAAGAAAAGGCTATGCCATAGGTTCAAGCCTAGTTAAGGAACAGTACCTGTTGGTCTGACCCGCTCAGGATATGAGTGGGGTCGTGTGTCTTATGTGGATAAGACACTTCACTTAGGGAGGGAATCTAAATAATGCAGAGAACAAGGATTAAGGCTATTGATTCAGTACCAGTGAATATAGAGAGTAAAATAAGGGTTTGGAGCACATACCTGCTATTTTAGCATGGGATGTGACTCCTGCCTGTAAAACGTGATCAAAGTATTAGGAAAAGGTTTCCAGGGATGGGGTTGTAGTAACAATAACATAAATGAAAGGGCACAAGTACCTGAGACATCTGGGAACGCTTGTGGCAGTAGGGAGATCGGGTCAGGAGTGGAGTAGAGCGGCGTTCTGCCGCTCTAAATACTCAGGGAGGAGGAGGAACAGCTGACACGCGGAAGCGCATCATCCGCTGTCACCGCGATATTATAAATATCCTAAAAAGTGTTGATAAGGTATAATGATTCACACAGAGCCTTTCACAATGTGTAACTATGTCCCTCAGGATTCTGTGTAGTAGCATAAAATATACTGTATATCTGATTTTATTCTAATTTTTGTCTTTTCTATCGTAGAAATAACAAGATTTGTGACATATTCTCCATGAAATATCTTCAACTGGGCACCACCACTGTATCTGCATCAATCTTTGTGGAAACACCGAATTGTCACTTTATGCTGTTTTTCTCCCAAGCATGCCTGAGCCATTGCTACACATAAACAATATTTTTGGTTCATTTTACATACCCACTACTAACCCACTTCTTGCTCCTACCTACATATCCCATGCAATAAGCACAGAAGCGCCTTATATAATGACCTAACACTGAAATTCTCTTCTATGTAGTTTTTCCTATAGCGCTTCCGCGCATGCGCCCCACGACTCTCTGGTGGCGCATGCGCAGTAGGTATGTCGCCCCTATGAACGATTCCATCTGCAACAACATGGCGCCCGCGCATGCGCGGTGACAGCGGATGACGCACATCCGGTCGGATGATGCGCTTCCGCGTGTCAGCTGTTCCTCCTCCTCCCTGAGTATTTAGAGCGGCAGAACGCCGCTCTACTCCACTCCTGACCCGATCTCCCTACTGCCACAAGCGTTCCCAGATGTCTCAGGTACTTGTGCCCTTTCATTTATGTTATTGTTACTACAACCCCATCCCTGGAAACCTTTTCCTAATACTTTGATCACGTTTTACAGGCAGGAGTCACATCCCATGCTAAAATAGCAGGTATGTGCTCCAAACCCTTATTTTACTCTCTATATTCACTGGTACTGAATCAATAGCCTTAATCCTTGTTCTCTGCATTATTTAGATTCCCTCCCTAAGTGAAGTGTCTTATCCACATAAGACACACGACCCCACTCATATCCTGAGCGGGTCAGACCAACAGGTACTGTTCTTTAACTAGGCTTGAACCTATGGCATAGCCTTTTCTCCCTAAGAAAAAAACTGGTTTCCTCTAGCCTAAAATTAAAAGCTAATTTGCACCACATTCCTATCTTTCCCTCTCAGGTCCTTCAAAAACTGAAGTTCTTACACTTCACTACCTAAGTCTACAATTCTTAGGACTTCAAGGTATTGAATTTGATCATACTCCTTCTCCATGACTCATATTAGAATTCCTTTCCCCTGTGCACTATTCATTTTTCTTTTCATCTAGTAACTAACCTTTTACGAGACTTTTGACTTCAATACACGTCTACCAATAATACGTTTTGCACTCTAGTATAATTTTAAAAAAACTCACACGTACACGAGCACTCTAGCCCACAGTATACAATACTTTTCATCTACATGATCACCCCTCCACAAAAAACACTATAAAAATGGTTTTTTTCCACCACTCACATCACATCACTCACATGGATCATCCATTAATTTGTTCTTTGTACAAAATTGTGATTTTTTGTTTTGTATATATATCCTAGCACAATCCTGACGAAGACCCGAAGGGTCGAAACGTTGATTGGTTGATTGTCCTCACTCTTTGAAACAATTAAAAACCGCATTAAGCAAAACTCCAAGTTCTGAATCCTTTGTTGTGCCAGGGATAGATATTGATTATCCTACGTTTTTTTTCCCCTTTGAGCACTCCACCTAGTGGTTGAGCTAGATTTTATATATTATATACAGCAATGAGTCCAGACCTGAATCCCATAGAACACCTGTGGAGAGATCTAAAAATGGTAGTTTGGAGAAGGCACCCTTCAAATATCAGGGACCTGGAGCAGTTTGCCATAGAAGAATGGTCTAAAATTCCAGCAGAGCATTGTAAGAAACTCATTGATGGTTACCGGAAGCGGTTGATCGCAGTTATTTTGGCTAAAGGTTGTGCAACCAAGTATTAGGCTGAGGGGGCCAATACTTTTGTCCGGCCCATTTTTGGAGTTTTGTGTGAAATGATCAATGTTTTGCTTTTTGCTTCATTCTCTTTTGTGTTTTTTCATTGAAGAGAAATTAAATGAAGATAATAATTCCAAAGAATTTGTGATTGCAATCATTTTCAGGAAGAAACTGAATATTATCTGACAGAATTGCAGGGGTGTCAGTACTTTTGGCCACAACTGTACATACAGAATAATGGCACCCTAAAACTCTTCACACTGTATAATGGCCCCAACAGCCCTCAAGTAGCCCTACATAAAGTAGGCCTCCATATATTATTACATTAATATATAATTATATTATTATTATTATTATTATTAAATTAAATGAAGATAATAATACCAAAGAATTTGTGATTGCAATCATTTTCAGGAAGAAACTGAGTATTATCTGACAGAATTGCAGGGGTCAAACAGGAATGGTATCCACGGTCCGCGCTGCTACTCTTTACCAAAGGATTTCACAAGAGGTTATTACCATCATAAGGTCCTTTATTCCATCAAAAGCAACGCGTTTCAGTGCTGTCCCAACACCTTCCTCAGGGTATGTTACATGACACAGCAGAAAACCTTTTATATGTAGTTATAGGTTAAAAGTCCCTCCCCTCAGAAAAAAACATGTAATTGTAATCAATGACGTTACAACACGAGGGAACCACCCCTTAAAAAGGAATGGAATTAAATAGAATTAAATATATCATCATTGCTTAAAACATGCTATTCCATCAGGTTTTATATGCACTGCCGTGTTTCATAAATCAATTTATAAGCCCAACAAAAATAAATAAAACATTTGTCAAGTGCTGCTAATCATCAGGATTGAACTTAGAAAAAGAAAATAAATTCCTCAGGTTTTATCTGGGAGTTAAGGGAACAATTTATTAGCCTATTCAGGCTGAATGATCTGTCCTGGGAAAAAAAATGATAGATATAATTTATATGGGGATCCTGATAGTTTGCATTACATTTCAAAGTTATTGCATCCAAACCATAAAGGGGCAAAAAGGGACTAAAAGAAGTTCATATGATGGTTAAGGATGGTTATTGCTAAGAATGTTTGTTAAAAATGGAGTGTTAATAACTATAAATACTAAGATCTGCAGATAAAATTAAAGAAAGGACATAAAAATAATGAGGAAACAATATTAATTTTAAAAGGTTGTAATTATAGTAAAGAACCACAAGATGGCGATGTTTTGGATGCAGTAACCATGGCTACCTATGTTAAGTATACGATGGTCCTCTGTAGTGCAATTGTTCGCCACAAGGTGGCAGCAGAGTAGTTCTTTCAATGCTTATATCATAGTAAAGACAAAGCATAGGTTAGAGCAGGGGTCTCAAACTCGGCTGGGTTGGTGGGCCGCACATAGAAAAACATTTATAGCGGGGGCCGCATCTCTTGTAGGACTAATGGGCCCTTTACACGCCGCGACGGCAGGCTGGATACATCCCACTACAGGCTACAAATGTAGCTTGTAGCGCCAATGTAGCCCGTCGTAGCGGCGTCTGAAGACGTGACGCTACAGCCGGCAACAGATACATCTGTTTCCTAGCTCTGCTCGAAAACTGATGGCTACATCGTCGATTGTAGCAAGCTGTATCGGCGTGTAAAGAAGCACCGGAAGGGAACTCGGGACAGCCTGCAATGTAGCTAAGGCGTGACCCTGGCTCCGTGTTACCGCGCCCCATGTGCGATCATTGGTGGAAGCTGCTGCATGACGATTGGTAGTCACTGCATAGGGAGGCATATTTAAGGAGCTGACGAGTCACACTACACAATCGCTTGAGCGTGCTGTATTACTCAGCCTCCTGCGTTGCCTGCCCAATCAGGATGTTATTGCTTCGTCCTATCAGCGTACGGACGGCTCGTAATCCACAATTGTGGCACGCCTATGTGCTGGCCCTGCTGCACCAGGTCCGCCCATAGTAGCTGGTTATAGCGGTGTGTAAATGAGCTACAGCTGGCTACTTGAGACACCCGGCGATGTAGCTAGCTATAGATGTAGCGTGGCGTAGCGCACCTTGTGGCGGCGTGTAAAGAGGGTGCGTTGACCGTTTGTAACCGTTTGAGCGTGCTCGTGCACGTGAAGTAGCGGGATGTATCCAGCCTGCCGTCGCGGCGTGTAAAGGTACCTTAAGTGATATTTTTAGAAATACCAGAATTTTTTGCTCAATGTAGTAAAGTACAAATCCTAATCCCTTTCTTGTAGTAATGTCCCCATCCTGTAGTAATGTCCTTTTCTACTGATGTCCTCGATCCTGATCACCTTTTCTAGTGATGTCCCCCATCCTGATCCCTTTTTCTAGTGATGATCCCTATCCTGATCCCTTTTTCTAGTGATGTCCACCATCCTGATCCCTTTTTCTAGTGATGTCCCCCATCGATCATGGTCCCCTTTTGTAGTGATATCCCCCATACTGATCTCCTTTTGTAGTGATGTCCCCCATCATGATCCCCTTTTCTAGTGATGTCCCCCATCCCATTCCCCTTTAGTAGTGATGTCCCCATTTTGATCCCCTTTAGTGATGATGTCCCCATCCCGATTCCCTTTTATAGTGATGTCCCCCATCCTGATCTACTTTTATAGTGATGACCCCCATCCTGTTTTACCTCCTTTTTACATACCCAAATACACACTCTATCACACTCACACATAAACCCACACACAAACCCACACACAGACCCCCCACACACACACACACTCTCACACACATTCACACGTCCTCATACAGTTAGGGCCAGAAATATTTGGACAGTGACACAATTTTGGCGAGTTGGGCTCTGCATGCCACCACTTTGGATTTGAAATGAAACCTCTACAACAGAATTCAAGTGCAGATTGTAACGTTTAATTTGAAGGGTTGAACAAAAATATCTGATAGAAAATGTAGGAATTGTACACATTTCTTCACAAACACTCCACATTTTAGGAGGTCAAAAGTAATTGGACAAATAAACATAACCCAAACAAAATATTTTTATTTTCAATATTTTGTTGCAAATCCTTTGGAGGCAATCACTGCCTTAAGTCTGGAACCCATGGACATCACCAAACGCTGGGTTTCCTCCTTCTTAATGCTTTGCCAGGCCTTTACAGCCGCAGCCTTCAGGTCTTGCTTGTTTATGGGTCTTTCCGTCTTAAGTCTGGATTTGAGCAAGTGAAATGCATGCTCAATTGGGTTAAGATCTGGTGATTGACTTGGCCATTGCAGAATGTTCCACTTTTTTGCACTCATGAACTCCTGGGTAGCTTTGGCTGTATGCTTGGGGTCATTGTCCATCTGTACTATGAAGCGCCGTCCAATCAACTTTGCAGCATTTGGCTGAATCTGGGCTGAAAGTATATCCCGGTATACTTCAGAATTCATCCGGCTACTCTTGTCTGCTGTTATGTCATCAATAAACACAAGTGACCCAGTGCCATTGAAAGCCATGCATGCCCATGCCATCACGTTGCCTCCACCATGTTTTACAGAGGATGTGGTGTGCCTTGGATCATGTGCCGTTCCCTTTCTTCTCCAAACTTTTTTCTTCCCATCATTCTGGTACAGGTTGATCTTTGTCTTATCTGTCCATAGAATACTTTTCCAGAACTGAGCTGGCTTCTTGAGGTGTTTTTCAGCAAATTTAACTCTGGCCTGTCTATTTTTGGAATTGATGAATGGTTTGCATCTAGATGTGAACCCTTTGTATTTACTGTCATGGAGTCTTCTCTTTACTGTTGACTTAGAGACAGATACACCTACTTCACTGAGAGTGTTCTGGACTTCAGTTGATGTTGTGAATGGGTTCTTCTTCACCAAATAAAGTATGCGGCGATCATCCACCACTGTTGTCATCCGTGGACGCCCAGGCCTTTTAGAGTTCCCAAGCTCACCAGTCAATTCCTTTTTTCTCAGAATGTACCCAACTGTTGATTTTGCTACTCCAAGCATGTCTGCTATCTCTCTGATGGATTTTTTCTTTTTTTTCAGCCTCAGGATGTTCTGCTCCACCTCAATTGAGAGTTCCTTTGACCGCATGTTGTCTGGTCACAGCAACAGCTTCCAAATGCAAAACCACACACCTGGAATCCACCCCTGACCTTTTAACTACTTCATTGATTACAGGTTAACGAGGGAGACGCCTTCAGAGTTAATTGCAGCCCTTAGAGTCCATTGTCCAATTACTTTTGGTCCCTTGAAAAAGAGGAGGCTATGCATTACAGAGCTATGATTCCTACACCCTTTCTCCGATTTGGATGTGGAAACTCTCATATTGCAGCTGGGAGTGTGCACTTTCAGCCCATATTATATATATAATTGTATTTCTGAACATGTTTTTGTAAACAGCTAACATAACAAAACTTGTGTCGCTGTCCAAATATTTCTGGCCCTAACTGTACACACTCTTACACTCACACTCATACACACACTGAAACTCGCACACACTTTCTTATACACACATCCTCACTCACACACTCACCCTCACACACACACTTTCTCACAAACACTCACACTTTTCTCACTTTAATGATGCATCGCTCCAGTGCAGGGGGCCGCCGCGGTCCCCACTGTACTGACTTCCGGCCTCCACTGTGCTATGACTTCCTCCAGCCGCTGCTCAGATAAGCTCTGTTGCTCATCAAGGTCAATGCAGTCTGCCAGCCAGAGGCCCGCATATGACGTCATATCCTGCCGTCAGCTGCGGGCCTCTCATTGGCTGGCAGCTTGCATTGATCTTGCTGAGTGGCAGAGCTGGTTAGTCCTGCACTGGGGTGATGCATCATTAAGTTGTCCAAGGTGCCGCGGGCCGCATAGTGAAGCCCCAGGGGCCGCATGCGGCCCTCGGGCCGCGAGTTTGAGACCCCTGGGTTAGAGCAAATAAAGGCATGATTAGATTAATTCATTTATCAGATTTAATCCCTTAGGGCCCCTTTACACGCGGCTACATTTCTTGGGTGGCTACAGGTAACTTACTGGTTGCAGTGAAATCATGGAGACAAGGTTCTATCTTGTTGCTGTGTACAAATGGAATAATCGCTCCATCATTTCACTGCAACCAGTAAGTTACCTGTAGCCACCCAAGAAATGTAGCCGCGTGTAAAGGGGCCCTTAGGTTTGAGGGAATTAAGTCTGTACATCCAATATTTCTCTTTCTTTTTTAGGGCTTCAAATCTGTTAGCTGTATATTCAGAGACACATTGAATAGGTAGAATTTTCATCTTAGTGTAGTCCTTATCATGGTATTTTTCATAATGCCATGATACCCCATGTTGCTTGAAGCCCTTTTTGATATTGGACCTATGCTTATTTAGCCTTGCATGTAATGTCTGTGTTGTTCTCCCAATGTATTGTAACTTGCAGGGACACTCAATTAGATAAATCAGATATTTGGTACCACAATCCATGTTCTGCTTTATGGGGAAGGTTTCACTAGTGACACTGGAGCAAAATTTATCAGTTTCATATATTGTTCTGCAACACAGGCAATTTTTCTTCCCACACTTAGTTACTTTAGCATTTAGTACATGGTCATCTTTACTATGTGGCTGATTTTTATTTAAACGGCTAGGTGCAATCATTCCTTTCACGTTTAGAGCTCTACGAAAAGTGATTTTTGGTTTAGGGGGAAGAATGTTGTTCAGAAATGGATCGTTTTGCAGAATATGCCAATGTTTATCTAGAACCTTTCTGATGCTCTTGTGGTCCCACATTCCTGAGTCAAGAAGCTACGGGCCACACTAACAGCATCGCTCAGCCAGCGAGAGTGCCCCATGGTCAGAAAGAGCAGACATGTCTGACTTTGCGAGGTACATGATTCGCCGAGAACTCACCAACACCGGTCTCACAAGGTTCGACGACCAGCCCGAAAACTACAGAGGGTGGAAGTGAACCTTCAAAACCGCAATCAGTGACCTCAGCATTACCACTGCTGAAGAGCTGGATCTGCTACTCAGGTGGCTAGGCCCAGAGTTGTCAGAGATGCAATAAAATACATCTAACCAGAGTAGACTGATTTGATAAAGAGCTCTACACAGGTATACCTGGTAATGGCTATAACTCGATTGATGATACTGACTCGGTCTTCAAAAGAATAGCTCCCGTTTATTGTTTGTAAAAGCTTATATACGTTTACAGAAGTTTAGAAAAAATAGATTACATCATACAATGACAAATATGATGAATATGCATTATAGACAGTTTTGGAATAATTAATAAGTGACCTTTAAGAAAGTTACAGAAGATAAGAACGGTACACTCTGGCTTACATATAGCTTGGTGGTCTTAACTAGGCAGCAAGGACAAAGGCAAGAATGTGCTGAGTTGTGCTCATCTTCACTAAACAAACTGTTACATAGCAAGTTGGTCAGAATAGACATGATAAACTAATCAAATATGGCTTCTTTAGATATAATATGGCGGAAGCTACATAGTACCTATGATGTCGTCTTTAACACAGTCTACGGAGAGAATCAAGAAGCTCAAATCCGTTTATATCACTGACCCAATAACTGGTCTCGCAACCGCATGGGACAGACTAGAGAAAGGGTTTGGCAGTCCTGAAGCTATCGAAGATGCTCTACTCAAACAACTATATGACTTTCCCAAAATATCCGGCAAGGATGCTTCAAGGTACCAGGAACTCAGCGACCTGCTCTCCGAGTTCCAGCTGGCCAAGACAGACACACATCTAACTGGCCTCAGCTACCTGGACACCGCTCGGGGGGTGAAACCCATTGTCGCCAAGTTGCCTTACAACGTCCAAGAAAAATGGACCACACGAGGGTCAAACTACAAAAGACAATACCAAGTCTCCTTCCCTCCGTTGTCCTTCTTTTGCAACTTCATCAAGGAGATTGCAGAGTATAAAAACGCCCCCAGCTTCCGTTATGAAGAACCTAGTGGCCCATCATCATCTCCCAAGTAAGAGAGTTCACACTCTCACGACAAAAAATGCAGTGGTCCGGTGTCTGCAAAAAAGACTGAAGTTCTGCCTACACCGACATCACCGCCATGCAAGGCCAATGAAAATGAGAAGGTAGAAAATCCAAACTGCCAGTGTCCTATCCACAAATTGCCGCATCCCCTGAAGAAGTGCTTCGGCTTCAGGAAGAAACCACTCCAAGAACGAAAGGAACTCTTGAAGAAGTTTGGAGTGTGCTTCAGGTGCTGTGCCTCTACCGACCACATTGCTAAAGATTGTGTCACCGCCATCAAGTGTATAAAGTGCGACAGTGAAGACCACGTACAAGCGCTCCATCTGTCACAACCTGACTCAGCGTCTACCCCTTCTCCCACCACAGGCAATGGCGGGGAGAGTACAGACAAGGCAACTAAATATCTTGTGGTATATTCATTCTGCACTAAGGTTTGCGGAGAAGGTCTTCGCGACAAGTCCTGCACGAAAATTTGCCTGGCAAAGGTGTATCCTGAAGGTCATCCAGAAAAGGCAGTCAAGGTGTACGTCAGCCTGGACGACCAGAGTAACAAATCACTGGCCAGGTCAGAACTCTTCGATTTGCTTGACTTAAGGGGAAACACCTATTCCTACACCTTGGGCACCTGCAGCGGCATAACAGAAGCCACTGGAAGAAGGGCCAGTGGCCTCATAATAACTTCTCTCTCCAGTTCCAAGGATATACCACTTCTAACACTCACAGAGTGCAACCAAATACCCTTCAATAGGAAAGAAATCCCAACAGCAGGAACGGCTCTTCAGTTTCCTCACCTCAAAGACATAGCCAACGAGATAACGGCCCTTGACAACAAGGCAGACATCTTAATTCTCCTCGGCAGAGACATCATACGACTGCACAAGGCGCATCAACAAATCTTTGGTCAACTGGATGAACCGTACACTCAGCGCCTCGAGCAAGGCTGGGTCATCATCGGTGACATCTGTAGCGACCAGACAAAGAAGCCAAGCAACCTCACTTCTTACAAAACCGTCATCACATCAGATGACCACGGCGCGTCTCTTCTGTCCGTACCCACATCACTGCTTGGTAAGGGAGAAGCCAAACGACACTAGGTGGAAAGAACAACCACCTGATAACCCAAACCTGTTTTGTCTTCAAGACGACAACCATGAGTCAACAACATCCTACCCCGCAAACCAGGTCAACGACTCACCCTCTCTTCCTGCAAAGACTGTGTTGCCTAGGGATCCGCACAGTGGCGTAGCTAGCCTGCTTCGGGCCCCGGGGAGAGATCACCACCCAGGCCCGGGCACCGGGGGGGGTGCTGGTGGAGAGATGTGAGGACCGGGGGGGGTAGAGAGGTGTGAGGACCAGGGGAGAGAAGAGTGCTGACACTCACCGCGGCCGCCGTGCGTCTGCTGTAGGAGGGGAGGAGGGGTGGGCAGAGCTGCAGAACAGGAAGTCCCGTCCTCCCTCCTCTCCGGCCGCGCGGCGGCTGGCTGCCAGCACGGGACTCCTAGCGGGTGCGGGGCCCCCACAGGGAGTGCGGGGCCCCCCAAGGGGAGGGCAATGGGCCCCTCAAGCCGGGGGGGCCCGGGGCAATCGCCCCCCCTGCCCCCCCGCTAGCTACGCTACTGGATCCGCAGCAAGAAACTGTTAACTTTCCAATCTATGACCCCTATAACCATCACAAGCCTGCCAAAGCCATGCTAGAGTCCAGTGCTCACACTGAGAGCTCTTCTCTCAACTGCCTACCCCTTTCTGAAGGTGTTAGTGTTCTCCCCAGACAACGCAGCCTCAATACGCTGACGGATGTCAAACAACGCACAGTTACCCTGTAACGAACTTCCTATTAAACGAGGAACCTCGCCTGTTGAAAACAGCATCCACGGTCCTCTCGGGTTCAAGACACCCATCGCAGTTCATGACAGGATACTGCTGCGACATCTTGCCATTGAAGGTATTGACAGAGACACTATGTCACCATTTCAGAGACAACACAGGAGGGAGACTGAGAAGAAGACCCTCAGACCAACCTGCAGTGCAAGCCATGTCTTCATGGTGCCAGCACGGAAGCTGAGGTCCCATCACCCTGGACACTTTTCAAGCTGGTCAGCCATTGTGCCTGCGGACGTCCGGTCCAAGTACATCGCCTGGTGGCTCCTTCGATCAGCAGTTACATGAACTTGACTTGTTGCTGGACTTTGTCACGGCGGGGAGTGCACCTCCTCCCACCCCTGATGCACCAGGACATAGAACTGTCAGTGTCCAATAGACCTTTGAACCTTACCTTCAGACTATGACTTCTACTGTTGGGTTGGTGGAAGAGTTGGCACATTCCCCAATCTGAAGATGTTGTTTTTCCTGTTGGACTCATTGTTGTTTTTATTTTTTTTACTCAAAGACTGCATTTCACTGCAAGCATGGACTTGAATACTGCATTAGCGTTTGCATTTGGTGTTTTTCTCTCCTCTTTTGCAGGTTCATGATATCGAGGGACAGAGTCGACTCCTTACATCACCCAGAACTTGTGAAATCAGACGATTTCAGACAGGGAATGTTGTGTCCCACGAATGGGAACAGCCTGTTGTATATATATCTCTGCATTGTATATATTCCTCCAATCAGTAATTCCTTGTTTATACTGGGTAGATTAGACTGTACTAAGTTTGGCCCTAAGTTGCTCCCTTAGTTGTGTCTGTACAGGACGTCCCTCCTTCTTCCCCAGTTAGTCTGCTGAAGCCATTGCTCAAGACACATGTGTATACCCCTGTACAGATTAATCCTTTTTACCTATCATTTATTGTGACTAATACAAGATTTGGAAGAAAACTACAGTGTTCTCCTGTCTTACTTCAGCTGCACTGGCGATCGAGTTGAAACTGTCTGTTGCCCCTGATGGGGTAAGCACCGAGCATACAATTATCTAAGGGACTGACAATTAGAGCGCTTAGATTTACAGCCATCATATGGGGACAGAACACTCTCTGATTTATATATATATATATATATATATATATATATATTGTGAGGTAGCGCCCCAGGGGAACCCGCTTGGCACGGGGAAAATGACAGCAGCGACTACATTTCAACGTAACATAAGCAGCGGATTTATTAATTTCTGTCATAAACCGCTTTCAACACATAAACCATAACACTATTTCCATTTTCACATATAATATGCATGTCCTTACATTGCATTATATGACATTCCCATATGACATTACATTACAGGACATTCACATACGTTTTCCCCAGAACTTCAAGGCGTCACCCACCGACCCTTGCAGACCTCAGTCTGGTTCTAAAGACGGCTATCACCGTCTATCACCCTGACAGGGATCGTTCCCCATCCTATAGCACATGAGTCATCACACATGGCACTTTTTCATAAACCATTATGACTCATGCATGACACAGCATTCATGGCATTTTTACATACACCAATATGCTACACACTCAGGGCCCACAATAGTACCAGGAGCCCTGTCACTTAGTACACACAAGACCACCTGGCCCTTGAGCCGTCCTCGGTCCTGGACACTGGCTGGCATGCACACATCAGGTGCACTAGCATGGAGCTGGCAGGCTCCCATCACTTCCAGCACGTCTTCACATGGCAGTGGTCTGGACTTCTCTGATTCCCATCGTCCTCCCCTCACTCAGACACCTGGCAGGTTCTTATCGTGCCAGCCACTCCCACATGGACACACCCCCTCAGCTGCTTGTAATCAGCCTGTCACACAGCTCAGGTTAACTCCCTGTGTTCCGGGTTGTCAGCACTCATTCATTACATCCTATTCCTCATGGATCTCATCCCACTCTCACCGCCGCTCATTAGGGTCATGAAACCTCATTGTGTTCAGGTTGGTTCACACAGTATTATCATCACAGGAAAACCGGCCAGTGTGCACAGGATCATCCTCTGATCCTACATGTGATGTACCCCGGCCATGGGCCACATCACCACAATATATATATATATATATATATACACATACACACTTTTCTAGTGGCTCATCCACTTCTGTCTGGATGTCCGCCCATGTCACATCCAGCGGCGCCATATTTCCACACCCAAGTATGGATATGAACATATAGCGGCTACTGCTTTCCTTGTCCACTCCTAGCAGTCCCCTCTACTAACCTGATGCAGCACACCCCCACCAGCCATCACCCCACCGCCGCTGAAAAGCTGGGACCGACTTACAGGACCTGAGGAAACATCATCATCATGGGCGGAGCCAGGTCACATGATCATGATGTCACCACAGGATCTAAAACAGAACAGATGGGACAGCAGAGATCAGCCAGGTAATGCAGCTGCAGCCTACAGTCACCCCACACCACACTCAGCCCACACTCAGTCCGCACCCACACTCAGCCACACCCACACTCAGCCCGCACTCACTCTACCCATACTCACCCTACACTTTAGCCAGCCGGCACTTTCCCCACAGCCTGCCGAAAGAGAAACTGCCAGTTCCTCATGCCACCATTCTCTTCCTCATGCCGCTGCATGAGAGCGAGGACAGGGCAAAGGGGCAGAGACTGAGCAAGGGGAAGGAGGGCACGGGGGAGGGAGGCAGAGAGGGAGGAGGATAAAACAGCAGACAGGTGAAACCGCACAGGTGTCATAGAGTCCACCCCCATCATAATGTCACCGCCCACACGATCTCATGATTTCAGGTTCTGTGGATAAATTAAAAACAAGCACCAATTTAAAAACAATTCTCCAAGATAAGAGATATATTCAAATGTTAGATGCAGTCATAAATATGGACAGATCAACGGGGAGCGCGCATCAACGGTGACATCGCCGGCGAGGTGTCAGACGGAGCAACTTGCTGACAACTTTGCCAGCAACCCAGCGAGCGATAACCTGTGATGTTGTTGATAGGCGGCGTCGCCCGCAACATTGTGGATTGCCGCGTCACACAGGACGATCAGGCAAGATCGCCTGAGCAACATCACCAGGTATAACCAACAATGTTGGGAAACCTGGCGATGTTGCTCAGGCAACTTATCGCCTGATTATCACTCTGTCACACGCGGCAACTCAGGAGCGATGTAGCCGCAACTTGGCCATGCCCGAGTTGCCGTTGAAGTTGCCGGCGATATCGCCCCGTGTGACGGGGCCTTTAAGGATTCGTTCAGGCCTTATATTTCTTATCTTGGAGAATTGTTTTTAAATTGATGCTTGTTTTTAATTTATCCACAGAACCTGAAATCATGCGATAGTATTGACTTTGATTATTGGTGTCTGAATTGGTGAAGAAATCTACCTCTTCAATCCTGTATCCTAATTAGAAGAATGGACTATTTGGATATTGAACCCCTTTTTTTGGGCACCAAGCTTTATTACAATACCATGTAATTTACTGATTTGAAGTTACTGTTGTGAATTTTTAACGGTTTGTGCACTGGAACTTAGGGTACCGTCACACCTGGCGATTTCGGCGGCGATTTTGTAGGCGACGCTGGGGCGTGGCCTATCACCGCCGACATCGCCAATGCATCGCCTAATGTGAATAGGTGAGGGCGACACATTTGAGTGGTCACCTGGTTTCACAGCAGCGCTCTGAAACCAGGCGAGTGCTATGGGGCGATGTGTACACCTAGCCCCATGTAAACGTGGGACGGCTATCTCAGAGGCAATGTAATGAGATATAGAAATTGGTTGCACCACACTGCTTTATGTTTTATATCCACCCTCTGTTAAGTCACCGTTACACTCACCTTTTCCTGTTGTGCTGTCCGCACAACAGGGGGGCTCACGTAGTGAGTGCACGGGGTCTCTCTCTGGACGGTGTGGATTTCTTTCCCTTTTTCCTCGGTGTCCGCCTGTGTAATTGCATGTGATCCGTCACGTGTTTTCCTCTCCTCTGTTAGATTTGTCTTCTCCTCCAGAGCTGCTCCACCGCTCTCCCCATAGGGAGATGGATATGCAGGCAATGGAATAAAACGATGTTTGGGTGAGCGCTGGGATATGAAGACAGCTACACTTCAACAAGTATTTTACCTGTAAGTTTATTGTTCAAATCACACTAGGTCCTCTCCCACAACATGTTTCGATGCTCAGGGCGTCTTCCTCAAGTGGATATCAGACCTTACATTTGGTATCCTTAAATTAGATTAATATCTTAAAGATTCCTCTCATTTGATCAGCTTAATAACAAAACTCCCCCAATTAAAGGGTTCCCTACTTATCACTTTAGATGTCAGGTCCCTGTATTCAAAATATCCCGCATCAAAAAGGTATAGGGGTCATCATTCATTTTTTAAGACAGGATAAAAAGATCCTAGGGAAACAGAAAGAATTTATTGGTGCTGGAATTGAATTTATTTTAGAAAATAATGTGTTTTCCTTTGAGGACAAATTGTTTAAACAAATTAAGGGCTGTGCGATGGGCACGAGATTCTCCCCCAGTTATGCTGGACTATACATGGGGGCGTTCGAGTCTCGGTCCATCGCACAGTCTATTTTGGGTAAAAAACACATAAATTTTTTAAACGTTTCATAGACGATCTAATAATTATTTGGACTGGTACTAGGGAGGAAGCAACAAAGTTTGTGAATTCATTAAACCTAAATAACTGGGGACTTTTTTTCACTATGAATATCTCAGACAAAAATATACAGTTCCTGGACCTCATGATTACCATCAATGAGGAGGGAAAGATAACCACATCCACTTTTTTTTAAAAATGTGGATGTAAATAGTTCCCTTGAGTTTAAGAGTAGCCATCTACCCATCTGGATTAAAAATATACCTTATGGACAGTACCTCAGAATCAGAAAAAACTGTACAAATGAGACTAATTTCAAACAAGAAGCCTCTATACTAAAGAGAAGGTTTAGAGAGAGAGGATACCCGAGCAGACTCCTAGCGGATGCTTATAATAGAAGTAAAAACCGCACACAGAGTGAGATAATTAAGCAAATGGAATTAAAGAAAGAAAGAAAAATGAAAGAAGGGGAGAACGATATTGTAAATTATAGGTGTAATCTAGTAACAACTTTCAACCAATCATATAGGGAAATTTACACAATTTTGGGTAAATACTGGTTTATTTTAAAGGGGGATCCTATCCTCTCAAATATTATAACAGAAAAACCAGAGATTATTTTTAGAAGAGGGAGAACCCTCCAGGCCTTAATAGCCCCGAACAAAATAAAAAATATGAACATTGGGAGCAAAGAACAATAAACAAAGACCAATGAAAAAATAAAAAATGGGTGCTATAAATGCAACTCACGACGATGTGAATGTTGCAATAGCATTGTACATGGATGTAATAAGTTCACATCCAATACAACTGAGGAATCGTTCCCAATTAAACAGAGAATGGATTGTAGATCACAATTTGTAATATATATGTTGGAGTGTCCCTGCAAACTCCAATATATAGGTAGAACGATCCAGACAATGCAGGCTAGGCTGAGTAAGCACAGATCAAATATCAGAAAGGGGTATTTAAATCACAGCATCTCAAGACACTATCATCAGATACATGAAAGGGATCCCACCAGTCTTAAATTAATAATCCTAGAACAAATAAGTGAGGCAAGTACATGATAGGATTGAGAAATTAAATAAGAAAGAAATGTATTGGATTTTTAAAATGGGTACATTGGCACCGGAGGGCCTTAATCTCTCAATAGAGAATAATATATAAACCCATAATTACCATTTGCAGAAGTCATCTTTTAAGATCAGATCGTTTGTATAGATTTCATGATGTTTTAATAATTTGTATATGTATTTTTTATATGTAATTTTTTATATTAAATTTTTAGATGAAGTTTTTATATGTAATTTTTATGTGAATTTTTTAAGTGTAATAATTATGTGTATCTAATAGGTGGATTTTGTTTAATAATATTGTAGTGTTTTTACTATCTTGAATTTTTTATGTACTCTTGGATGAATAGTTATGTTTATGTCACAAAAGAACGGGCAGTTGTGCAATAGAATAAAAAGGGCTCGTATTGTGCATTAAATAGAACTGCTTATATAGCCATTTAGACATTTGGATTGGAAAGAGTTAAAAAAAAAAAAAAGGCTATTTTCAACCTAAAAGCAAGGGATTGGTTAATGGAGGATTTATAAGGATACCAAATGTAAGGTCTGATATCCACTTGAGGAAGACGCCCTGAGCGTCGAAACATGTTGTGGGAGAGGACCTAGTGTGATTTGAACAATAAACTTACAGGTAAAATACTTGTTGAAGTGTAGCTGTCTTCATATCCCAGCGCTCACCCAAACATCGTTTTATTCCATTGCCTGCATCTCACAGGCAATGGGAGCCATAGGCTCCCACGTTACAGCATCGCCACTGGGGTTTTTAGACATGTAAACATGCGATGGCGACGCTGGCGGAGCACCACAAACGTGCGCACTCCCGCCCATCACCGCCGACATTTCCGGCAACATCACCTGGTGTGATAGCACCCTTAGACTGTTCTTTTTTCTAATCTATTTCTCTTTCTAACCAGGATGCCTTACTGCGACATACAGATAGGATACATGTTGTGCTTTCAAAACAATCTACATGCTCCTGCTGCTCTGTGTTCTTGAATGTGACTGCCTTTGTGAGCGGAGCGGCTTGAATATGCGGTGTGCGCATGCGCAGGAACCATGGTGACGCGTCCTGGTTCTCGCGCATGCACAGCGCGCGGTGTAGCTGCTTTGTCACTTCCGGCGTGATGCGCATCCAGCCAGACACGCACAGCGCACGGTGATGGCGGGGAAATACACCTGAGAGGCAGACTATATAAAGCAGCAGGTAATGTAGGCACAGTGGAGTCACCCCCTTGAGAAAGCTGGTGCTACCAAGCTAAACCAGTGAAACGCTGCATCGGGGCTATTTTTGTTTGGGCGGCCACCTGACTATTGAAATGTATTAACTCCATCTATAACAACATGGGTATGCAAACTGTCTGATTGAGAGTACAGCAATGCATTGAATACTTTTATGATTTTGGTGTTTTGTTTTGCCATTGTAAACTGTAGGTCACTTTAATCTATTGTTGGTGGCAATTATCATATGCACATGCACTTTATGTTACTAAATTGGTACTGGGTATTACGAATGTAATGACATAATGATACCACAATACTGCATTGTGAAAACTCCTTGTACAAATATTGAATCTACCCAGTTGTTACCATAAGTCCAATTGGATCTGGGTGATCACCACTCGGTTTCTTCCTTTTTGTAATTTTACACTGTCTGTATACATTCACTACCACGTCCACCGTAAAAAGTGACACTATTTTGTATGATACTCTTGTTCCTCCTGTTATTATTGATATAGTGGAGTATTTTTGTGCTCTTTGGGGACCCCTCATTTGATGATAATTACGGGTGCTTCTCAGTATACTTCCGCACCATCTTGGACTTTGCATTTGATACTTACAATAAAAGTTAAATAGTTACATTGTAAAAGAAAAGAAGCACCACCTGGATTCCTTGCTGGATCTTGTTCATATATATATATATTTATATATATATATACATATACATAATGTAGTCCGCAGCTTCTATATAATAATATATATATCTTCTAAAATATAAAGTTGATTGTATGTGTATATGTATTATAGCCATGCCCCCTCCACATAGCCCCATTCACTTCACATCTCCTCCTCCACATAGCCACACCCTCCACAGCTCCTCCTCTCCATATGGCTAGACCCACTTCATATATCTGCTTCCCCACATAGCCCTGCCCACTTCCTAGCCCCACCCCTTCACGGCTCTGTCCTTCATGGATGCATATGGCTCCATCCCCTCTGGTCAGCCCTGCCCCATTAGTTTTGTTATAACTAGGAACAGTTAGTTACCATCCCCAGTATACCACAGGAGATTGAACACAGACCCCAGTGTATAGCAGGAGACCACACACAGTCCCCAATATACAGCAGGAGGCCGCACAATAACCCCAGTATACAGCAGAAGGCCACACACTGACCCCAGTATATAGCAGGAGGCCGCACACAGCCCTCAGTATACTGCTGGAGGCCGCACAATGACCCCATGACCCCAGTATACAGCAGGAGGCCACACACAGCCCTCAGTATACTGCTGGAGGCCGCACAATGACCCCATGACCCCAGTATACAGCAGGAGGCCGCACACAACCCCCAGTATACAGCAGGAGGCCGCACACTGATCCCAGTACACACCAGGAGGCCGCACGCTGACCCCAGTATACAGCTGGAGGCCACACACTGATCCCAATATACAGTAGGAGGCCACACACAGCCCCCAGTATACAGCAAGAGGCCGCACACAGCCCCCAGTATACAGAAGGAGGTTGCACACAACCCCCAGTATACAGCAGGAGGCCACACACAACCCCCAGTATACAGCAGGAGGCCGCACACTGATCCCAGTACACAGCAGGAGGCCGCACGCTAACCCCAGTATACAGCTGGAGGCCGCACACTGACCTCAGTATACAGCAGGAGGCCGCACACTGACCCCAGTATAGAGCTGGAGGCCGCACACTGACCCCAGTATACAGCAGGAGGCCGCACACTGACCCCAGTACACAGCTGGAGGCCGCACACTGATCCCAGTACACAGCAGGAGGCCACACACTGACCCCAGCATACAGCAGGAGGCCGCACACTGACCCCAGTATACAGCTGGAAGCCACACACTGATCCCAGTACACAGCTGGAGGCCGCACACTAATCCCAGTATACAGCAGGAGACCACACACTCACCCCAGTATGCAGCAGGAGGCCGCACACAACCCCCAGTATACAGCAGGATGCCTATTTACTATGCCCGGGCAATACCAGGCTCATTAGCTAATATATATTATTTATAAATACTAGCTGTAGAGTCCGGCATGGCCCAGGATAGTAACTAACTGTTCTTTGTTATAACGAAATAGAATGATTATTTTGCACATAAACATCAAAATGTAAATAGACAGAAATTATATAATTATAAATCAAAATGTGAAGTACCCCCCCCCCCCGACCTCTGCCAAAACCGCACCTCCATCCCCCCAAAAAAGCCCACACCCGCAACTCGCAGATCCATCCCCCACATAACCCACACCCCCGCCCCCCCCAAAACCTGCACCCCCCCTCAACCCCTCAGCTCGCCCCCCTAAAAAAGTCAGCCCCCCACAAACACACCCCCTCATGAGGGGAGATGACAGCACACAGGCAATTTCATATTTTTGATTTTGCACATAACAGTCACAAAGTAAATAGAAAATTAAGCTAGCAATGAAAGGGGTGTGGCAATAAATGGGCATTACTATGAGGGGGCGGATCTATAAAGGGGGCGGAGCTATGTGTGGATATACACACACAAACAGTGGATAGGCCTTTTTGGGGGGATTTAAAATTTCCCCTCAAAACAGTGATAAACATCTGAGTCACATGAGGTGAGTGTGAAAATGTAGTGATTGTAAGTGCAACGGTGCGAATTCCTTTAGTAGACACATACATTGTGAAGGGGTGAGGCCATAAAGATGAAGGAGCTATGTGGAGTGGGTCGGGCTATGTGGAGTGGGTGTGGTTATGTGGAATGTGTAAAGAAATGTGGAGTGGGCATGGCTGTGCGGAGTGGGTATGGCTGTGTAGAGTGGGCATTACCATGTGGAATGGGTGGGGCTATTTGGAGTGGACGTGGCTCAGAGTGGGTATAGCTTATGCCGCATACACACACACATATGTATGCAACATATTATATATATAATAGAATAAAGAGCGTGGCACTCACCAGTTTGCAGTGATCCTTTATTCGTCATTCATCATCCTGTGACCCGACAGGAACTGGACCCATTGAAGCGGCATAGCCCTGCGAAACGGCAGCCATCATCCGCCATCCCCACTCCCTCTCCCCACTGAGCACATCTATGATGATGAATGACGAATAAAAGGATCACTGCAAACTGGGGAGTGCCGCCCTCTTTATTCTATTACATTGGCTGTGGTTCTGACTGTTATTGGGCGTGCAACACCCGTCACTGAGGGCTGACAACTAATGCCGCAGTTAATGATTATGTGAGTCCCCCTAGCCACACGGAAGGTGCCCGGTTTCCCCTGCATATAAATTGGACTCTCATATTATATATATATATATACACTGTGTTCCAAATTATTATGGAAATGTTCTTTTTCTCTGATTTTTCTAAATGGTTGGTGCAAATGACAGTCAGTGTAATAAAAGTCATCACCTGTTAGAGTATGCATCAAATTTTATTGAAGAAATCTCCCTATGATAACAGTATAATTTTCTAAATTAAAAATTATTACGCACAGTAGAGTTTGTAAACATTTGATATGTTTGAAAGAACTGAAAATGCTCATTTGTTGAATTTGCAGCATTAACAGGTCACATTCACTGAAATAAAAAACTATTTAACTCCAAAACATCCTAACAGGACAAGTTACATGTTAACATAGGAACCCAACTTTGATATCACCTTCATAATTCTAGCATCCATTGATATTGTGAGTTTCTGGAGTGTTTCTGCTTGTATTTCTTTGGATGATGTCAGAATCGCCTCCCAGAGCTGCTGTTTTGATGTGAACTGCCTCCTACCCTCATACATCTTTTGCTTGAATATACTCCTAAGGTTCTCTATAGGGTTGAGGTCAGGGGAAGATGGTGGCCACACCATGAGTTTATCTCCTTTTATGCCCATAGCAGCCAATAGCACAGAGGTATTCTTTGTAGCATGAGATGGTGCATTGACATGCATGAGGATGATTTTGCTCCTAAAGGCACGTTTTTACTTTTTGTACCATGGAAGAAAGTTCTCAGTTGGAAACTCTATATGCGTTGCAGAGGTCATTTTCACACCTTCAGGAACCTTAAAGGGGCCTACCAGCAGTTTCCCAATGATTCCAGCCCAAAACATGACTCCTCCACCTTCTTCCTGACGTCGCAGCCTTGTTGGGACATGGTGGCATCCATCAACCATCCACTACTCTATTCATCTGGACCATCCAGGGTTGCTTGGCACTCATCAGTAAACAAGACTGTTTGAAAATTAGTCTTCATGTATATCTGGACCCACTGCAACTGTTTCTGCTTGTGAGCACTGTTTAGGGGTGGCCGAATAGTAGGTTTATGCACCACAGCAAGCCTTTGAAGGATCCTACACCTTGAGATTCGAGGGACTCCAGAAACACCAGCAGCATCAAATATCTGTTTGTTGGTTTGTAAAGCCTTTTTAGCAGCTGCTCTCTTAATCTGGTGAACTTGCCTGCTAGAAACCTTCCTCATTCTGCCTTTATCTGCACAAACACATCAGTGCTCAAAATCAGCCATAAATCTCTTCACAATACGATGATCACGCTTACGTTTTCGTGCAATATCAAATGTTTTCATCCCTTGTCCAAGGCATTGCACTATTTGTTGCTTTTCGGCAGCAGAGACATCCTTTTTCTTTCCCATGTTACTTGAAAACTGTGGCCTGCGTAATATTGTGGAACACCCAGTTTTCCTTTTATTGGGCTCACCTGCCAAACTAATTATCACAGATATCTGAGATTGAGTTCAATGATCCAAAAAACCCTGAGACACAATACCATCAATGGGTTTCATTGAAAAAAAATAAAAATAAAACCCTATCACACTTAAAACCAATTAGCATAATAATTTGGAACACAGTGTATATATATATATATATATATATATATATATATATATATATATATATATATAGTGGCCCGATTCTAACGCATCGGGTATTCTAGAATATGTATGTAGTTGACATACTGTGACTGACAGAACTTGTTAAGTCAACATGAGTGAACTACATATATATAGCAGCGCTATGGTATATGGTGGTACATTACAGCACATGTATAGCAGCGCTATGGTATATGGTGGTACATTACAGCACATGTATAGCAGCACTATAGTATATGGCGGTACATTACAGTACATGTATAGCAGCACTATAGTATATGGTGGTACATTACAGTACATGTATAGCAGCGCTATGGTATATGGCGATACATTATAGTACATGTATAGCAGCGCTATGGTATATGGCGGTACACTACAGTACATGTATAGCAGCACTATGGTATATAGCGGTACATTACAGTACATGTAAAGTAACACTATAGTTTACGGCGGTACAGTATAGCACATGTATAGCAGCACTATAGTATATGGCAGTATATGTACAGTATATGGTGGTATTTTATAGCACATGTATAGCAGCACTATAGTATATGGCGGTACATTACAGCACATGTATAGCAGCACTATAGTATATGGTGGTTCATTACAGTACATGTATAGCAGCACTATGGTATATGGCGATACTCTCCTCCCCGTGGCCCCCCGCTCCTCCACAGTAAAAGTAAAAAAATCCTCAGTGAGGATACACACCTGTCCGCCGGATCACTCCACCTCCGTCTTCTAGGTCCTACAGGCCTTTAGGACCTGTCGTTGCCTGGGAAACCGATCAGCTGATCGGTCACATGACCGTTAACTGCCGGGGGGCAGGATGGAGCAGGGGGTCAGGTTGGTGACGCGGGGAAGAGGAGGTGCAGGATTGTGTCGGGGGGGCAGGATGGAGTGAGCAGGGCAGGATGGAGCGAGGGGGCAGGATGGAGCCGGGGGGGCAGGATGGAGCTGGGGAGGCAGGATGGAGCCGGGGGAAGCAGGGGCAGGATGGAGCCGGGGGGGCAGGATGGAGCGAGCGTGGCGGGATAGAGCCGGTGGGGGAACAGGATGGAGCCGGAGGGGGGACAGGATGGAGCGAGCAGGGCAGGATGGTGGCGGGGGGCCAGGATGTAGCGAGCGAGGCAGGATGGAGTTGGAGGTGCAGGATGGAGCCGGAGGAGCAGGATGGAGCCAGAGGAGCAGGATGGTGGCAGGGTGGAGCAGGACGGGGGGGGGCAGGATGGAGCGAGCGGGAGGGCTGGATGGAGCTGGAGAGGGGGCAAGATGGACGCGGAGGGGGGGCAGGATGGAGGCGAAGGGGGGGCACGATGGTGGCGAGCGGCGCAGGATGGAGCGAGAGGGGCAGGATGGTGGCGGGGGGGCAGGATGTAGCGAGCGGGGCAGCATAGAGTGAGTGGGGCAGGATGGAGCCAGAAAAGCAGGATGGAGCCAGAGGAGCAGGATGGAGCCGGAGGAGCAGGATGGTGGCAGGGTGGAGCAGGACGGGGGGAAGGGGGCAGTATGGAGTGAGCGGGGCAGGATGGAGCAAGTGGGGCAGGATGGAGCAAGCGGGGCAGGATGGAGCCAGAGGGGCAGGATGGAGCCAGAGGGGCAGGATGGAGCCAGAGGAGCAGGATGGAGCCAGAGGAGCAGGATGGAGCCGGAGGAGCAGGATGGTGGTGGGAGGGGGAAGGGCAGGATGGGGGAGCAGGACGGTGGTGAGCGGGGCAGGATGGAACGAGCGGGGCAGGATGGATCCGCAGGGCAGGATGGAGCCGGTGGGGCAGGATGGAGCCGGCGGGGCAGGATGGTGCAAGCGGGGCAGGATGGTGCTAGCGGGGCAGGATGGAGCGAGCGGGGCAGGATGGAGCGAGCAGGGCAGGATGGAGCGAGCAGGGCAGGATGGAGCGAGCAAAGCAGGACGGAGCTGGAGGGTGGCAGGGTGGAAGGATGGGGGGGGGCAGGACGGAGCAAGCGGGGCAGGATGGAGCTGGAGGAGCAGGATGGTGGCAGAGTGGAAGGATGGGGGGGGCAGGATGGAGCGAGCGGGGCAGGATGGAGCGAGTGGGGCAGGATGCAGTGAGTGGGGCAGGATGGAGCCGGCAGGGCAGGATGAAGCCGACGAGGCAGGATGGTGGGAGCAGGGCAGGATGGAGCGAGCAGGGCAGGATGGAGAGAGCAGGGCAGGATGTAGCGAGCGGAGCAGGATGGAACGAGCGGGGCAGGATGGAGCGAGCGGGGTAGGATGGAACCGGAGGAGCAGGATGGAGCCGGAGGAGCAGGATGGTGGCAGGGTGGAAGGATGGGGGAGGGGGCAGGATGAAGCGAGCAGGGCAGGATGGAGCGAGCAGGGCAGGATGGAGTGAGCAAAGCAGGATGGAGCGAGCGGGGCAGGATGGAGCGAGCGGGGCAGGATGGATCCGGAGGAGCAGGATGGTGGCAGGGTGGAAGGATGGAGGGGGGCAGGATGGAGCGAGCTGGGCAGGATGGAGCGAGTGGGGCAGGATGGAGCCGGCAGGGCAGGATGATGCCGGCAAGGCAGGATGGTGGGAGCGGGGCAGGATGGAGATAGCAGGGCAGGATGGAGCGAGCAGGGCGGGATGTAGCGAGCGGAGCAAGATGGAGCGAGCGGGGCAGGATGGAGCGAGCGGGGCAGGATGGAGCCAGAGGAGCAGGATGGTGGCAGGGTGGAAGGATGGGGGGGGGGGGCAGGATGGAGCGAGCGGGCCAGGATGGAGCGAGCGGGCCAGGATGGAGCGAGCGGGGCAGGATGGAGCGAGCGGGGAAGGATGGTGGCAAACCGGGCAGGATGGAGAGAGCGGGGCAAGATTAAGCGAGCAGGGCAAGATGGAGCGAGTGGGGCAGGATGGAGTGAGCGGGGCAAGATGGAGCGAACAGTGCAGGATGGAGCGATCGGGGCAGGATGGAGCCGGAGGAGCAGGATGGAGCCGGAGGTGAAGGATGGTGGCGGGGGGGGGCAGGATGGAGCAAGCGAGGCAGGATGGAGCCGGTGGGGCAGGATAGTGCGAGCGGGGCAGGATGGAGCGAGCAGGGCAGGATGGAGCCAGGGGGCAGGATGGAGCTGGGGGGGGGGCGGGATGGAGCGAGCGGGGCAGGATAGAGCAAGCGAGGCTGGATGGAGCCGGAGGAGCAGGATAGAGCTGGAGCCGGAGGTGCAGGATGGTGGCGGGGAGAGGGGGGGGCAGGATGGGGGGTGGCAGGATGGTGGAGAGCGGGGCAGGATAGAGAGAGCGGGGCAGGATGGTGGCGAGCGGGGCAGGATGGAGTGAGCGGGGCCGGAGGCGGGGCACCAATGAGCGGCCTCTGTCTGGCGCGCGATTTCTGTGACCGACAGACGCCTTAGACAATTATATAGCAGTTAGTTCATTAAAGGACAACACAACTGCCCAAGCCAACCCTAGTGCCACAGGGCCCGCCTCCAGTGCCACAGAGCCCACCCCCAGTGGCACAGAGCCAGCCCCCATCACCACAGAGCCCGCCCCTGCTGTGACATCACCACCCTCCCGATGCGAATACCATCAGGCCTCGATTTGGTTGATTATTATAGGGATATTTCTCTTATCCAATAAATAGAATGAAATGCTTCCAGCTCTTCCTCGTTAAGGATTTTTTTATTTAAAGATTTTCTGACTATTATTTAAGTGACATAAAATATATATTACATCTATGTATACTGAGGGTTTGTTATAAACATTAGCAGGTTTTCCACATTGTGTTTAATGAAAGTAGAAAAAGTCACAATGTTGTCCGGTTTACTGTGCTGCTTCAGACCCGAAATGATTTCCCTGTGATTGAATTCAATTCCACTCACTTTTGTTTGATGGGCCCCAGGGCTGAGGGGTACTCAGAACCTTTAGCTTTAGCGCTTCTGGGGAGTCACCAGGGTCGAGACCCGGCTCCATGACCCTGGGTTTAGCTCAAAGAGTTAATGGGGAGATATAGGCTAATTTAAAGGGGTATTATTCATGACGCCACCCATGGTTTGTGGCTATGAGTAGCTGTGGCACCCTTGCGGGGCATTGCCACAGGTTCCACCGGTGCAAGGAGGGAATTACTCCTTGGTTAGCACAGCACACCACACCTTCCATCCCAGACCTGAAGGGGAGCTCTACTGGCTGCTTTAAGCCAGTTCTCCTTTAAGAACATCTAGGCCTGAGGGGAGGAGTTAGTCAGTCCCTGTGGTTTCAGTTTGAGTCTGAAGTTAGTTCCTGTGAGGAGAGAGAAGAGAGAGGAGACGGAGGAGCTGGTCGCTGGGAGAGATCCAGGCCCAGGACCAGGGACACTGACCGCTGTGCGCACCCTAGGAAAAGGGTCGGAGGCAAGTGGAAGAGCAGGGAACTAAGAAAGGGAATTGTGTTCTACAGCCCATTAATACACCTGGACACTGGAGTCCAATGCTGCCAGCATTCAGAGCTGCAGCAAAAGCCCAGCAGACTCAGGAGGAGTTCAGCCCTGAGGAGCGTAAGAGACACTAAACTGACCAAGTACAGGACCAGGGACCATAGCAGAAACAGGGAACCCGCAGAAGGACCTCATTGCCAGTTTAGGACAAAGCCCAGAGAGGGAAAAGAAGTGGTGGGTTCAGGCTCAGGCAGGACTTACCCCAAACCACTTAGCACAAAGACTGAGGAGGCCTCATAACTTTCCAAGGTGGAAGTCCCAAGTTGCATCGGGGACCTGGTTATGTCCCTGGACTGTACCTGTTACTCTGTCACCAGTAAAAGGTACCGAAACAACAATCCCTGTGTGTCTGTGTGCCTGTCTAACCACCGCAATTCACTGCTGTGTCAGCAAAGACTTAACTACTACTCCCCTCATCCATCCCCGCTGCCCTGAGGTAACGCTCCACCTGTGGGGAGCTGTACCGCATTCTGCTGCACCCACCATCACCTCAGCGGCCGGCTGCAGCGCTGGTATACCCGTTACCAGGTAGCATAGGTGGCGTCACGTTAACAATCCCTTTATCCCCCACCGTTCCCCGCCATTGAGGGTCCAGGGCACAGGACCAGGGATCGACCAGCTGTGATCCCCCATCAAAGCCACCATCATCCCCCCCGAGTACCCCATGCCCTGTCGACCGCCTCATAGCCTCTACGGCTGCAGAACCTTTGGGGATGAAGGATAGGCTGCTAGGATGGAGTGGCTCACCACGGGCGTATTGGATCCCCAGGACAGTGGATGCTGAAAGTGTGTAGGATGCAGGATGGAGGGTGGGAAGTAACTGACAGACTCACGGTTTGTTGGTTCCTCGGGTCCTTTATTGGTGATACTGGCACAAGGACAGATGTTGATACTGGAATGCAACCTGGGAGCAACTCGGGATTATCCTAACCGGCAAGTCCTGAAGCTTCCCTGCTGCGCTATGATATCGGGTCCCTGCTGTTGCTTAAGCTGTGCTGTGGCCCTCTCTTGCTCTCCTGCATGGTGCTGGTATGGCAGGCAGTTCGAGTCCTTTTCCGGCCCCACTCCTCTGGCTCCTGAGCTCTTAACACTGTTTTGTCTCCGGACACTTGTGTGCCTGGGGAACTTGGAATCCCCTACCTTCCGGTATTGGCTGCTGGGACGTTAGGCCCTGCACAGCCTCTGACTCCTGTGTCCGGTTCTTGGCGCTTACTCTTCTGGGGTGAGTTCGACACCACTCTACTCCCCAGGCTCTTCTCGACTTCCTCAGACCCTTGCCTTAGGTCGCTCAAA
Source organism: Allobates femoralis (assembly GCA_033576535.1). Lineage (NCBI taxonomy): Eukaryota > Metazoa > Chordata > Amphibia > Anura > Aromobatidae > Allobates > Allobates femoralis. Next base: position 79,321,546 of record JARQOC010000011.1, read on the forward strand.
CTAGGTTCAGTTACGCTGGGACGAGCTTTTAAAAGTGAACAAGAAAAGAGGATGTGCACGACACTGGGATCTGAGTTCAACAATCCAAATTTTATTAATTAAATCATTAACAACACTATACAAAAGGAACACAGGCAGCCGTGATTAACAACAATTAAAAAGGCCTCAGCTTTAACATAACAGCTGGTGTGTAAGGTACCACCACTAGGGATGGGCGAATCTACTCGCTAGGACTCGTTACTCGGCGAGTAGTAAGGGACTCGCAGGACTCGGTACTCTGCGAGTTTCCCAGTGATTACTCGCGAGTCTAATGCAAATCAATATCAATCCTAGTTTTGTCAGAAACGCTGACAAAACTACGATTGCCATTGTTTGCATTAGACTCGCGAGTAATCACTGGCTACTGTGCCAGTGATAGCAGGGAAACTCGCAGATAACTGCTGTTTCTTTGCGAGCCAGTCCAGCTGTCTTCTCTGTGCAGCTCCAGGGTCCTAGAGCCTGCCTGCTCACAGACATGATGTAGCAGTGCTGAGATTGTTCTCAGTCTGCTCATTCCCTGTGTACAGACATGAATGTCTGTGCACAGAGATGATGTAGCAGTGCTGAGATTGTTCTCAGTCTGCTCATTCCCTGTGTACAGACATGAATGTCCGTGCACAGAGATGATGTAGCAGTGCTGAGATTGTTCTCAGTCTGCTCATTCCCTGTGTACAGACATGAATGTCCGTGCACAGAGATGATGTAGCAGAGCTGAGATTGTTCTCAGTCTGCTCATTCCCTGTGTACAGACATGAATGTCTGTGCACAGAGATGATGTAGCAGAGCTGAGATTGTTCTCAGTCTGCTCATTCCCTGTGTACAGACATGAATGTCTGTGCACAGAGATGATGTAGCAGAGCTGAGATTGTTCTCAGTCTGCTTATTCCCTGTGCATAGACATCTATATTTATGCACAGGGGATGTAGCAGAGAGGACATCGCGTTTTGGACTGCGTCGGACGGAAGAGGATTTTTTTAATTAAAGATGGAGTCCCTAATGGCTTTTTTTTTTATTTCTAATAAAAAATTTTCCTTGTGTTGTGTTATTTTTAAAACAATTTAATAGAAATTCATGGTGGTCATGTCTAATATTGGCGTGACCGCCATAAATTTCGGGCTTAGGGCCAGCTGATAATACAAAGCTGGCCCTAACCTCTTTATTACCCAGCGTGCCACCGCTACCAGGGCCGCTGGAAGAGCGGGGTTCAGCGCCAGAGGATGGCGCTTCAATGAACGCGCCATCTTCTGGGGCGGCTGCGGGCTGCAATTTGCAGCGGGGGGTGCCCAGAAAGCTTGGGCATCCCTGCGCTGCGGATTCCAGCCCCCAGCTGCTTAGCTGTACCTGGCTAGACATAGAAATTGCGCGGAGCCCCACGCATTTTTTTTTAATTATTTCATGAATTTCAGAGTCAGAGTCTCAGAGTCAGAGTCTCAGAGTCAGAATCTCAGAATTTCATGAAATAATTTAAAAAAAATGCGTGGGGCTCCGCGCAATTTCTATGTCTAGCCAGGTACAGCTAAGCAGCTGGGGGCTGGAATCCGCAGCGCAGGGATGCCCAAGCTTTCTGGGCACCCCCCGCTGCAAATTGCAGCCCGCAGCCGCCCCAGAAGATGGCGCGTTCATTGAAGCGCCATCCTCTGGCGCTGAACCCCGCTCTTCCAGCGGCCCTGGTAGCGGTGGCACGCTGGGTAATAAAGAGGTTAGGGCCAGCTTTGTATTATCAGCTGGCCCTAAGCCCGAATTTTATGGCGGTCACGCCAATATTAGACATGACCGCCATGAATTTCTATTAAATTGTTTTAAAAAAAACACAACACAAGGAAAATTTTTTATTAGAAATAAAAAAAAAAGCCATTAGGGACTCCATCTTTAATTAAAAAAATCCTCTTCCGTCCGACGCAGTCCAAAACGCGATGTCCTCTCTGCTACATCCCTTGTGCATAAATATAGATGTCTATGCACAGGGAATAAGCAGACTGAGAACAATCTCAGCTCTGCTACATCATCTCTGTGCACAGACATTCATGTCTGTACACAGGGAATGAGCAGACTGAGAACAATCTCAGCTCTGCTACATCATCTCTGTGCACAGACATTCATGTCTGTACACAGGGAATGAGCAGACTGAGAACAATCTCAGCTCTGCTACATCAGGCAGCAGGCAGGCTCTAGGACCCTGGAGCTGGGGCAGCCATAACACAGAGAAGACAGGATCTTATCTGTGCGAGTCAGCGATTACTTACAAAGTAAACTAGCAATGCAAATAAATGACACAACTAGGATTGCTTCAGGCTGAAGCTTCCGAGACACATCTGCGATTTGTAAATCTCACACTACTCGCTATTACTCGCTTCCCCATTCATTAACATTGGACTCGCTAGACTCGCAACGAGTAGCGAGTCCTGGGCTCGGACTCGCTAGAGTCAAGCGATTCCGAGTAATTTAGGATTCGCCCATCACTAACCACCACCAGTTTGGCCACCCCTCATTGAACCTGTAGACCTAACAACTAAATCAATCGGCATATACACTCATGTTAAAGTCACTATAGTACAGGTAATTGACACAGTATAAAGTGAAAAGTGCAAATATTGACAGCATAATACCGCCCATAAGGCACAGAAATGACCAAATTACCAAATTACCAAAATTAATGCACCAAAAAGATCCCACTCAAATAGATAATAACAAAAATTGCATCAAATAGTATCGGAGCAGACAGTCTACAGAAAACTGTGCAATCGAATACCTTTAGTTTAGATGGAATCAAACCATAACGTCCTGCCTAGTGTGTAAACTAGATCCAAGGGTCCAGTTAATATGGGTGACCAAGCAAGTCTATTAATTTTGGTCATTTCTGTATGCCTTATGGGCGGTATTTTGCTGTCAATATTTGCACTTATCACTTTTGACTGTGTCAATTACCTGTACTATAGTGACTTTAACATGAGTGTATATGGCGATTGATTTAGTTGTTAGGTCTTGTTAGGTTATCTGTGGTGTTACATAGGACTGCAGGTGACATCTACTACATTATCTGTATTCAGAGATATCACTGTTATCTGTGGTGTTACGTAGGACTACAGGTGACATCTACTACATTATCTGTACTCAGAGATATCACTGTGTTATCTGTGGTGTTACATAGGACTGCAGGTGACATCTACTACATTATCTGTACTCAGAGATATCACTGTGTTATCTGTGGTGTTACATAGGACTGCAGGTGACATCTACTACATTATCTGTACTCAGAGATATCACTGTGTTATCTGTGGTGTTACATAGGACTGCAGGTGACATCTACTACATTATCTGTACTCAGAGATATCACTGTGTTATCTGTGGTGTTACATAGGACTACAGGTAACATCTGTTACTGTAGATAAAGTCTCTTACCTGTCCAATTTCTGCAGTGTCTTCTTATCTGTAGTATTTGTACAGTAACAGCCACGAGGTAGAGCCTCTCTTATCTCTTTGCTCGTTGTTTCCTTGATCATATCCTTCAAATCTTTGGTATTGATTGTGACTCCTTCCACCAACCCTAGAAGATAATCGGGTGATCTCAGTGTATTGTGATCTTGTGTGGGGTGTAAAGGTTTGGGGCTGAGGCTTGGAGCCAGGCGTGTCCCTGCTCCTCTAATGTATCTGTCACTTGTGGCCCCTGCAGAGTACTGTGTTACACCGAAAATAAAATGCCCCCCAAAAAATAAGACATACTAGGGAGGTTTGCTGCCTTGCTGAATATAAGACATCTCCTGAAAATAAGGCATACCAGTATATTGATGGACTACATGCTCACTGATCAGAAGACCGGGGCATGCAGCTCTGAGTCATTCTCCAGCCACCGCCATTGTCCCGGTGCCCGCCAATCTATATATTCCGGCACTGCTCTCATCCTTGCCATATGTGTATGGTGCCCAATCACAGGCTGCTGTTGGATGGTCAATCACAGACTACCGCTGGTTGGCCAATCACAGGCTGTTACCGGGCAGCCTATCCCAGGCCAGTAACTGAGGCCAATCACTGGTTTGCAGCTATCATCGGCGCATGACATCAGCTGGTGGTCTGTAATTGGCTGCCCAGCGACAGCTGCAATAGGGCACCATACACATACAATTTCTGAGGAACAAGGATGAGAGCGACACCAGAATATATGGATTGGTGGGCACCGGGACAATGGCGGGGGGCAGGGAGCAGAAAGCGGTCCGTGTGCATGTGTGTGTCCCTGTGCATGTGTGTCCCTGTGCGTGTGTGTCCCTGTGCCTGTGTGTTCCTGTGCCTGTGTGTCCCTGTGCCTGTGTGTCCCTGTGCCTGTGTGTCCCCTCTGAATCTTTTGATGCTGAAACTTGTATTGGGGGATGATGGGGTTGATGAGTACACTCATATTGGGGGATGATGGGGATACCGTAATTGGGGCTGCAATGGGATGATAAATGTTAATTTTTATTGCTCAACAATTAATGTGAATTCTTCTTCATGAAAAAATAAGACCTGGCTCATCTGTGGGAGCAAAAATTAATATAAGACTATGTCTTATTTTCTGGGAAACAGAGTATTACATCTGTGCAGGGTGTAAATGTCTCCAGATAATATCAGGACTTACCGAGACTAAGGAGGAGCAGCAGACAGGTGATCATTGTGTACAGGAGACCGAGGGGAAGATCCAGGAGAAGGAGATCTGTAAGGAGAATCATAGAAAGTCACAGGATCCTGAGCTCGGCTCTTCCCGTCTGCTCCATCTGTATCTGCTGTGACCTCCTAGACCTGGAGAGCCTCCATCTAATGTATATGAGGAGACGTCATATAGACAAGAGGTGCTGAGGAGGACGAGCTCTCAGTGCACACAGCAGGGGGCAGTATGTTCCCCTTGGTATAATCGACCCTCTCCCTACCGCTCTCTTATGTTCTTATTTACATGGAGCAGATTTCCTTCAGACATTTCTGATTCATCTGATCGGGGTTTGCAGAAATCCAGGCGCCGCTGCAGAAACCTCCCCATTCACACATATGGGGCTGAATCCTCTCCCTCCAGTCTGCCCCGAGAGAATATCTCCTAATACAGACTCCTTATTCCCCCGCACCTGGGCAGGTTTAGTGAAGGGTCCGCTCAACCTCAATTTTATGTACAGGAGAGTCCACCGGCTGATGCAGCACCTATCCTCCTCTTTCCCTCTCCTTGTTTCATTCCTCTCCTCTCTCTCCATCCTTCTCCTCTCCTTGCTCCAATCCTCTCCTCACTCCATCCCACTCCTCTCCTCGCTCCGTCCCCCTCCTCTCCTCGCTCCGTCCCCCTTCTCTCCTCGCTCCGTCCCCCTCCTCTCCTCGCTCTGTCCCCCTCCTCTCTGATATGGAAATATATAGCAGCTCAGACAGAGACGTCTGGTTGTAAATATTAATTACTCCATACATTATGTAACCCATCTACTTACCCGTTATCACCACCCTGCTGAACACTGCAGCTCAGCTCACCTGAAACTCTGGAGATTCTTTTAGATTCTAACTTCAATCCCTGAAGCCTGAACATATAAATGATTTCTCCTTGTGGGTGGAGGAGGATTTCTGTGCTTTCTCCAATAAGGAGATCCTCATTTCTGAGTAAATATTGTGATTCTCCCGTCATTTGTCCAGACGGTGCCAGGAGGAGGCGACTCTGGAGATCCGGGAACGTTCATCAGGAAACTGTTACATTTCTATGATCAGCTCCACATGATGAGATGTAGGGAGAGATTTCATCATACAGGACAATGTGTAAACCCTAATATAAAATGTAGAGTAATAAATACTGATCATTACATACCTAATATTCTGTATAACACACATTAAAATTACTATTGAAATCATGCCTGGCTGCCTTACTGGAGCAGTGGCTACAGAGAAGATGAAGTGATATTCTCCCTGCAGCCACTGGCTTCCAGTCATCAGAGTGGTGCAGGGCAATGTCTCAGTCACTGCTCATTATACACGTAATTATACCCTGCACATGGAGTGACAGCTGTTCTGGGGTGTGTGTGCAGCATTTGTGTGCAGAGTGGGCTGTCAATCATAATGCCAGACACGCTCACTGTATAGTGAATGGTGACTGTATCCGCACCCTGCACTGCCCCAATGTCTGGAAGTAATCATCTACAGGCAGGATTATACTTTATTGTATTTGTAGCTGCTGCTCCAGTGAGGCAGATATACTGGATTTATATGTTATTCACCTGCAGATTACAGTATTATCTGCAGATGTATGAATAATGTTTCTGGAGGTGACCAGTTCCCTTTAATGATATTCAGTCATACATTGCTTACAAATACATTTATATACATTACACACATATAGATACTCCAAAGACATACTGATAGGATGTTCAGATTGTGAGCCTCAATGGGGACAGTGTTGCAAATGTATGTAAAGTGCTATAGAATTAATAGCGCTATGTAAATGAATAAATAAATCTGCAGTGGGTACGGAAAGTATTTGTGGCATCCCTGCGTCCAGGAGGCCACAAAGGGAACTGCAGCCAGGCAGGTAGGACACTTGTTGCACAACAACACCCTCACAGCCCACATAACCCACGTGTAGGAGAAGGTAGCATCCAGCCCTGAGATACTCTATGAGATTGAGGGGTGGTGGATTTGGAGGAGTGGGTTGGGCACACCCGTAGTCAGGTGACTTGACAGTATATAGGAAGGGGGAGGAGGAAGGAAGTTAGTAGGCCCAAGGTGCCGAGCTGTAAAGACCAAGAGTAGGCCGTGGTAGGCTGAGAAGCAAAGACTGAAAATCACACGTCCTGTGAGTGTAAGACCTAGGAGCGCAGAATTTGTACCGAGCCAGTGTGAGCCGGAGGAGAGAAAAAGCCCGTCCGAAGCTGATACCACCAGGAATGTGAGAGGACTAAGAGGGACGGTGATACCCGGGCCCTAGGAACGCAGCTGAAGCTACTGACTGCAGGCGGAGTAGCCCTCCTATGATACCGAGAGGAACAGAGACCGTAATAGCCCAGAAAGGACACTAAAGACTGTGTGAGGAGTCACAGAGAGAGGCCTGGTTGCAGAGCAAAGGGAACCCGGAGAGGGAGAATGTGCCCGTGTATTAAGAACTGTAGTTGAACTTTGTAAGAATTGTAACTGAGCTGTAAAGTGACTTGAAGAACTGAGAGTAAACACGGAAAACCCTGGAACTGCTTCCCTTGTGTTTCTGCATGAAAGTGATTCTCTCAATACAGGATACAGCCTGTCAGCACCAGCAAAGAGGAGAGATCTCTGCAGCGTCTGCAAAGTAAGTGTGCTACACACTCCACAATAGACTTAACCCTTACTGCCCCGGGGAACACAGTTCTACCCACTGGAACTATTACACCATAGCTGCTATCCCATCATCCCCGGAGGTTCTGCAGCGGCGGCGGCCCCATCACTGGCCGCATATGGTGGGTGGCGTCACGACTGACAACCCCTGTAAATATCCCCTTTTATTGCCGAGCCCGGGACATGGACCGGACCAGGATCACCCGTGACTTCCCGTAGCAGAACCGGTCCGGTACCGAGTACCCCCTCTCAGTGGGCCCGACAACCTGGTGTCACGAACAGGATCTACCTGGTCCAAAAGAATTGGACCTTGTGCGCCTAAAGTACGTGCTCTGGACTTTTCCCGCCAAAATCTGACCTTAATGGTGGCCAGGGGAGACTAACGCCATGTGCAGAGGAGGCGTTCCCGAAACTCCCATCGTGGGCCGGCCCGGCCCAAGGCGCGAAGAGAAGGACCCGCCCTGGCTCCCCTTAACTCCGGGAGAGCCAGCTGTCACTCTGAAGAAAGAGCCTCCGCCCCTAGACCCTCCTCCTAACAAGCCGGCGGGAACGAAGAAGGAAATCGTCATCAGGAGGGGGCGGAACGAAGAACCGGAAGAGAAGCAGTCGCCATTGCGGGACACGAGGACAGAAGCGGAGAATGCCCAGGAGGGTACTGCCGAAGAAGAATCACAAGAGATCACGGAGGGCCCACGGAGTGACCTGGTGGAGGAACCCGGCCGAGGAGAGACCCTGTGTGACCGCGGCAAGATGGCAGAAGGCGGAGAGTGTCCCTACGTCCGAGATACCCGGAGGGTAGTGATGGGCGAATCCTAAATTACTCGGAATCGCTTGACTCTAGCGAGTCCGAGCACAGGACTCGCTACTCGTTGCGAGTCTAGCGAGTCCAATGTTAATGAATGGGGAAGCGAGTAATAGCGAGTAGTGTGAGATTTACAAATCGCAGATGTGTCTCGGAAGCTTCAGCCTGAAGCAATCCTAGTTTTGCCATTTATTTGCATTGGACTCGTTTATTTTGCAAGTAATCGCTGGGAAACTCGCACAGATAAGATCCTGTCTGCTCTGTGTGCTGGCTGCCGCAGCTCCAGGGTCCTAGAGCCCGCCTGCTGCCTGATGTAGCAGAGCTGAGATTGTTCTCAGTCTGCTCATTCCCTGTGCATAGACATCTATATCTATGCACAGGGATGAGCAGAGAGGACATCGCGTTTTGGACTGCGTCGGACGAAAGAGGATTTTTTTAATTAAAGATGGAGTCCCTAATGGCTTTTTTTTTTATTTCAAATAAAAAATTTTCTCTGTGTTGTGTTTTTTTTAAAACAATTTAATAGAAATTCATGGCGGTCATGTCTAACATTGGCGTGACCGCCATAAATTTCGGGCTTAGGGCCAGCTGATAATACAAAGCTGGCCCTAACCTCTTTATTACCCAGCGTGCCACCGCCACCAGGGCCGCTGGAAGAGTGGGGTTCAGCGCCAGAGGATGGCGCTTCAATGAACGCGCCATCTTCTGGGGCGGCTGCGGGCTGCAATTTGCAGCGGGGGGTGCCCAGAAAGCTTGGGCATCCCTGCGCTGCGGATTCCAGCCCCCAGCTGCTTAGCTGTACCTGGCTAGACATAGAAATTGCGCGGAGCCCCACGCATTTTTTTTTTATTATTTCATGAATTTCAGAGTCAGAGTCTCAGAGTCAGAGTTTCAGAGTCAGAGTCTCAGAGTCTCAGAGTCTCAGAGTCAGACTCAGAGTCTCAGAGTCAGAGTCTCAGAGTCAAAGTCTCAGAGTCAGAGTCTCAGAGTCAGAGTCTCAGAGTCTCAGAGTCAGAGTCTCAGAGTCAGAGTCTCAAAGTCAGACTCAGAGTCTCAGAGTCTCAGAGTCAGAGTCTCAGAGTCAAAGTCAGAGTCAGAGTCTCAGAGTCAGAGTCATTTTTTTTAAATTATTTCATGAAATTCTGAGATTCTGACTCTGACTCTGAGACTCTGACTCTGAGACTCTGACTCTGAGACTCTGACTCTGAGACTCTGACTCTGGCTCTGAGGTGTGAGACTCTGACTCTGAGACTCTGACTCTGACTCTGAGACTCTGACTCTGAGACTCTGACTCTGACTCTGAGACTCTGACTCTGAGACTCTGACTCTGAGACTTTGACTCTGACTCTGAGACTCTGAGACTCTGACTCTGACTCTGAGACTCTGAGACTCTGACTCTGAGACTCTGACTCTGACTCTGAGACTCTGAGACTCTGACTCTGAGACTCTGACTCTGAAACTCTGACTCTGAGACTCTGACTCTGAGACTCTGACTCTGAGACTCTGACTCTGAGACTCTGACTCTGACTCTGAGACTCTGACTCTGAGACTCTGACTCTGACTCTGAGACTCTGACTCTGAGACTCTGACTCTGAGACTCTGACTCTGACTCTGAGACTCTGACTCTGAGACTCTGACTCTGAGACTCTGACTCTGACTCTGAGACTCTGACTCTGAGACTCTGACTCTGAGACTCTGACTCTGACTCTGAGACTCTGAGACTCTGACTCTGAGACTCTGAGACTCTGACTCTGACTCTAAGACTCTGACTCTGAGACTCTGACTCTGAGACTCTGACTCTGACTCTGAGACTCTGACTCTGAGACTCTGACTCTGAGACTTTGACTCTGACTCTGAGACTCTGACTCTGAGACTCTGAGACTCTGACTCTGAGACTCTGACTCTGACTCTGAGACTCTGAGACTCTGACTCTGAGACTCTGACTCTGAGACTCTGACTCTGAGACTCTGACTCTGACTCTGAGACTCTGAGACTCTGACTCTGAGACTCTGACTCTGACTCTGAGATTCTGAGACTCTGACTCTGAGACTCTGACTCTGAAACTCTGACTCTGAAACTCTGACTCTGACTCTGAGACTCTGACTCTGACTCTGAGACTCTGACTCTGACTCTGAGACTCTGACTCTGACTCTGAGACTCTGACTCTGAGACTCTGACTCTGACTCTGAGACTCTGACTCTGAGACTCTGACTCTGAGACTCTGACTCTGACTCTGAGACTCTGAGACTCTGACTCTGAGACTCTGAGACTCTGAGTCTGACTCTGAGACTCTGAGTCTGACTCTGAGACTCTGACTCTGAGACACTGAGACTCTGACTCTGAAATTCATGAAATAAAAAAAAAATGCGTGGGGCTCCGCGCAATTTCTATGTCTAGCCAGGTACAGCTAAGCAGCTGGGGGCTGGAATCCGCAGCGCAGGGATGCCCAAGCTTTCTGGGCACCCCCTGCTGCAAATTGCAGCCCGCAGCCGCCCCAGAAGATGGCGCGTTCATTGAAGCGCCATCCTCTGGCGCTGAACCCCGCTCTTCCAGCGGCCCTGGTGGCGGTGGCACGCTGGGTAATAAAGGGGTTAATACCAGCTTTGTTATACAAGCTGGTATTAAGCCCGAGATTCTTAATGTCAGGCCACGTTTGACCCGGCCACTAAGAATCTCCAATAAAGGGTTAAAAAAACACAACACAGAGAAAAAATTTTTATTTGAAATAAAAAAAAAGCCATTAGGGACTCCATCTTTAATTAAAAAAATCCTCTTCCATCCGACGTAGTCCAAAACGCGATGTCCTCTCTGCTACATCCCCTGTGCATAGATATAGATGTCTATGCACAGGGAATGAGCAGACTGAGAACAATCTCAGCACTGCTACATCATCTCTGTGAGCAGGCGGGCTCTAGGACCCTGGAGCTGGCAGCCTGCACAGAGAAGACAGCGGGACTCGGCTCGCAATGTAACAGCAGTTACTTTGCGAGTTTCCCTGCTATCACTGGCACAGTAGCCGAGTCTAATGCAAACAATGGCAATCCTAGTTTTGTCAGCGTTTGCCATTGATTTGCATTGGACTCGTGCGAGTAAACGCTGGGAAACTCGCAGAGTACCGAGTCCTGCGAGTCCCTTACTACTCGCCGAGTAACGAGTCCTAGCGAGTAGATTCGCCCATCCCTACCGGAGGGGTATACTGCGACTGCTGCCCCAACAGATGACCCGTGTTCAGGAGCAGCGTACCCGGATCCAGATCAGCGTGGATCACCACCAGCAGAGCTATGAGACTGTAACTATGCAACCCGGCTGGGTTGAAGACACCCGTGACCGCATGGAAAGCGAGGGTGGATGCCGTACTGCAACTTTAGTGGACTTATCTATGCCCGACGCTGCACTGCGCCCTATCCGGAAAGAGACCAACTCGCTCGGAGCCCTGGAAGAGAAATGGTTATCCCTGCCGGAGCCCCAGATACCCGCGCCTATTGTGTGTATATATGAGTGTGTGTTTATGATTGTGTGTATATATGTGTCTGTGTGTAGATATGATTGGTGTATATGATTGTGTGTATATATGTGTCTTTGTGTACAGTATATATGATTGGTGTATATGATTGTGTGTATATATGTGTCTGTGTGTATATATGATTGGTGTATATGATTGGGTGTATATATGTGTCTGTGTGTATATATGATTGGTGTATATGATTGGGTGTATATATGTGTCTGTGTGTATATATGATTGGTGTATATGATTGTGCGTATATATGTGTCTTTGTGTACAGTATATATGATTGGTGTATATGATTGTGTGTATATGTGTCTGTGTTTATATATGATTGGTGTATATGATTGTGTGTTTATAAGTTTGTGTGTATATGATTGCGTGTATATATGTGTCTGTGCGTATATATGATTGGTGCATATGATTGCCTATGTGTATATGAAGATTGTATGTATAACTCTGTGTGTAAATTATTGTGTGTGTGTATATAAATGATTGGTGTATTTGATTGTGTGCATATATGAGTGATTGCATATGTATGTATATGATTGTGTGTGTATGATTGTATGTGTGCATATGATTGGTGTTTTTAATTGTGCATGTTTGTATCTACTATATAATCATCTAATGTTCTCTGTCACTGAAATCGCGCGCTAGCGCTGATTGGTCTGCACGACCGGGCTCAACTAATCAGCGCTAGCACGCGATTTCTGTACACAGACAGAGAGAAAACAAAAGATGGCAGTCGCTAGCGGGACGCAGCGGACTCCCGCCGCAGCCTCACATCACTAACCCCCTCCACGAGCCACCCACTGACATCGGGGAGCAGGGGCTGCCGGGGGCGGGGCTCCCAGGGTGCAGGGAGCAACGGGAGCGCGCATCATGCGGCTCCTCCTTCCTATGGCCGCACAGTCTGTCACAGACTGTGCGGCTATAGGATGATCCTGGGTGTCAGCCGCCTCCTGTCAGTGCAGCTGGGTGGCAGCTGCACTGGCACCCGGGATCATCCTGTACACCGCTGCCTCTGCGCCCGCCCCCTCCACGCCTATCTGCTGACACCGCGCTCAGCACCAGGGACATGAGGGCCAGCACTGGGACCGCCAGGGGACGGAGAGTTGAGATCCCACGCATGTGTGTTTGTGAGTGTGAGTCTATGTGTGTGTGTGTGTGTCTGGCTGTGGGTGTAAATCTGTGTGTGTATGTGTGTGGGGGTGAGTCTGTATCTAGGTGTGACTCTGTGTGTGGGTGTGAGTCTGTATGCGTGTAGGTGTGAGTCTGTGTCTAGGTGTGACTCTGTGTGTAGGTGTGAGTCTGTGTGTGAGGGTTCTCCCCCTGCCTGAGCCGCTTCGTCCTCCGTCACCTCCCCCCTGCCGCTTCGTCCTCCGTCCTCCCCCACTCCACCTGCATCGTCCTCCGTCCTCCCCCACCCCGCTGCTTCGTCCTCCATCCTCCTCCCCCTGCCTGTGCCACTCCATCCTCCGTCCTCCCCCTGCCTGTGCTGCTCCGGCCTCCCCCACCCCGCCGCTTCATCCTCCATCCTCCTCTCCCCCGCCGCTCTGTGCTCCGTCCTCCCCCTTGCTGTGCCCCTGCATCCTCCCCCACCCCACCGCTTCCTCCTCCTTCTTTTGTCCTCCACCACTCCATCCTTCTTCCTCCCTCTGCCTGTGCTGCTCCGTCCTCCCCACACCACGCCGCTTTGTCCTCCGTTCTTCTCCCCCCGCCGCTCTGTGCTTCATCCTCCCCCTGCCTGTGCCACTCCATCCTCCCCCACCCGACTGCTTCCTCCTCCTTCCTTTGTCCTCCTCCCTCCTCCCCTCTGCCGCTCCATCCTCCGTCCTCCCCCGACCTGTGCTGCTTCATCCTTCTCACCCCCGCCGCTCTGTGCTCCGTCCTCAACCTGCTTGTGCCACTCCATCCTCCCCCACCCCACCGCTTCCTCCTCCTTCCTTTGTCCTCCGCCACTCCATCCTCCGTCCTCCCCCTCCCTGTGCTGCTCTGGCCTCCCCCACCCCGCCGCTTCGTCCTCCATTCTCCTCTCCTCTGCATCTCTGTGATCCGTCCTCCCCCTGCCGCTCCATCCTCCCCCTACCTGTGCCCCTCCATCCTCCTCCTGCCTGCCACGCCATCCTCCCCCTGCCGCTCCGTCCTCAAAGTCCCTCCCTATTCAGCCCTCACTGCCTTCCCCATGTATTTCTACATTCTAGAATACCCGATGTGTTAGAATCGGGCCACCATCTAGTATAATAATAGTGTGTATAATTTTGTGAGTATATGATTTGTGTATGAGTATATTTATGTTTCTGAATGTCTTCATATATGTATATAATGTATGTAAATATAATATAATATATATTCTATAAATCTGTGTGCATGTGTGTGTGTGTTGCTTTGTGCCGATGGGCAAAAAATGTGATGCAGAATTTTCTGCATCAAATTTGAATCTGCCACCGTATTAGCAGAAATTACGTAGCAAAAACATTGTGTTTTGGCTACATAATATCAGATTTTTGGATGCAGAAAATTCTGCATCCTCTCTGCTTTCCCTGGCCTGTTGTATGCCACTTACCTTGCGTACTGGTAGGCACTTCCAGGTTTTGGCCGTGTCACACCACGTAGGTCACACAACTCCTACCAACGTGATGTGTGATGCGTTCGAATCCAAGAAGTGCCTGCCAGTACGCAAGGTAAGTGGTGTAATTTAATTGAAATTGACATGTTGCAGATTTTTTTAGATCAAAGATGCAGCCGTCTACATTGTGCATTTGTCCTGCAGCTGTCTCCATTGTGCATTTACCCAGCAGCCATCTCCATTGTGTATACAGGCAGCAGTCTCTATTGTGTATTCTCTATTATGTGTATAGCCCGCAGCCATCTCCATTGTCTATACGGCCAGCAGCCATCTCTATTGTGTATACAGCTAGCAGCCGTCTCTATTGTGTATTCTCTATTATGTATACAGCTATTGTGTATTAGCCCACAGCAGTCTCAAGTGTGAATGTGTGTAATACATAACAGAGTGAGTGTAAAAAAAAAACGCACAAAAATATAGAAAAAAGCTTTGCACATAAATTGAGGAAATTTTTGGTGCTGTTCCAATTTTTCTCTATAAATATAATGCATGTTTGGGTGGAGGTAGAGCATGGGTGGAGGCGGGGCATGGGTGGAGGCGGGGCATGGGTGGAGGCGGAGCTGGGTGGGGGCTAGGCGGAGTCTCAGGGGGGCCCCAAAATTTTGGCAGTAAGGGGCCCCGAAATTCCTTGTGGCAGCCCTGATCACAAAGCACATTTTGTATATAATGTGAAATATGATTAACGATGTAAATAATCATGTAATTAATTTGTAGTCATGAGGTAGCATAAAACTCTGGTCCAGTGAGTAGTTGCTGGAAGAAGGTTCCTAGAACCGAAACGTCGCCATGAAGTCCTGATGGCCCAATAAAGGCTTGTTAAACCTCTGTTTGGGAATGCTGCGGTTATTTTTTGGTTTGTATGAACGCAAATGGAAGTATTGCCCTAACTATCTTTGCACCCATATACCAGCCGTGCTGCTCAAAATGTTTTCATCTATCTATCTATCTATCTATCTATCTATCTATCTATCTATCTATCTATCTATCTATCTATCTATCTATCTATCTACAGTGTTGGCCAAAAGTATTGACAACCCTGCAATTCTGTCAGATAATATTCAGTTTCTTCCTGAAAATGATTGCAATCACAAATTCTTTGGTGTTATTATCTTCATTTAATTTGTCTTCAATGAAAAATCACAAAAGAGAATGAGGCAAAAAGCAAAACATTGATCATTTCACACAAAACTCCAAAAACGGTCCAGACAAAAGTATTGGCACCCTCAGTCTAATACTTGGTTGCACAACCTTTAGCCAAAATAACTGCGATCAACCGCTTCCGGTAACCATCAATGAGTTTCTTACAATGCTCTGCTGGAATTTTAGACCATTCTTCTTTGGCAAACTGCTCCAGGTCCCTGATATTTGAAGGGTGCCTTCTCCAAACTGCCATTTTTAGATCTCTCCACAGGTGTTCTATGGGATTCAGGTCTGGACTCATTGCTGGCCACCTTAGAAGTCTCCAGTGCTTTCTCTCAAACCATTTTCTAGTGTTTTTTGAAGTGTGTTTTGGGTCATTGTCCTGCTGGAAGACCCATGACCTCTGAGGGAGACCCAGCTTTCTCACACTGGGCCCTACATTATGCTGCAAAATTTGTTGGTAGTCTTCAGACTTCATAATGCCATGCACACGGTCAAACAGTCCAGTGCCAGAGGCAGCAAAGCAACCCCAAAACATCAGGGAACCTCCGCCATGTTTGACTGTAGGGACCGTGTTCTTTTCTTTGAATGCCTCTTGTTTTTCTCCTGTAAACTCTATGTTGATGCCTTTGCCCATAAAGCTCTACTTTTGTCTCATCTGACCAGAGAACATTCTTCCAAAACGTTTTAGGCTTTCTCAGGTAAGTTTTGGCAAACTCCAGCCTGGCTTTTTTTATGTCTCGGGGTAAGAACTGGGGTCTTCCTGGGTCTCTTACCGTACAGTCCCTTTTCATTCAGACGCCGACAGATAGTACGGGTTGACACTGTTGTACCCTCGGACTGCAGGGCAGCTTGAACTTGTTTGGATGTTAGTCGAGGTTCTTTATCTACCATCCGCACAATCTTGCGTTGAAATCTCTTGTCAATTTTTCTTTTCGTCCACATCTAGGGAGGTTAGCCACAGTGCCAAGGGCTTTAAACTTCTTGACGACACTGCGCACAGTAGACACAGGAACATTCAGGTCTTTGGAGATGGACTTGTAGCCTTGAGATTGCTCATACTTCCTCACAATTTGGTTTCTCAAGTCCTCAGACAGTTCTTTGATCTTATTTCTTTTCTCCATGCTCAATGTGGTACACACAAGGACACAGGACAGAGGTTGAGTCAACTTTAATCCTTGTCAACTGGCTGCAAGTGTGATTTAGTTATTGCCAACACCTCTTAGGTGCCACAGGTAAGTTACAGGTGCTGTTAATTACACAAATTAGAGAAGCATCACATGATTTTTCTAACGGTGCCAATACTTTTGTCCACCCCCTTTTTTATGTTTGGTGTGGAACTATATCCAATTTGGCTTTAGGACAATTCTTTTTGTGGTTTTTTTTTGACTGAAGACAAATTAAATGAAGATAATAATACCAAAGAATTTGTGATTGCAATCATTTTCAGGAAGAAACTGAGTATTATCTGACAGAATTGCAGGGGTGTCAATACTTTTGGCCAACTGTATCTATCTATCTATCTATCTATCTATCTATCTATCTATCTATCTATCTATCTATCTAACAATGAAAAGGTTAATGAGCAGCGTTTCTTATATAGCAGATATGCTAGGTGCTTTTCAGTCCCTGTGATGGGGATCAACGATCACCTTCATCAATACTTGCAAAAAATGAGGCTGCAGCACACACAATTTGGAGTGATTTCCTTGCCTTTATTGGCATATAGGCATAGTGAGGCGACGTTTCGGTCCTCAGACCTTCTTCCAGCCTTGGAAGAAGGTCTGAGGACCGAAACGTCGCCTCACTATGCCTATATGCCAATAAAGGCAAGGAAATCACTCCAAATTGTGTGTGCTGCAGCCTCATTTTTTGCAAGTATCTATCTATCTATCTATCTATCTATCTATCTATCTATCTATCTATCTATCTATCTTCACTAGGTCCTGTCACTCAGAGCAGCCAGTTGTATGGCACAACAGTATGCAGACAGTCTACATTATGTCTGCATACTGTTCCTATGCAGTTTGAACAAAGTACTCGTTATGAATGTAATGATTACGAATATTTCAGTACTTGCTCATCCCTAAGCACAACCTGTACCCTAACATGTCAATGCTGAGGACATCAACAAGGTCTTGAGGAAGAAGCTCATTGTCCTAATTCAGGGGAAAGGTTCCTATCCCGACTCCACATACGGCATCAGACTCATTCCCCGGATCAGCGTCCCAGCCCTATAATCTGGTGCCCATAACCGGTAACCTGCAAGGATCTGAACTGTGCTGAGGTGACAAGTTAGAGCTCCGGGATGGACAGATAGATGGATGGAGGCTGCATTGTGGGGACTGGTCTCCTGTAAGTGTCCTGGTATCTGTATTTTGTATAAGCAGCAGAACTGACTTTGTTTGGGAACAATATGATCTCTGTTATTTACTAGTTGAACTGAGACCAAAATTCTCAATCCCATAAATCGTACTGGCGCAGCCCCACAAGTAAACAGTACCTGGAGGAACGGCAGCTACAAACAGTCATCCATGTGACAGAGATGGTGCCAAAGTCATGTCATCAATTAAATCAAATATTACGGTACTCATGAAAAGAAGTTTCCACATCATCTATAGAATTATTAAATGATATAACACAATGGTTGTTGCACGCAGAGCGCTGAGTTTCATGCTGTATTGCCAACAACAACAGGAAAGTATTTTTAAAAGTACCATATTATATGGATTGTAAGACTCACCAGACCATAAGATGTTCAGAGGAGAAAAGTAAGAAAAATAAGACTTTTTCATGTCAAATCGGCCGTGGAGTCAGAGTTGGTGTCCATTTTGGATGGAGTTGTAGTTGGAGTCAGATTCAGGCAAATTGAGGAGTCAGAGTTGGATGTTTGGCTTACTACAGCCCTGCTTAAAGTAAGGGTCCATCTTGTAGTTTTGGGGGTGCAGTGGTTGAGCAGATAACAGGAGGCATGCGGCTGCATGAGTGGGGTGATGCTGTGGGCCATGGGCTGGGATGAGGGGGTGGCAGCATGAAGCAGACACCATTGATCTCCCAGACACAGGCTTGATGGACTGCAATGGCAATGAAGGCTAGCAATGTGCAGATTGAGATCTCATTCCCTGCCTCCGATTTGCTGGAATTCAGTAAAATAAAAATGGCACCAGAGGCAGCACATATGCAAATTGAGATCCCGGCTCTCCTAGAACTCTATCTGTACATGCGCCATCTCCGGTTCCATTATCCTGCATTTCATCGTGTCCATCGCCGGGATATCAATGCTGCCTTAAAAGCGTCACCAGTGCACCCCTTCTCCCAGCCCAGGGAACGCAGCATCCAACCACTCGTGCCAACGCCAGCTTCCTGCAGCAGCAAACCTGCCTCCTGTGGCCCCTCTCCACCGCCGTGCCCCCCAGTAAGCTACATTTGGCCATTTCCCACCCAATTTTTTTGAAAAAAAGCATTTTGTATAGTTTGAAAAATATGATATATAAAAAAAATTAGTGAACGAGCTTGTAAGTATGCTTTGTCTTATAGGACCATTCCCATAATCAGATTATTTTTAATAAATCTAACTTCATACTAAGTTTACTGAAAACATACAAAATTTACTACATGTACTTTGGTGCCTCCTTTTCTCTCTATCTGCCTTTATGAGCATCCAGTGTCACATAACTGAATGGGTCATTCTATTGTTACACTGCTTGCACTACATCAGAGGTCCCCAACTCCAGGCCTCGAGGGCCGCCAACAGTGCAGGTCTTCAGGATTTCCTTAGTATTGCACAAGTGCTAATGTGATCATCTACACAGGTAATGATTACAACCTCTGTGTAATACTAAAGAAATCCTGAAAACCTGCACTGTTGGCGGCCCTTGAGGCCTGGATTTGGGGACCCCTGCGCTACATTTTTCACCAGCTCTTGTGTGGCACCCCATGGGTTAATGTGCCACAATAACATCACATGGGTTCCCTCCCCACAACACACTGACAAACACTAGCACCTCTGGGCCAGGAGGGGGAGCACAACCTGCTCTCTTAAATACTCCAGCTCATGAGGAAGTAGCTCAGTTCAGCACGGAGCAGTGCTGTGAAGAGCACAAGTTAGTGCAGAGAGTTTAGTACAGGCAGTACTGTGAAGAGGAGAGAGACTGTAGTGCCAAGAAGCTGCAAGAGGCTTCTGTACAGTCTGCTCACCGATTCCATGCCTAGTGAGGGTCTGAGGAAAGGAGAACTACAAGCAGAGAGACACTCCTGGGAGCTTGAGTGCAACCATTACTCGCCCCAGAGAAGCACACAGAATGGACACTGGATCCGGTACTATGACTGACACACAACACGGTGAATCCAGGAGCAGTGGGGTTTGTAGACGCCCACAGTACCAGAGCAAAGCAACATGGCGGGGTCAGCACAGCGCAGAGGACTCAAGTTGCCTAGCCAAGTGGTACCAGCAGACCAGCAGAACAGAGAGAGAGTGAGACAGTCCCAGCAGCTCAGCTAGAAGCAGCAGCCAGGACACACACACACAGCGCAGCACGAGGAAGCTGAGGACCCGGACAGGGTGGGAGGAGAGCCTAGCCCCAGTACAGACTCCGTGGACTATAATCTGCAACAACATCTGCAGTAAAGCTTTGGAAAACAGCAAAACTGTGAGTCTGTGTATTGATTGCAACCTTTGCCCTATATCCAACAGCAGCAAGGTCCCACCTGAAGAGCTACAAGCCTGTCAGCTCTGCACACGGGCTGGAAGAAAGCTGCAGCATCAGGAGAGAAGGAGAATTGCACCTTTTACTACAAAACGTGAGTGTGTGTTCTTTAACCCCGTATCCACTATCCACATCCATTATAGACTTTAGTTCTACCCACTGGAACTATTCCATCTGCACTGCCATTACACCATCCCCGGAGGTTCTGCAGCAGCGGCGGCCCCATCACTGGCCGCACATAGTGGGTGGCGTCACGATAGACTATTCTCCCCTGTAAATACACCCTTTTATTTGCCAGGGCCCGGGACACGGTCCGGACCAGGACCACCCGTGACTTCCCCAATAGCAGACACGGTCCGGTACCGAGTGCCCTCGTCCCAGTGGGCTCGACACTTGCTTCTCCTCACTGCTGCAGACTAGTGATGAGTGAGTGTAATCGTTACTATTCGCTACTTGCACAGATAGCACGGTATTGGGGTTACTCATTATATTGTGTATTTGTGTACTCACCTCGCTATATTCGGATGTCCCACCCTGCAGTTTTGGCACCTCCTTTGCAGCCACTGATCATGCTGGGCTTCTTAACCAATCACAGTATTACCACAGACATCTTGGTTGTGGAATTACTGTGATTGTTTGGCTGTGCAGTGTCATATGATCTATTTAAGCCCTGCCACCGCCATCCTGTGCACATTGCATCCAGAGCCAGCGTTGGAGAAGTATAGGGAGAAATCGCTCAGCTGCTAGGAAGAGTGTTTAGACCTCTTCATACCAAAAGGTCCTTTTCAGGGCTACCTGCAGTGTATACTAGGTCAGTGTAGTGTAGGGAGGCAGAGATTCTAAGGCAGGGAGAGAGTTAAAAGGAGTTAGTCACTAGCTCCATAGTACCAGAATACCATAGCTCTTTTCAGAGCTGAAACCACTGAACAAGGTCACAGTACAGATAGGGAGAGATTGTGTAGTAGGTAGGGAGAGGTGAAACTGTTCTTCCAGTGTCCATATAACAACAGCTCTTGTCAGAGGCAAAGCTCTATTTTTCCAGGACACAGAGTAGTAGTATTTTGTCCCAGGCAACCTCCCATGGGAAGGAACAAAGGGGTCCACGGTGTGCCCAGGCAACGGGGACACCAGAGGACTGGGCCACAGCCAGGGTGCTGGCCCTGTAGAAGCGGCAGAACGCTTTATGTTCTAACTGTGAATTAACCGGCGAGGTGAAGGGACTTTATGCCCAGAACCTACCCTCCAGTGGAGTGAAGGAAAGGCTGTCAAATAGGATCGGGGAGGCAGGCTGAGATCTCCTGGGAAGAGACCCATGACCGCTGGCCTGGAGCTCGCATCTTGAACAGAGAGAGAGAAGCCCCGAAAGGTACGAGAGAGGCGGTGTAGTGCCCGATAGGTCCCAGCTTCAAGAGTGTGTGAAACAGCATGAACTGTGTGTAACCTGTTGAGCCTCCTGAGTAAAGTACCTGGTTAAGCCTGACGCTGCTTGAGTGAGACTGTCGTTTCTGCAGCTGCATCGAAGGTTCACCTGCAGAGCCACGCACTGACTGTTCCAATTGAGGAGACGAACGCCTGGAGGCAAGGTGCATGACGTCTGGATACCTCATCTCTACACCTGCAATGGGAAACCCGTGGAGGGCTTAACATCCTGGCTACCACCGTCATCACCATCCCCAGAGGTCCGCACGGCAGCATTGGTCACAAGCCACGAGCGGCGTCATGAACTATTTCTTTAAACTTTAATCCCCTTTCATTATAACCCCTTTTAATTACATATACGGAGCTGGGTGACACTGCCGTGGCATTCCCCCGCAGACTAAAGAGAGGGCCTGGTTCCAAGTACCACTGCCCCGGGGTGCGACACTACCATTTAATGATGTTTGCCAGAAAGCAAGCACTATTCATTCTTCCACCTGTGAGTTTTAGGGTCACATTTTGCTTGACCTGTGCTAAGTAGTCCAAAATATTAATAATGGTTAATGACATGAGCTATTGAAATTCTGTCTCTAGTAGCTGAGAATAGTGTAAGGACATATTTTGGAGCAGTGACAGAGAAAATAGAATAGAATTCCAGGACCTGCATATTAGACCAATAAGTTCAATAACTCTTTTAGAGCTACATTTTCAGCACGCATTGTGTACTGTATAATAGTGCAGTTTCATTTGCGGATATCTAGTTATGAGCGAGCAGTAAAATACTCAGGTGCTCGATGCTCGTGTCGAGCATATGAGATGCTCAGGTGCTCGACCCAAGCACCGAGCCCAATGTTAACTTATGGGAGACCCGAGTATTTTTCTGGCAAGACCCCTGGCAGCCTGGATAAACCTTAAAAATGATACAAAAGTGTAAGAACAGTGCTCAAATGACATGGGAACAGCATGGGGAAGACCCCTTTAGGCATTTCTGACACGCAGGTCACTGCGGTGAACAATGTTGTCTGAGTATTACGCCACTTTTACAGACTCACAATAAAATGTCCAAAATGTACAACAAAAATAAAGGGAAGCCCTTTTTTTTTAATCATTTCATGAATTTCATGAAATAATTAAAAAATGTTTGATGTGGGCTTTGCCCTAATTTTGTGTCCAGCCAGGTACAACTAGGCAGCTGGGGGCTGGAATACGCAGCGCAGGGTGGCCCATGCTTTCTGGGCCACCCCTGCTTCAAATTGCAGTCCGCAGCCACCCCAGAAAATGGGGTGTTCATAGAAGCATCATTATCTGGCGCTGTACCCAACTCATCCAGGGCCCTGGTGCCATGGCTCACTGGGTAATAAAGGGGTTATGGCCAGCTTTGTATTACCAGCTGGCCATAAGCCCGAAATTCATGGGGTCACGCCAATATTAGACATGACCACCATGAATTTTTACTGAAGAGTTAAAAAAAAATACAACACGGAGAAAAAATATTTTATTAGAAAAAAACAAAAATACACTTACCATCCTTATTAAAAACATAATATTCAGTCTGACGTAGTCCAAAGAATCTTCTTGTTTAGCTCAGCTACATCTCTAGTACAGAATCTCTAGCAGAAATGTGGCTGAGCTGTGCGCTGGGTGGCCGTGGGAAAGTTCATGTGAGTTCATGCAGTCAAGCATGAACTCACATGAACACTCTGAAGGCACCGCGGCTATTTCAAATGAACAGCTGATCAGCATCAGCTGATGCATCAGCTATTCATTTGAAATATCCGGCAGGAAAGCCGGTGATGAAAATACATCACTGGCTGGCTTTACCATCTTGCGCTGTGCCCCCAGCTCCCTTATGCATGCTCCCGACTCCCCCACCGCCTCCCCGCCCGATCGTAATTTAGGACTGGGCGAGGAGCGTTCATCAGGGAGCGGGGAGCGCAGCATCGGATAGGAAAGCCGGCGGTGAAGTCTTTACATCACCGGCTTTCCCGCCGACTACTTCAAATGAACAGCTGATCAGCATCAGCAGTTCATCTGAAATAACCGGCTTGAAAACTGGCGGTGAAAAGACTTCACCGCCGGCTTTCCCGCCTGGGTCCTTCGCTCCTACCTCCCTGATGCATGCTCCCCGCTCCTTTGTGCTGCGCTCCCTACCCGGTCCTAACTCATGATCGGACTGGGAGGCGGTGGGGGAGTGGGGATCGGTCTGAGAGGCTGCGGAGGAGTGGAGGATCTGGATGGGAGGTGGCGGGAAGGAGAGGATGGAGCTGAGTGATTGCTTAAAAGCCGGCGGCTTTTTACTGCTGGCTTTTAAACAATCGTGCACCCATTTCAGCCTTTTCTTCAGCCCCCAGACCCCAGACCACTGTGTACGGTCCAGCACAGAAATTACTTGCGTTACTCGCTTTTCCCATTGACTTACTTTGGACTCGTAATGAGTACCCGAGTATTGGAACCTACTCATTACGTTTATAGTGAGTCTGAATATTTCACTAATCGCTCATCCCTACAAACTACTCAATTCGCATATTTCGCGACTGCTTGTGCTAGAAATTACTTTTAGGCTAGTGGAGACGGAAACATTCTGCAACCTGATGGCGGCGGCCGTTCCTAGTTACTCGGTCCCCGGTCCTTTTTCTCCCAGTGTGTCATCCCCGCATTACACAAGCATGTGTAGCAAAACATTAACCGTGCCCTTACCAATGCTGTTTCCGTGAAAGTCCACCTAACCACGGGCACGTGGAAAAGTGCTTGTGGGAAGGGACGGTACATCTCGCTGTTTGCACAGTGGGTTAATATAGTGGAAGCCGGGACCCAGTTGGACTTTGGGGCGGAACAAGTCCTCTCGATGCCAAGGATTGCGGGCCCTAACTCATTGAGGGTTGCCCCCACAGTCTACAGCTCCTGCACGTCATCCTCCTCAGCCTCTTCCTCATCCACTATACCCTCCACAACAGTCACAAGCTGGAAGCACTACAGCACTGCCTCGGCCAAACGGCAACAGTGTAGGTGACAAACCGCACAATGCTGAAGAGTTGTGGACAGCTCTGAAAGAGCAAGCAAATCTACGGCTCACACCGCTGAACTTACAGTTAGGCATGGTCGTGTGTGACAATGGATGGAACCTGGTGGCAGCTTCGAGGCGAGGCGAGCTCACACATGTACCATGCATGGCCCGGGTACTCAACCTCGTGTTTCAGCATCTTCTTAAATCCAACCCGGAGCTGTCTCATCTGCTCGTCAAAGTACACCGCCTGTGCGCCCATTTTAGAAAATCACCTACTGCTTCGGTCGTCTTTGCAGGGTTTCAGCAGCGTTTGCAGCTTCCGGCTCACAGACTGGTTTGTGATGTCCACACGTGTTGGAATCCAACACTGCAGATGTTGGTCAGGATTTGTGAGCAGAAGAGGGCAGTTGTTGACTACCAGCATTGACAAGGCCGTCGTATTTGGTTCAGACTCCATACATAACACCTCAAGAGTGGACATGAATGTCCGATATATGTACCGTCCTCAAAAACTTTGAGAACTCCACCAAGATGGTGAGCGGCAATGATGCCATCATTAGCATCACCATCCGACTTCTCTGTCTTCTGAAACGCTGTCTGCTCAAAATCAAAAAGGATGCATTGCAGGCGGAGCACGGTGAGACGGAGCAAGAAACCATACAGGGTGATTGCACACAGCCCAGCCTCATCTCATCGCAATGTCGATTGGTGGACAATGAGGAGGAGGAGGAAAAGGAGGAGGAAGAAGAGCAGGAGCTAGTTTCATGCACTATAGACGGTGTTACCTGCACAACTGTCATACCATCTGTTCAGCATGGATGGCCAGAAGACAGGGAGGAGGAGCAGGAGAGCATCGTCAGTCGTCCTATTGGGGAGGACATGGAAGACTTGCCTGTTACCACTCTGGCGCACATGGCTGACTTTATATTATGGTGCCTTTCCTATGACCCTTGCGTTATCAAAATCTCGGGTGACTCATTATTGGTTGGTGACACTTTCAGACCCATGCTACATAGAGAACTTTCTATCTCTTATTCCCGAGGCGGAGAGGTCTACAAAAATGGTGCAGTACCAGAAGGCCCTTGTTGCGGAATTAGTAAAAAAATTCCCTTCTGAAAACACTGGCGGCAGAGGTCACAGTTCGGTGGACAACCAAGGAGTACAGGCGAGAGAGACACAACTCCAATCCAGCATAGACGGGGGAACACTCTAAAAGATCTGGGAGTTTTCTCAGCCCCTCCCATGGCACAGGCACTGAGGCATGGGGTACTCTCACAAGAACTGCAAAGTTTGGTAAGATGCTTAAGGAATACCTTGCCAACCGTGCCAAAGTCTTCCATGATTCCTCTGTGCCCTATAATTATTGGGTAGCCAAGCTGGACACGTGGCATGTAGTGATGGGCGAGTCCTAAATTACTCGGAATCGCTTGACTCTAGCGAGTCTGAGCCCGGGACTCGCTACTCGTTGCGAGTCTAGAAAGTCCAATGTTAATGAATGGGGAAGCGAGTAATAGCGAGTAATGTGCGATTTACAAATCGCAGATGTGTCTCGGAAAGCGCTCGCATTGCCGTTTTGGAAACACAAGCAGGTGGCGTACGTGCTATTTGCAGGTAGGAGAGCAGCAACGCACTGGTCTGCCACAGAGAAAATAAAGCTGAAGGGGTTACTATGACCCAAAATCTATCAGGTGCAAAAAAATAAGAAATAGTACCTCAGCTAAGCCTCTGATTTCAGCTATTAGGAAAGCTGAGTGAGTAAGCTAAGGCTGGGTTCACATTTGCGGACCCCTCCACAGCGTTCTGCGGAGGGGTCCGCAATGTGACCGCAGCGGCCGCGAGCTCCTATCTTTATAATGGGAGCGCACGGTGCTGCGTTTGACAGCGCATGACCGTGCGCACCCATTCACTCCCATATGTTATCTGTACGCAGGCGGATGCCTGCGCACAGATCACACAGTCTCGTCCGCACCAGGGACGCGACATGTTGCATCCCTGGTGCGGGCGGGAGTGTGTGATTTGTGTGCAGTCATCCACCTGCGTACAGATCACATATGAGAGTGAATGGGTACGCATGGTCCTGCGCTGTCAAGCGCAGCACCGTGCGTCCCTATTCTAAACATAGGGGCTTGCGCTGGCTGCGCACACATGGCGATTCCCCTCCGCAGAACGCTGCGGAGGGGAACGCCAGTGTGAAGGCAGTCTAAGCTATGAGGTCGGTCCTGTGTGCACTGTAAGGCTGCTCCTCCCTGCCTGCCTGCCTGCCTACAGTCCTCTACACAGTACTACTCTGTCCTCCTGGTAGCTCTCAGAAGAGCTTTTTGGGGTTAATATAAGGAATCTTGAAGTTTCCCTACACTGACTGACACTCCCTATGATCTGCTCCAGCATCTACCTCACCCTGCACTAGCTCAGATCTCACAGGAATGTGGAGGAAATGGCAGTGGCAAGGCTTATATACAGCCTCGCCTCTCATACATGACATAGGCATCACGATGGACAGAAGCCAATCATAGTCCTGCCACAACCAACATGGCACTGAATATGATTGGCTTGTCCATCTTCACTAGTTTTCTGACCTAACACGCTAGGCTGTCTCGGAAGCTTTGTCGG
Organism: Allobates femoralis; assembly: GCA_033576535.1. NCBI lineage: Eukaryota > Metazoa > Chordata > Amphibia > Anura > Aromobatidae > Allobates > Allobates femoralis. The sequence goes on from JARQOC010000011.1 coordinate 79,348,687, forward strand.
AACATAACAGATTCTGTATTCGCGAGTCCCGAATACAGTATACAGGAATCGGATTCGTAGACTCGCTCAGACTCGCTCAGACTCGCTGCTGACAGCGGGTATCCGTGAAGCGGTGCGATTGTTTAAACGACTTGGGGAGATTCAAGCTACATAGCAATGTGATATAGCGAGTCTAGCGAGTGAGAAAAAGTAAACTCTGACAAAACTAGGATTGCCATTGACTTGCATTGGACTCGTTACTGTGCGAGTAATCGCTGGGAAACTCGCCGAGTACCGAGTCCTGCGAGTCCCTTATTACTCGCCGAGTAACAAGTCCTAGCGAGTAGACTCGCCCATCCCTAGTGGCATGAACTGGCTCTCTACACCTTGGAAGTCCTGGCCTGCCCTGCTGCTAACTTCTTGTCAGAGCAGGTTTTTAGTGCCGCAGGGGGAATTATTACTGATATCTTATTCCTAGCCTGAGTTATGAGGAGAAACGTAAAGGCAGGCAACAGCGAAATTCACACTTTTTCCGAACTTTGAAAATCATTTTAAAAAAAAATAAATTTTTTAAAAAATTTTTCTCTTCACATTTTGCATTGTCTGACATGCTATTATCAAATAACAAAATCTCAAAAGAATTAAAAATATAGAGGTAATAATCATTGGTTCACTTGACATGGAATGACCCGATAAGGACACGCACCTGTCAACTGAAAATGCTGACAGGCTGACTCTTATCAAAATGAACAAGGCCTGGATTGGACCAGACTTTTCAACACACCCAAATGATAGCAGCGTCATATAAAGTCAAAGCCAGTGTCTTTTTTGGGGAGGTATATTCCCATGCTCCTCTTTACCCCCACACATGGCTATGCGCTTCCTGATTTTGGCTATTTACTCTAGTCCTCCTCCTTCTCCTCATCCTCCACCACCATATCACCAGGGTGACTATGGACCATCATGCAACACCCATATAATATTTTTAAAGGGTGTTTATGATGTCCGTAACCAAAAAAAGGAAATTATACAGTATATTAATTTGTATCCCCTGGGGGTAAATGTTTGTCAGTCCATACTTAGTGCATGGGCATTGCAAGTATAGGAGACCCGCTCCTTTTTAATGGGAACAATATTTAAAAAGGTCCTCTTCCACGTCTCTTCCAAGGAGCATCAGAGCGCCTCACAATTTTTGGCAGCCCTGCATAAGGATATACCCTGCCTGTATACAGCTAAAGTAAGACGTAGAAGGAATAGTTTTTAGTGGATACTATAAATGAGATGATATTAAGAGCTTGGACACCAGCCCCTGATGTGAGTGGTATGCAGCCTCTGATACACTGTACTGCACTATATACCCTCCTACCTATTCACTGTGTGCAGAATTATTAGGCAAATGAGTATTTTGACCCCATGATACTTTTTATACATGTTGTCCTACTCCAAGCTGTATAAGCTGAGAGCCAACTACCAATGAAGTAAATCAGGTGATGGCATCTCTGTAATGAGGAGGGGTGTGGTGTAATGACATCAACACCCTATATAAGGTGTGCTTAATTATTAGGCAAATGCCTTTCCTTAGGCAAAATGGGTCAGAACACTTGGGTAACAGCTGCTGCAGAACCTCCACCACCTCGCAAAATGCGGTAAAACAGATAGTTCAAACAGGAATGGTGTCCACGGTCCGTGCTGTTGTTTCAAAAACTGCACTTGGAAGACATTGCTTTCTTCATCTTCTCCTTTATTCCTCCACACATCACCTACGCGTTTCGGGGCACACCTCGCACCTTCCTCAGGGTACATTACATGTTCACATACATTATCTCCTTTATATATCTTACAGGGCGGATGTTGTTCTCAGAGCAAAAAAACTTTTTACATCTTCATCAGTGACATCACAGAGGAAGGAAACCTCTTATGTATCTAGTGTTCAAACAATATGCTCCAGCTTTATAAGTGATCTTAATAAAAGTCCATAAAACCTTGGAGAAATCAGTCTGAAGATATTTTTTGGTCCAGTCTTGAGGTTTTATCTTATGTTTCTTGTTCAGAAGTGGTGGTTTTTCAGCCTTCCTTACCTTGGCCATGTCCCTGAGTATGGCACACCTTGTGCTTTCTGATACTGCAGTAATGTTGCAGCTCTGAAATATGGCAAAACTGGTGGCAAATGGCATCTTGGCAGCTTCACGCTTGATTTTCCTCAATTCATGGGCAGTTATTTTGCACCTTTTTTGCCCTCACGCTTCTTACGACCCTGTTGGCTATTTGTCATGAAATGCTTGATTGTTCGGTGATCACACTTCCAAAGTTTGGCAATTTCCAGACTGCATCAAGCTGGTTGTGGGTTATCACAACCTTATCAGGTGAGCAAGCCACATCTCACCTACTGTCTAGTCATGTCACTAGTGATAAGGCACAATCTGCGCCTCTCTGTGTCTCCTTCGTTTTATTATAGACTGTTTCCAACTGTGTCACTTCTCCCCTTCGCCTCCAAACTACTGGAACACCACGTCCACCTCGAGCTGTCCTCCCACCTATCCTCCTCCTCCCTCTTTGACCGCTTTCAATCTAGCTTCCGACCGAACCACTCCACTGAAGCAGCCTTAACCAAAGTGACCAATGACTTAATAACCACCAAGAGCAAACGTCACTACTCCATCCGCCTCCTCCTTGACCTATCTTCCGCCTTCGACACTGTAGACCATTCCCTTCTGCTACAGATCCTTGAATCTCTTGGTATCAAAGACCTGGCCCTCGCTTGGATCTCTTCAGACCTTTCAGGCTTATCATACGTTTTTTAGGTTCCTGTCTACAGGATTGTCCTTTGCTGCCCTTCACCTCGAGTTTCGTTTGAGCAGGTCCACCATCGGGGCCATAATGCGGTCAACCTGCAGCGGCTACATTCCACCCTGATGCCAGAATCAACAGAAGAGTTGTGGTTGAAAATTGCTTGTGGCTTTGAGATGAAGTGCCAGTTCCCTAACTGCCTGGGAGCCATAGATGGCAAGAATGTTGGCAAGCATGTTAGGATACACAAACCCCCAACTCTGGGTCTCAGTATTTTAATTAAAAAAAAAAATATATATATAATATATTGTGTTATTGGCACAATCACACGGACAGATTTGTTATGGTGGACATTAGGGCATATGTGGTTGGGGACTCCAAATACTCAATGCTTCCACAATCGGGCGGAGGCTGCGTAATAATGATCTCCATGTCCCTGCACCAAGACCTTTACCTGGCCTCATGTGGCAACTCATACCCTTTGTCCTTGTGGTTGATCAAGCATTCAAATTAGGGCATAATGTAATGCGGCCTTTTGGTTAGCGCAACTTGACTGAGAGTAATGGAATGTTTAATTTTCACCTTACACGTGCAAGTGTAGTGTGTCTTCGGCATACTATGTGTGAGATGGTAGGTACTCATGACTGCTATCCAGTTCAGTTGTGAGAACGTATCCCATGTGATTAAGGCCGTGGTACTCCTCTACAACCTCCCCAGAAGCCGTGAGTTTTTGGATCCCTCCGATAAATGGAGTCCAAGAACCTATGACTATCCCAATAGCATTCCGGCATCTCATTAGTAGATCTCTAGGTATTGCTATAAGATATTCGGCAATACTGCGCCCAAAAGCCTCCTCGCCATCATTGTTGACTGTGTGCGAAAGACACTGGAGAACACCAGTCTTGATTTCACGACGGGCATTGATGTTTGTCAGTTCCCTCTTCCGCCGAGGCCTTGGGAGATATGTAAAGGAGCTTGCCAGGTTGGGCTGCTTTGTCTGACATCCTCAGCTCTAGCAGCCTCTTGTGACACAGGTGGTGATGGGGCGGATGCAGGCAAATCCTCTGGTGTATCACATGACACTACACCCCTAGGTGCAGCTGACGGAATATTTTGAGGTTGCGCATCCATAGATGGTCCCGGCCTATCACCATCAGACCCTGCCTCCTCAGCAGGTTCCACAGCTGTGTCTGATTCAGAAGATGCTTCACCCTCCGTCAGATTGGAATCAGTACTGCATGTGTGGACAAAATAAAAACAGTTCTAAAACAAAAAAATATTGAACTTGTTGATCTAAATCGACAAAGAGGCTACGAGCAAAGTAATTACGGACAGCCGTCAATTATTGGGGCCAGAAATCTCAAGCGATCATGATAAATATAAGGCCGCTTGTTAGAGGGTCTGCCACCACGTTGGTTCGTCACATGTCTTTCCCGCCGATATTGACCCCTGCAACTTTTTCACCTTTTGGTCAGAGCTGTCACTGGAAATTTAATTGAAAACCAGTATAAACAATGTTCTGACTAGAGATGAGCGATGTTCGATTTGAATTGTTCGCCAATCTCAAATTCGAGCTGTTTTTGGCGGTGTTTGAGTCATTCGCCGAATTAAAACAATTTGCTTGAAATTCGGCAGCTCTAGTATGTGTTCGATAACGCTTCAATCCACAAAAGCTTAATCTTCCTAACCCTAAACCTGGCCCTAATACTGCAAATGAATGTTAATATCCAGTTTGTGTGTATATTGGGTAGGGGGGGCTTGTATCAGAGCTGCAGCAATAAGGTCGCACTCTTTTTTTTGTTTCTCCTATAGCATGTACAGTGGGGCGGTGCAGGCTGCTAGCCAATCACAGCCACACACTGCAAAGTGCATTTTTTCACACAAGTAATGTCATCATTGGCTGTGTCTGTCACATGTCCTAGCCCTATAAAACCCGGCCATCTTAACGATCGTCACCATTTTGCTGATAGCAGGGTTAGACGGCGCCCGCGGCTGCTGCTGTGTGCGACCGCTAAACAGTGCAAACTAAATTGTGTTCTCTCAGTCAGCTAGTGAGAGAATACAAAGTTAGATAGATAGGTGTAGGGAGTAGGGACTAGTAATATCAGCCCTTTTTAGGGCTTCTCCATAGGAACAGCAATTAGGGATAAGGACTAGGGACTAGTAGTCTATCAGCGCTTTTCAGGCCTACTTCATAAAAGCAGAGACTAGTTTTAATTGCAGCCCTTATCAGGGCTAGGTTAGAGCAGTCTCTATTAGTTTTTGCCAGGCAGGTGTGTGCCAGGTGTGTGCCAGTGCTGTGCAAGTCTTTCTCACAGCATCTGGACACAGTAATATAGCTCTTTGAATCCATTAGGGCAGGTAGTGTAGCATTGCTGTGAAGAAAGCTACACCACCTGTCTAAATTAGGCATTTGTTTCTGCTACAGATAGTCCAGGCACTTTGCTCAGGTTAGTAGCAGACTAGCAGTGTCCCACAGTGCTGTAGCCACTTGTGAGAGAAGCTTCACCTTCAGTGTAGTTCATTCTACTAATTTTTCACTGCAACAAGCAAACCTGTCAGTTTTTGCTTAAAAGCAGTGTTCTCTAAACCTTCATTGTAGGCCACGTGTGATGGTGGGTTTACACACACCAATTTCTTTGTCCAATATCTGAACAGATCTCTGGTTGCAGTGAAATCATGGACACATAGTTCCATTTTGTGGCTGTGTACAAAATGGAGCAATGTGTCCATGATTTCACTGCAACCAGAGATCTGTTCAGATATTGGACACAGAAATTGGTGTGTGTAAACCCACCATCATACAACCAAATACACTCTGAGTGTAGTTCATTCTAATAATTTTTTACTGGAACAAGCTAATGTAATTTTTTGTGCCTAGTACCACTGTTTGGCCAATCAGCTCTGCTCGATTTCCATCAGAATATTTTTGCCCACAACTGCAGAGTTACAAATTTGTTCATATACAAAATGAGTGGTAAAAGGCTGCTGCTGGTGGTGGAAGGGGGAATAGGCGTGGAGGAAAGGGAAAAAAAAGTTTGTGTAAGTGGGTTTACGTGGGAAAGCAAGAGTAACATCTGCTGGAGAAAGAGCATCTTCCAGCCAAAGTAAGATGTTCACTTCTTACCATGGAGATTCTGATATGATCCCTTTCATACGGACACGACTCAGACGACGATCAATACTTATTCTAGATGAGGCACAAGAAGAGCAGGCGCTTGAATGGATAGCAAGTGCTTCAGCAAGTGGGTTCTCCTCCACCTCAACTTCTACTTCACAAATACACCAGTCCTCAGAGGTGTCACCCCAATCCCACTTGCTTCCGCACAGTTCCCAAGTCTCCAGCCGCCCGTCTGAGTACGGGGTAAGACAGATGGTTGAGTATGCATCGCACTTCTCTCATACTATAGTCTGGGAATCAGAGGTCTGCTCCAAAGCTTTTGTGAGTCAAGACGAGGAAATGATCTGCCCTGATGCCCAGAAGCTTTTGGAGTCGGATCCAGGCCCAGATAAAGAAGGTTCTGAGCATAATGTAGACCCTCATTCATAAAGTGTCAACTGCACCTTGGAGATCTTGTGAGCACTTCCGCGTACGCCTCCTCCTGTACTTCCTCCCCCTCCTCTAGTGCCACCACCTGACTCCAAATACTTTTTAAAGTGTGCTCCAGCATGTAAATGACGGGAATAGTCATGCTGATAATGGCATCATTATGACTAAACATCTTCGTCGATATTTCAATGCTGTACAGAATGGTGCATAGGTCATTCATTTCAGATCACTCCAACTGTGTGATCTGCCCCACCTCTGGATCTCGTAGGCCCAGGTTATATGTCATGACATATTGCACCAGGGCTTGTCGGTGCTGCCAGAGTTGCTGCAACATGTGCAGAGTTGAGTTATATCGTGTCAGCACATCACACTTCAGCTGTTGAACTGGCAGGCCGAACGACTTCTGTAGAGATGCAAGGCGTTGAGCTACGGGATGCGAATGGTGGAAGTGAGCACACAGCGACCGTGCCCTCTGCTGAAGACCATCTAGGGACTGATAGTGTGCAAAAATTGGCTGGACAACCAGGTTTAAGACGTGAGCCATGTAAGGCTCCCCTGGAGGGATATATGGCTAGTCCTGTGTTTGAGACTCCTAACCGAGGCTCCACAGACTCTATTTGCATGTAAGGCGCGTATGGCACATTGCCCTGGCGGAGGGCCGCACCCAGCATTGGAGCATTGTCGCACATGGCCTTCCCTGGCTGCAGGTTCAGTGGACATGTGGCACCCTGTATCAGGTAACCACAGACTTCCCTGGGACACTGAAGGATTTCCCACAGCGAGAAACCACTTTCACCCAACACCTTCCACTCCAGGCCTGTAGGGGGAGCTCAACTGGCTGCCCTTAAGCCAGATCCCCTATAAATACAGGTGCTGGAGGGAAAATAGCCAGAATGTGCAGTCACTACAGAACTGTGAAGGAGCTCAGAGACTATTGAGCTGAGCTGATGCTGGAGCGGTGCTAGGCCCAGACCAGTACACACCATAGTCAGTGGAAGACCCACAGAGTAGGGTTCGAAGGCAGTGGCGAGAAACACGTTACAGGGGGCAGAGGAGCCACACCGGCTCAACCCACCAGAGTTCCAGTCACTGGAGTCCAAGTCTGCAGGGGACAGAGGAGATAGACCCAGCAGAGAAACCAGCAACCCAAGGAGGCTTAGCTTCCCGGACACCTGCAGCACCAACAGTTGAGAGCCAGGGACCATGGAGAGAGATGGCGGTAGCCCAAGAGAGAGCCCTCAGTGCAACAACCTGGGTGAAGAGAGAGAGAGAAATAATGGTCCGGTTAGGTTCCATACCTGCCAGACTCAGAACAAGAAAGCTAAATAAGGAGGCCTACAACCCTACTCGCTGTGGAGATCCCAAGGTGTTTCCCTTCACTTCAGACGTGTGTACCTGTAACCGAACATCAGTAAAGGTACCAAAAGACTTTTATGTGTGCGTGTCCCTCCTTCCACCTGCACCACACTGACTGCGCTCCCCTACTCCAACCTTGTGCAGAAACGACTGTGCTGTCCTATTCCACCATCACAGTCCATAGCCCCGGGGACCCCGCTCCTCCTGTAGGGAGCCACTCCATCTTGCTGCCGCCCATCACCCCGGTGGTCCCAGCAGCGCCGGTGCCATCACCGGAACCTGCAGGTGGTGTCACGAATAGACATTTTTATTATTTTTTTTCCTTTTCCACATTCCCATTGACTACTAAGCCCACAGCCTAAGGCACCGCTACCTGTGACACTCCCAAACCGCGCCTGAGATCTGAGTCCCCTGGGCCTGGGTGAGACAGACACAAGCATTGATGAAACTCGGTCTCCACAGCTGACCACAACTCCTCAGTTGTGTAACTCACATTTCCCTGACATTTCAAGGTAAACACCACCTGAAGGCGTTGAGCCCTGCTGCCATCATAGTAAGGAGGTGTGCAGAATTCCTTGTGCGCAGTTAGACTGCGGGTGGCATTACCGGACAGGCTTTGGGTGCAAGTGGAGGACTGAGACGAGGTTGAGGAGGCAGAAGCAGTGGAGGAACTTATACATACAGAGGATTGACACACAACTCGTTGGGACGGCAAGACTTGGACAGCAGCCCCTTCTCCTGCTATTTTCATAGTTACCCAGATTTTTTGGCCGCTACATTTTGGTGACAAACCTTACAGATCTTACAGATAACATGGGGAGACAAAAGGCTTGAGGATTTTGGAATGTGCTGCATGAAAGTCACCTCACCAACCATTTTCAGCTTACAAATGCGGGGCAATTGATGCAACTGAAGTGGTGTCTGGGCCCAAATTTTTGGGAAAAATGGAGACTCTTTTTGTAGTCCCCTAAATGTGACACAATACTCAGAGTGTGCACGAGGCCTTCCAAATACTGTATTAAAAACCGCACCAAATATTCATCGCCTGCACAAGGCCTTACAGATGCTGAAGTGAAAACTCACCAAATAATCATCATCTGCACATGGCCTTACAGATGCTACCGTTAAACGCAACAACTATTCATCGTGTGCATGATGCCTTACAACTACTGGAGTAAAAATTGATTTTGGAAGGGCATGACATGCCTATATCTGTGTCTCCTCCCCCTTTTTACTCGTCTATCTCTCTTCGCATTTTTATATGTACTTGTCACTTTTCCATATGTTTGCTGTATCTTCTGAGTAGCTTGTCACCTTTTGGACACTTTAGAAGGTGTTTTCTATGTGTTTGTATGTGTTTGTGTTTGCCTGCCATTGTTTTCAATGAGTTTTGACGATGTTCGACGAACATTCGACGAACAAACGCCCAATTCGGCAAACCAAATCGAAGTCAAACACTAAGGTGGTGGCTCATCTCTAGTAGGGATTCAGTCCGTGGCGCTATGGCTTTCTTATGTCGGTCCCACAGCTCCAAAAGGTGTAACAGAAAGTGCTGGGTTTCATAGATTCACCGCGCTGACAGTCCCACAGCTTGTCAGTTTGCAGTCAGGGATAGACCAACTGACTGCCTCGGATCTGGTATGCCGGTGACGATCCGGACTCTCCAACCGACTCCAACCGGTCCTGGATTGTCTCCTTCGGTGTCTGGATCACCCCTCTCCAAAGAGGTGCCCTCCTGTCTCGGACGCTGTCTCACACGTCCGCCCTTGCTACCTCCTCAGCACCGTCCTCCTTCTGACTGACTAACTAACTAGCACTTAAGTCTCCCGCTCTACTCTAGGCTCCACCCCCTGGGACCTACTGAATATTCGGTCCCCTGTCCTAAGGTGGTCTATTGTTGAGTGCTTATGACAGACTCTGTAAGAACCCCATATCCTTGACTACGGAGGCACTACACCTTCTGTTTGGGGTTGGTTATATTTATGATTCCTTGGACATCTGAGCTGCAAGGGTGAAATTGGGAAAAGACATGTACCAGTGTGGCACCCTGCCAACGCAGGTAACCACATATCTCTCTGCTGCACAGCTGGGTTTCCACAGTAGGTAGTACTACAAACAACACCTTCCACCCCAGCACAGTAGGGGGAGCTCAACCTGCTGCACTTAGGCAGGATCCCCTATAAATACTGCTGCTGGGGGCGGAGTTAGTCAGAGTGTGGCAGACGCTAGAAGAGCTGCAGAGGAGTTCTGATGCTGGTGCCACGAGTAGGCCCAGGCCAGAGACGCCGACTAGCCGGTCTCATCAACCCAAGTGGGACGGAAGGCAGGGATCCTGAAGGAAGAAACAGAGAAAGGGAGCAGGCAGCTCAGACAGCGAGTTCACCCTAAAAGAAGAGCGGCCCAGCGGTGATAATGCACACTGGACTGTGTAGGACTAGAGATTACCGCTGGGCCCGCGTGCGAAGTCGGTCCCGTTGGGCCAGAGGGAATAATGTGTGTACAGTTATATATGCAACGTTTTTAAGATATGTGCCTCCCCGGACGGGGAAGAAAATCCAAATATTTGTGAATTGTAAATAGTTTACCCGTTGGTTTGCATAAATATAAAAATGTTTTTCACTTCCCGAAGGGCAGTGTGATGTTCGGGGACGAGCATGTTCAATCAAGGGGGAGTGTGGCGCCCCTCTATGTAGGTGCCACAAAAGGGGTACTGCACCCAGAAAAGCAGTATAGTACTTCACTGCAATTGGGACTATGGTCACTAGATGGAACCCTAGAGCTGACACACACACACTAGAATAGTGGGTGGGAGGGACCCCGGGAGGGAATTTAACAACCTCTAGAGGGAACCAGTGAGCTCAGAAGGAGTCTGTTAGAGAGTCGGAGAAGGAGAGGTGAAAAGTGGAAGGAGCCAGGCAGACAGCCTGAAGGAACTAAGAGGGCCATCTCAGCTGAGGGGCCCTGAGAAACAAAAGATCCCAAAAAGAGAAGAGAAAGAAAGCAAGGAAAGTCAGAGACGCAGAGTTAACTTGAGAGGGGAATGAGTAATGGATAGAGTTTGCCTCATAGGAAGTAACCCGGGTACCGGGGCCCGCACCTGTGAGTTCTCTAAGGCTCATAGAAAATCCGTAAAACAGGGATATTGCAAATACGGCCCTGACTCCCAAAGATCCCACGAGAGGGAAGCCAGGATTAGCAGAGCGCTGCAGTCCAGACAGAAGGTTGACCTGACGGGTACAAGGGAGGAGAAGAGAACCAGAAGTAGCAGGAGGAAAGATCATCTACAGGAGATCAGGCTTCATAACACTGGGAACAGAAAAGAAGGAAAAGAACATAAAGGAGGGTTCCATCTTGAGCCAGAAATCCTAATTGCAGCCTGCAGCATTCACCAGTATACCATCTGATAAACTGTTGAACTGTAAAGCTGAATCAGAGTGTTCAAGTAAAGTTACCCGGTGAAATGAAGCTTTGACTTTGCTGCATCTTTTCTACCTAAACTGTTTGCCTTACAGCATCACTGCCCCGGTGGTCCAGTCCCGCCTGCGGGGACTATTCCATCCAAGCCGCAATACCACCGGAGGACTGTGGCGGCGCTGGTGGTCATCACCAGACTCAGCAGGTGGCATCACGAAGACAAGAACTGTATATAATCCCTTGTAAATACCCTTTATTTCAGTTGACCCCCAGGGCCACGGCCTCGGGATGGCCACCCGTGACTTCCCGGACTGAAAGAGAGAGCCCGAGAGCCGAGTACCCCACAGCCCTGAGTGCGCGTCACCTGCACTTTAGGTTGTTTTTCTAATCTGTGAAAATACTCCTGGAACCAATGCTTGCATAAGTGGTTTGGTTTTATATTGTATGTTCCCCTATTTTTGACCTTATTGAAGTACGTCCTTAATAAAGTATTATATGTTTAACTGTACCCTATAGTCGCTTTTTTCATCTTCTTTTTCAAATACCTTCATTGCGATGGGTTTTGTTAAATAATCTTGATATACCCCACTGATATTTCATCTATGTCCCATAAAATTGTGGAACATGAAGTGGGATTTTCTGCTTGTGTTATTTTCAATTCTTCTGTTTGGGGTGCAGTACCTCCCTGTGGCGCCTTGCCATAGGGGCGCCACATTGTTCATGTGAGAGGCGTTTAGTTTATAAAAGGAGAACACACAGTACCTTAGCCCGGAGAGTCTCCAGTAAGAGAAGGATCCACACATATATTACCATTGATTCGTTGGATAGTTTCCACTGACCCTCGCAGGTCATGTACATGTGCTGAGGCATGGACCCCAAGAAACAGGTGGATGTGGTGCTGGCAGCGAAAGGTTGAGTTTCCAAGGGTCAGCCCCAAGACCTTGTTCTAGCAGCTCCCTATGGGGTCACGGGGAGAACACAGGCAGGAACTCAAGCTTGATGGAGCCGGAGACTGTGGTGTCTGACGTATGGGACAATAGCCCAGAGGTACTGCAATGGGGAAGCTGCCTGCATCAATGAGGACACTGTATATATGCCCCAACGTGAACCGCTTCAATCATGTGCCCAGGTTCATGACTCTGTTAGAGTAAAGTGTTTTGTTGTATTTTATCTTGGTGTACTTTGACCCTCACCGAGGTCACTCAGAACCTGAACTTTTCTATTGAGGAGCAACCCGGTGTGTGTGATGCTGTGTACCCCAGGTCACACTGCATCCTTGGCCTTGATTCTGACACTCTGGCCATGTGCTTCGAGCCCCTTGACAGCTGCATCAGCAGAATAGTGAGTGCTGCTCTGGAATATAATACAATATGTAAGTCAGACTCAGTACAGGATAAGTAATATAATGTATTGTAAGATGGCGACTTTGAATGGCTGGTATATACAGGAGCATCTCAAAAAGTTAGAATATCATCAAAACGTTACTTTATTTCAGTAATTCAATCCATAAAGTGACACCCATCTATTATATAGAGTCATTACACACAGAGGGATCTACTTCATGTGTTTATTTCTGTTAATGTTGATGATTATGGTTTACAGCTTATAAAATCCTAGAGGACATTATCTCAGAAAATTAATGTAGTGAGGATGAAGGGTTTAAAACCACGATGCCGTATTCCACCAGACATCAAAGGGTGAATATAATATTGATTTATTAGTCTACGTTTTTCAGGGCTCCCAGAGGCATGACAATATGATATAGATTTGTCCTTAGGAAGAGGCCAGGAAGCCCTGAAACACAATGACTAATAAATCAATATTATATTCCCCCTTTTGATGCATCATGGAATACGGCAGCGCAGTGTTTAACCCTTCATCCTCCCTCCTCTATACGCACCACGCTGGGGACTGCAGCAGCTGTGATCTGCTTTTATAGTGGTTGTGACTCTCACAACCACACAAGGTGAAGCCTCTGATATCTATTTAGGTCATATTTTATCTCTCAGACCCTTCATCCTCCTTACTTTAATTTTCTGAGATAATGACCTTTGGGTTTTCTTTAATCATCAACATTAACAGAAATAAACACATGAAGTAGATCCCTCTATGTGTAATGACTCTATATAATATATGTATGTCCCTTTATATATTGAATTACCGAAATAAAGTCACTTTTTGATGATTTTCTAACTCATTGAAATGCAGCTGTATGACAGAGATGGATGTCCTCCGGGATGTAAGTGTGACTCCCCTGAACCTGGCCGCCGCAAAATGGTATTGCAGAGCTCAACCTTAACCTGTGCGGGTGTACCTGTGAGTTACATGGATTGTAAAATGTACGTTCATTTTCCTGTAAAGCCGAAGGAAGACTCCTGTTTTCTGTTCCTTGTGCCTGTATATAAAGCCTTTAATAAACCTAGTAGACTTCTAAATGGAATGTGCTTCTGTTGTTACATTGTGGACCAAGCACAGTGAGTAACTCCATCACGTATAGTGAGTGAACTGACAATACACTGTGACTCTACCAGCAGAATAGAGAGTGCAGCTCTGGAGTATAATACAGGAGGTAACATAGGATCAGTAATGTATGTACACAGTGACTGCACCAGCAGAATAGTGAGTGCAGCTCTGGAGTATAATACAGGAGGTAACTCAGGATCAGTAATGTAATGTATGTACACAGTGACTGCACCAGCAGAATAGTGAGTGCAGCTCTGGAGTATAATACAGGAGGTAACTCAGGATCAGTAATGTAATGTATGTACACAGTGACTGCGCAGCAGAATAGTGAGTGCAGCTCTGATCAGCTGTTGCTCACTGTGGTGATTGAGGGTGTGGTCGCCTGTGATCCTGTGTTGTGCTCCTGAGCTCCTGAGAACCAAGACCTCTCCACCTGGGGCCTGCTCTCTCCTGCCCAGGGAGGGAGTGGGTCTCTGGGAATGAGTGATGGAGCCAAGTCCCAGGCTTCTGTTCCCCGAACCAGGCCGGCGGGGGGCAGGAGAAGCCAGCAACCGGCCTGCACATCGGAGGACTCGGGGGTGAGACGTTCCAGCAGGAGACGTAGTAATGTGGCTCCTACTCCCCTCAGGTCTGTGGAGACCCAGAGAAGCCGCAAGGCTTCCAACATGGAGGATATGCCAGGCAGCGTGGGTGATAGCCGTCCTTCCGGAGAAGCGCTGAGTGCTCACGGAGGTGAGTCCGACCTTACTGAAGGGGATTGGGGGCTGCAAAGCTCCCAGGAGTCAGTGTCTATCTATGCCTCCCGTGTTATGAGCCACCTCCGGGAGTACGAAGAGGCAAGTGAGACTATCAGGAGACTCCAGGAGGAGCTGCGCTGTGCACGCGCCAAAGTTTCTACTACCTCCAAGCCTAAGAAGATCAAGGTCATGGAGGTGATAAAACGACTTCAAGAAGACATTGCTGAGCTGGAGATGAGGAAAGCTTTCATCATAGACAAAAGTGGTCCTTTTAAAGAAAAATTGCTTAATGAGGACAGATTCAGAGATATGGCTGATAACAGAGAGCAGAGGCTGATGGAGCTGCAGCCTGAAAGCCAGGTGGATGATGGGGATGATGGTGACCAGCAGACAGCTCCACCTGGCAGCCTGGAGAGCCAGCCACAGGCCACGTGCAGCGAGCTCCCTGCCGGACAGGCGGCAGCAACATCCAGTCGCAGTCTTGCCGGCTCTGGGGAGGTCAGTGACCACAGCAGCCAGGGAGGGGCGCTAATGGCACAGATCAAGATCCTGGAGTCCCCAGTGTGCCTTCAGAATTTCCATCTTGGTGATGATCTACCAGAGGAGGCACCTGGGGGCAAGAAGAAAGCAAAAACCAAGAACAAGCTACAGGAAACGGTGAGCTTTGTGTATGCCCCCCTCCCTGCACCCCCTGAGCCGGCCGCAGGGTCCGCTCGTTGCATAAGTCCCGTTGCCCAGCCCAGCCCGGATTCTGCTGTGGATTCGGTGCAAAGGTGCGGGGAGATAATAAAGCAAGGTAGTGAGGCGCAGGGCTGCGTCTCTGCTTGTAGTAGTGGAGACGTAGCGGGTGATGCATCAGCCGAGAGGCTGGACAGTGGGTGCGGCCCGGCGGCGGGCATTCCATCAGGTCATGATGTCGTGGTGCGCTCCTCAGTGGGCGGGGGGAGCGGCCCGGTGTTGGGGGCCGCCCCGGTAGCCTCGGCACCTCTGGATACTGTTGCCGCTGGTCACGTAGTTGAGAGGCGGCGGCATTGTGGGGGGCGGCTGCAGCTGTTGAACCCATTCCTCCCAGAAAATTGCTATTTTGTGTTGGTGCCATTGGTTCAGCGGATCCTGTTGATGGGGATCAGCGGCGCCTCACAGTGACAAAAGATCAGCGGCGCCTGAATGGGAAAAATCGGAAATTATCGACTAATGATGCGGAGGGTAGACATAACATTGGGGGTGAGGTTGTCTCCGATTCTATGGAGGTGGCTGAACCCCTTGTGCCCAATGATGCTGAGGTCAATAAGTCACCCAGTCCGGTCACTGGTCCAGCAGGAGTGAATGTGGTGGTGGGGGCAAGCGAGAGTACTGTACTATCTGGTGGTGTAGTGGAGGGTGAGATGGAGGTGAATGATAATGTTGGGGCTGTGGAGTTAACTGGTCCAGTTGCCCCCCCGGAGGTGGGAGTACCTGTCAGGTCTTATGCCAGTGTCACCTCCGGGGGTAATAAGGCGTCATCCTCGTCTCCAGGCACTGAGGACAGCGTATTGCAGCGGCGTCTCCTGGAGGCTCTAAAGAGGGGAGAGAGATCACTAACTGTAGAGGGTAGAGTGGTGGATCTATCCTTCTGGATAGAGAGGCATGGCCTCGGGGCCTTCCAAGATGAAAGGGGGAGTGATACTGTATCGTCCCTTCCGACAGCCGGGCAGGGGCGTGTGCGTAGGAATGTGGTCCGTCTTCGGTGGAGGGGCAGTGATGCATGTCCTCCAAGATCAAAGGTTGTGGAGCTCCTGCTGCGGATGGGTTTCAAGGCATTTGATGTCTATGCCTTGATACATCCCTACGGCACGCCTGAGTTTGATGTCAGCTTTGTCCGGCCGGAGGGGCTTGAGCTCTTCTGGTCGAATTATGAGTTGGCAAAAAATGAGCCTGGCTGGAAGGATTTTGTTGTTCAGGGCAATTTCAAACAAAGACTAAACCAGCTCCCCCAAAAAAAGACAAAACTCAAGCTATTCTATGGCCTTTGCATTGATGATGGATGTCCTTTCTGAGCTGCTCTTGTCCTTGAGGAGCTGTAGTTAGGGATGAGCGAGTCTACTCGCTAGGACTCGTTACTCGGCGATTCTTAAGGGACTCGCTGGACTCGGTAATCGGCGAGTCTTTTAGCGAATACTCGCTCAGTAACGAGTTCAATGCAAGTAAATGGCAATCCTAGTTTTGTCAGTTTACTTTTTCTCACTCGCTAGACTCGCTGTATCACATCTCAATATAGCTTGAATCTCCCCAAACAGCAGCGAGTCTGAGCGTGTCTACGAGTCCGATTCCTAGCGAGTCTGCGATTCCGAGTCCTGTATTCTCTATTCGGGACTTGCGAATACAGAATCTTTTATGTTCCTAGTCAGCATAGCGTGTTAGGTCAGAAAACTTGTGAAGAAGGACAAGCATGTTAGCCAATCATAGTAATGCCATAGCATTGTTGGTTGTGGCAGGACTATGATTGGCTGCTGTCCATCGTGATGCCTATGTCATGTATGACAGGCAAGGCAGTATATAAGGCTTGTCCCCGCCATTTTGGGCACATTCCTGAGAAGAGCTGACCTAGTGCAGGGAGACTTGGAGCAGATCTAGGGACAGTTAGGCAGTGTAGGAGTCAAGATTCCTCACATATAACCCAAAAGTTCTTTTCAGAACTACCAGGATGGAGGATTGCAGTAGAGGACTGTAAGGAAGGCAGATAGGTAGGAGCAGCCTTACAGTGAATACAGCACCATCCTCAGAGCTTAGTTCACCCAGCTTTCCTCAGAGCTGCAATCCTAAGCTTTTTCTTATTTTTGGCACTAGTCTACCAGATAATTTTGGTGCTATTTTTCCACAAAAAATTTCCTGTGCCAGTGCGTTGCTGTAAGGTGTCCTGCCTGCACCTCGCACGGTACTTGTAACATTGCACGCAGCCAGCACCGCAGTCTAATAGTGCCTGGTTCTGCGGACTAAACAATTTTTTCCTGTGCCAGTGCGTTGCTGTAAGGTGTCGTGCCTGCACCTCGCACGGTACTTGTAACATTGCACGCAGCCAGCACCGCAGTCTAATAGTGCCTGGTTCTGCGGACTAAACAATTTTTTCCTGTGCCAGTGCATTGCTGTAAGGTGTCCTGCCTGCACCTCGCACGGTACTTGTAACATTGCACGCAGCCAGCACCGCAGTCTAATAGTGCCTGGTTCTGCGGACTAAACAATTTTTTCCTGTGCCAGTGCATTGCTGTAAGGTGTCCTGCCTGCACCTCGCACGGTACTTGTAACATTGCACGCAGCCATCACCGCAGTCTAATAGTGCCTGGTTCTGCGGACTAAACTATTTTTTCCTGTGCCAGTGCGTTGCTGTAAGGTGTCCTGCCTGCACCTCGCACGGTACTTGTAACATTGCACGCAGCCATCACCGCAGTCTAATAGTGCCTGGTTCTGCGGACTAAACTATTTTTTCCTGTGCCAGTGCGTTGCTGTAAGGTGTCCTGCCTGCACCTCGCACGGTACTTGTAACATTGCACGCAGCCAGCACCGCAGTCTAATAGTGCCTGGTTCTGCGGACTAAACAATTTTTTTCCTGTGCCAGTGCGTTGCTGTAAGGTGTCCTGCCTGCACCTCGCACGGTACCTTCCATCTGTCTTAAAATATCTTAGCCTCTAGTGTGTACCTTTCACGAAATAGTAGCTGCTACTTGTTTTACACATTTAGAGCCACCAGAAATTCTAACATGTCACAAAAAAAAAACAAATCCCAAAAAAAGCGTTGCTAAGGGACAGGTACGAGGTACAGGCATTGGTAGTCGTGGCCAACAATGCACCAGTTCAGGCAGACAGATGAGGATTGATCGATCATTCCTCCCGTCTAACTTTCCCCGTCAGGAAAGTAAACGAGTATTGAGGCCGGAAGACGAAGACCATCTAACGTCTTGGCTGGCAGACAAGACCTCAACAACAGGTTCTTGCAGCACACAAGGTTCCTTGAGCACAGTGTCTACTGTTGGTAGATACCATGCTGGGTCATCTAATCCACAACCTCTTCACAGTTCCTCAGACCAACAGCAGCCCCATCAAAATGTTGACACAGACATGGGTCACTCAGATGATTTATTTGGTACATATAATCCTTGGCATGAATCCGGTTTGCCAGACTCACTAGTAGATGAGATACTTGTAGAAGAATTTTCCAATCATGGACAAATTTTGGAGACACCCCGGCCACATGAACGTGACTTTCAGCAAAGTCTTAGACCGTCTCAGGAGTTGGAGGATGATGATGATGATGATGAGACACACTTGTCATCCGGGGAGCAAAATCAATCTTGTTATCGGGAAGATTTAGAAGAGGAAGGGGTTGATGATGAGACCACTGATCCCACGTGGAATGTTGCCATGCAGAGCCAGCAGAGCAGCACGGAGGAAGAAAGTGTGTATGTCCCACCAACAAAGGCACCAAGGCCTACTCCTCCCACCAGAACTGAAAGAGTCACCACTGTTGCCCAAACTGTGTCCACTGTGGCGCAAAATTTGTCGACTGTTGTACAAAATGTCTCAAATGTGGGCCTGAGTAATCCCTCTGGGATAACAATCAAGCATAGAGGTCGGTCAGCCACTGTGTGGAATTTTTTTAAAGATGGGCCTTCTCAAGAAAATGTGGTACCATCTGCCATGCAAGGCTAAGCAGAGGCCACAGGAAAGGAAACATGAGCACCAGCAGTATGCGGAAGCACATGGCTGGTCAGCACCCTATTCAGTGGTCAAAAGTGCAGCCTTCCACAACAGTGTCATCAGACCCAAAGACTGCCACGGTAACTCAGATCCGTCCGTCACAATCAAGGGTTGCTGAAGCTGTTCCAGCTCATATGTACTCATCCCAAGCAGCGGTTGCAGAGAGACTGAACACTAGTGCAGACAGTTCTCGGTCAGCAACATCCTTACAGTTGTCAGTGACACAGCTGTACGAAAGGAAGCAGAAATACCACTCTTCCCACCCATTAGCCAAAAAAATAAATGCCCAGATAGCTAAGTTGTTAACAGTCGAGATGTTGCCGTTTAGGCTTGTGGGTACAGACTCTTTTCGTGAGCTTTTGGCTGTGGCAGTACCACGGTACTCGGTTCCAAGCCGCCACTACTTTTCACGTTGTGCCGTCCCCGCGTTACATGAGCATGTCATTAACAACCTCAAGCGTGCCCTCACCAACGCTGTAACCGGGAAAGTACACCTTACTACGGACACGTGGACAAGCAGTTCAGGACAGGGCCGGTACATCTTGCTCACCACCGCATTGGATCAACGTTGTGGAGAGTGTGCCAAACTCTGTTAGTGTTACATCAAACATCCTACCCACGCCACGGATAGCTGGCACAACCTCATTCAGGGTCTCTGCATCATCCTATATGTCCAGTACAACATCTTCCGCTTCCTCGACCAATCCTCAATTGCCCTCAACATCACGGCCAAGTTGGGAGGTTTGCTGCAGCGCTTCAGCAAGACGCCAACAGGCTCTGCTGAAGCTGATCTGTTTAGGTCACACACCGCACACTGCAGTAGAGCTGATGAAAGGTCTGAAGCAACAGAAAGATGAGTGGCTATCCCCACTCCAACTCCAGACCGGTCTCGTGGTGAGCGACAATGGTCGTAACCTAGTGGCTGCACTAAAGCTCGGAAACCTTGTGCACGTGCCTTGCATGGCTCACGTGCTGAATCTAGTAGTTCAGAAATTCCTGCGTACATACCCAGAGTTATCTGACCTACTGGAGAAGGTGCGTCGAGTTTGCGCACATTTTCGTCATTCGTCAACAGCGGTTGGAAAACTTTCATTGCTTCAAAAGCAATTGAATTTGCCCATCCACAGACTCATTTGTGACATGCCGACACGATGGAACTCTACATTCCATATGTTATCGAGGATCAATGAGCAGCAGAGGGCAATAGCCGAATATCAGTTGCAACATGCCCGTCAGACCGGCAGTCAGCCACGATATATTAGTACAATGGAGTGGGTGTGGATCGCTGACACATCTGAGGTTCTTGATAATTTTGACTACTGCACAAAACTGGTGAGCGGTGATCAGTCCATCATCAGTGTCACTATCCCCATGCTGTGTCTGCTCAAAGAATCCCTCATTAATCAGAAAAATGAAGCATTGAGAGCCCAGCAGATGGCTATGGAGCCAGATTTAAACAGCGCAGTACCTAGCCAGCAAAGTCAATATGACCAGGCAACATTGGCTCCTGAAGAGGAACCGGAGCAAGACGATGAAGAGGATTTATTTTTTGTTGGTGCCGATGTCAACCCAGATGGTACTCCCAACCAGAGCTTTGTGTCTGTCCACCATGGGTGGGCTGGAGAGGAGGAGGCGGAAACAGACTTTGCGGATACAATGGGTATTGAACATCGTTCTGAGGACACTGAAGACATGAGTCTATGCAGCTTGGGACACATGGCTGACTTCATGTGCACTTGTCTGCTAGAAGACCCACGAGTGATTAACATATTGCACAACGACCTCTACTGGTTGGCCACCTTTCTGGACCCACGTTATAAAGATAAATTCACCTCGCTGCTGTTTCAGTCACCACGTGGCTTGACAATTGACTATTTCAAGAGGGTTCTTGTGGATAATATGCTTCTAATATCACCGTCAGACAACTCTCTGCCCATAGGTAGCAACTCTGTGCAACAGCAGCCATTGGTTGGGGCACAATCATCCACGCTGTCCAGAAGAGATGCTGGAAAGATGTCCGCAAAGTGGGCTATGTTCAAAAAGCCATCGAACCTGCAGTGCCATGTTGCTCCGGTAACCATCTCTCGGAGACAGAAACTTACCAACATGGTACAAGAATACTTAAGTGACAGTACCTGCTTCCTTACTGATGCCGCAGTCCCGTTTAATTACTGGGTCTCCAAGCTTCAGACTTGGACAGAGCTCTCGTTGTATGCCTTGGAGGTGCTGGCATGCCCTGCGGCTAGTGTGACATCAGAGCGGATTTTCAGTGCCACTGGGGGTATCATAACTGATACCAGGACACGTCTTACTCCAGAGAATGCAGACAGGCTTACTCTAATTAAGTTTAATAGGAACTGGATTTCACAAGATTTCTTGAGCCCTGAAGACGACAGTAGTCAGAGCTGAAGTGCCACGTTCAACATCAATATGATATAATAAATCATTGTATTATATTGTGCCTTTTTGGTACAAGCAGTATGTACAACACCAGTAACGATTTGCCTAACCATGTTCCTGCAACCTGGTAATGAGGCTGCTTCATCTTAAACCAACACTATACCTTAACTTCAGTTTCATTAACCATCAGAACACCTTTTGACAATGAATCAACCTTTATTTTGTGTTAGCAAACATTCAAAAGCCCCTTGGGCTAATTTTTGGAGCCACCCAGGCTAACAAGCTTATCATGGCCCTTAGGCCTGCATTTTTACTCAAAATGCCAAACAGCCCCTTGGGCTAATTTTTGGAGCCACCCAGGCTAACAAGCTTATCATGGCCCTTAGGCCTGCATTTTTACTCAAAATGCCAAACAGCCCCTTGGGCTAATTTTTGCAGCCACCCAGGCTAACAAGCTTATCATGGCCCTTAGGCCTGCATTTTTACTCAAAATGCCAAACAGCCCCTTGGGCTAATTTTTGGAGCCACCCAGGCTAACAAGCTTATCATGGCCCTTAGGCCTGCATTTATACCCAAAATGCCAAACAGCCCCTTGGGCTAATTTTTGGAGCCACCCAGGCTAACAAGCTTATCATGGCCCTTAGGCCTGCATTTATACCCAAAATGCCTAACAGCCCCTTGGGCTAATTTTTGGAGACACCCAGCCTAAGAAGGTTATCATGGCCCTTAGGCCTGCATTTATACCCAAAATGCCTAACAGCCCCTTGGGCTAATTTTTGTAGCCACCCAGGCTAACAAGCTTATCATGGCCCTTAGGCCTGCATTTTTAATCAAAATGCCAAACAGCCCCTTGGGCTAATTTTTGGAGCCACCCAGGCTAACAAGCTTATCATGGCCCTTAGGCCTGCATTTATACCCAAAATGCCTAACAGCCCCTTGGGCTAATTTTTGGAGACACCCAGCCTAAGAAGGTTATCATGGCCCTTAGGCCTGCATTTATACCCAAAATGCCTAACAGCCCCTTGGGCTAATTTTTGTAGCCACCCAGGCTAACAAGCTTATCATGGCCCTTAGGCCTGCATTTTTAATCAAAATGCCAAACAGCCCCTTAGGCTAATTTTTGGAGCCACCCAGGCTAACAAGCTTATCATGGCCCTTAGGCCTGCATTTATACCCAAAATGCCAAACGGCCCCTTGGGCTAATTTTTCGAGGCACCAAGCCTATGCCTGCATCGTGGGCATTGCATGTACTATGCTCCTAGTACAAGCAATTATATTGTATGGGCCAAGCACCCTGCTTTCTGAAAAAAATGTATATGAAGCCCCTTGAGCTAATTTTTTTAGGCAACAAGCCTATGCCTGCATCGTGGGCGTTGCTTGTACTATCATCCTGCTGGAGCCTGGTGAAGGGTCCCACTGTACGCTCTGTAGAAAACGCGTAGACGCGATGTGTAGCATGTAGACGTCCCAGCCTCTCACATGTGTGTTCCTAGTCTTGTTGCCATAGCGAGGCATTAAGTAACCCCCCAAACACAGGCACTGTTTATTTGTCAGCAACATTTGTATGTGGAGTCATGATTTTACACTTAGTAACCAAGGTGACTTCATGCGCCATGCGGGCCGTAAAGTACTTGCTAATGATGCTCTCTCTCCCCTGTCCCCCACGCCAAATGTCTCGGGGTAATCCTTGACTCCTCCTCTCCTTCAAGCCCCACCTGGAGTTCCTAACCAAGTCCCTGTGACTCCAACTCAAAAATATTTCACGAATTCTCTCGTTACTCAACCCTGACACTACTAAAACACTCATTAATGCCTTCATCATCTCCCGCCTTGACTACTGCAACCTCCTTCGCACAAGCCTCCCTGCCAACTCTCTTGCACCTCTCCAATCTATACTAAACTCTGCTGCCCGACTAATCCATCTGTCCTCACACTACTCCCCTGTCTACCCCCTCTGCCAAGCCCTTCACTGGCTCCCCGCCCCACAGAGAGCTCACTTTAAAACACTGACCATGACATTCAAAGCCTTACACAACCTATCCCCACCATACATCTCCGACATGATCTCCCGATACCATCCCTCACGCAACCTGCGTTCATCCCAAGAACTTCTCCTACACTCCCCCCTCATCTCCTCTTCCCACAACCGCATACAGGATTTCTCCCGGGCATCCGCCATGCTCTGGAACTCCCTGCCCCACCTCATCATTCACTCGCCTACCCTGGGAACCTTCAAGAGACACCTAAAGACTCACCTTTTCTGACAGGCCTACAACCTGCCATGAGAACCCGCTACACGCCCCACGACCGACACCTTCCCACCCTATTGTATCCCCACCCACCCCTCGTAGAATGTGAGCCCACGCGTACAGGGTCCTCTCCTCTTGTACCTGTATGACCTTATTGTCTATGTTTATTGTACTTGTCCTTGTCTACCTCATCCTCATGTAAAGCGCCATGGAACCTATCGGCGCTATATAAATAAATAATAATTATAATAATGATGATGACTTTAAGCCCACCCACAAAACAACCTACACATCCATTCCATGAAAAAAGACAGACACAAAGTTGTTTTTTAAAACTGTGTATTAAAACAAAATGGCAGCACTAGTTGGACGTTGTGACCATATGCAAGGACACACCCCCAACCAATAACACCCGCTTTTCAATTTGTGACTAGATTTCTATAAAGAACAACAATAAAATCAGAGCTATTGTTCAATTCTAATTTTTTTTTTTTTTAAACAAATAGAAAGAAAAAAAAAATAATGGAGCCCTACAGGTCCTGGTAGGTGGGCTGATTGGGTGGGGTAGGCTGTACCTGCCCACCATCACCCTGGTCCTGTAAGAGGTCAAGGGCCCCATGGATGGCCTCCGCCAACCCTTGAGGGTGGATCCTCTGGGCAGGTGTGGGGAAAGCTGGTAGGTCCCTGTTAGGTGGCCAGTGACGCACAGGAGGTATAGGCCTCTGGGGTGGCACATGGCTGTCCCGGGGTGTGGGCCTGTCTTGGAGGTTGGAGTGTGACAGTTGCCACCCCTCCAAATACTGAAAAACCTCACCTGGGTGGTTTGGGGGGCAACTGGCTTCAAGCACAATATGTAATGCTGACCTTGCCCGCAGTAGCCTGTCAAATGGAATTACATCCAGGAATGGTATGAGACTGTGGGCAAAGACAGCATTACTTTGTGCACGATGTAGATGAGGTGACCCCGGGATCAGACCATGGCTGCTGATTTGAGGTGGGCATCCAGTTTCCTCCACTGCTGGATGTTGGTGGCGAGACAGTGGTTCTGGCCCTTCAACCTCCTCCTCTTGCGGCCGGACATGCCCCAAAGCTGGGGTTGGTGCTGGTGGCGGCGGTGGTGGTGGTGTTGGTGCTGGTGGCGGCGGCGTTGGTGGTGGTGGTGGTATTCCACCAGCTTGGCCTTGGTCCTCCACTTCTAATCTGGGTGCTTCAGGGGCCTCCCTCGCCTGTTCAGGCAGCTGTGGTGGTGGAGGGTTTGCACGGCGCCTGCGGTAGTGAGCATCTCTGTGGGTAAAGGCCAAAAAAATGTTGTGAATGCATTGCATTTGGAAACAAAACCATAGGTCAAACATTAAGTTGCACGCTTTTTTGACTCTGTGTATCAGTGTATTCTGAATCAGATATTTTTTATTATTATTAAAGAATAACCAACTGTACATAACATAAAGGAATACGTCACTTTGTTTGCTAATTCCATAATAATACATAATTTTTCCCCCCCTTATAACCCCCCACCCCCCCCTTCCCATCTAATCTAGACGATCAATAACACCAATGGTTCACATGAAAAAAACATCCCCTGACTTCACTTTTAACTTGACATACTTAATTTACCAAACTTTTAGGTGATATCATCTATATAAACCAGGGAAGGGGTTCAAACGTACACAATATATACAGTTAGGGCCAGAAATATTTGGACAGTGACACAAGTTTTGTTATTTTAGCTGTTTACAAAAAATGTTCAGAAATACAATTATATATATAATATGGGCTGAAAGTGCACACTCCCAGCTACAATATGAGAGTTTCCACATCCAAATTGGAGAAAGGGTTTAGGAACCATAGCTCTGTAATGCATAGCCTCCTCTTTTTCAAGGGACCAAAAGTAATTGGACAATGGACTCTAAGGGCTGCCATTAACTTTGAAGTCGTCTCCCTCGTTAACCTGTAGTCAATGAAGTAGTTAAAAGGTCAGGGGTGGATTCCAGGTGTGTGGTTTTGCATTTGGAAGCTGTTGCTGTGACCAGACAACATGCGGTCAAAGGAACTCTCAATTGAGGTGAAGCAGAACATCCTGAGGCTGAAAAAAAAGAAAAAATCCATCAGAGAGATAGCAGACATGCTTGGAGTAGCAAAATCAACAGTTGGGTACATTCTGAGAAAAAAGGAATTGACTGGTGAGCTTGGGAACTCAAAAAGGCCTGGGCGTCCACGGATAACAACAGTGGTGGATGATCGCCGCATACTTTATTTGGTGAAGAAGAACCCGTTCACAACATCAACTGAAGTCCAGAACACTCTCAGTGAAGTAGGTGTATCTGTCTCTAAGTCAACAGTAAAGAGAAGACTCCATGACAGTAAATACAAAGGGTTCACATCTAGATGCAAACCATTCATCAATTCCAAAAATAGACAGGCCAGAGTTAAATTTGCTGAAAAACACCTCAAGAAGCCAGCTCAGTTCTGGAAAAGTATTCTATGGACAGATGAGACAAAAATCAACCTGTACCAGAATGATGGGAAGAAAAAAGTTTGGAGAAGAAAGGGAACGGCACATGATCCAAGGCACACCACATCCTCTGTAAAACATGGTGGAGGCAACGTGATGGCATGGGCATGCATGGCTTTCAATGGCACTGGGTCACTGGTGTTTATTGATGACATAACAGCAGACAAGAGTAGCCGGATGAATTCTGAAGTGTACCGGGATATACTTTCAGCCCAGATTCAGCCAAATGCTGCAAAGTTGATTGGACGGTGCTTCATAGTACAAATGGACAATGACCCCAAGCATACAGCCAAAGCTACCCAGGAGTTCATGAGTGCAAAAAAGTGGAACATTCTGCAATGGCCAAGTCAATCACCAGATCTTAACCCAATTGAGCATGCATTTCACTTGCTCAAATCCAGACTTAAGACGGAAAGACCCACAAACAAGCAAGACCTGAAGGCTGCGGCTGTAAAGGCCTGGCAAAGCATTAAGAAGGAGGAAACCCAGCGTTTGGTGATGTCCATGGGTTCCAGACTTAAGGCAGTGATTGCCTCCAAAGCATTCGCAACAAAATATTGAAAATAACAATAATTTGTTTGGGTTATGTTTATTTGTCCAATTACTTTTGAGCTCCTAAAATGTGGAGTGTTTGTAAAGAAATGTGTACAATTCCTACATTTTCTATCAGATATTTTTGTTCAACCCTTCAAATTAAACATTACAATCTGTACTTGAATTCTGTTGTAGAGGTTTCATTTCAAATCCAATGTGGTGGCATGCAGAGCCCAACTCGCGAAAATTGTGTCACTGTCCAAATATTTCTGGCCCTAACTGTATATATAATACAATATATAATATAATACAATATATATAATAATGACTATTCAGCCACTATCTCCATCCACTTCTTTCTCAACCCTCGTCCATGGCTCCCATATCTGTGTATTCTGTGTTTTCATTGTTGGCCTTTAGATTGAATTGCAGCCAATAAATTAGGACATTTTGGCTCATGCCTCAACCAATATTCTATGTGTGGGTAGTGTTGGTACTCGATTTTTTGACATTACATTTGAAATTTAACCATTTGTCTGCCCAATTACACTGTGCCCTGCCTTAGGCAGGACAGCTATTTAGGCACTTGAAGACATATTAGTGGCTACAAGTATAGCATTTACTTTTTGTTGTAACTTTATGTGGACAAAGCTGTAGCCTGACACTGTGAGGCAAACACATTCTTCAGGGTTGTTTGCCATCAGATGGACAGTAAAAGACGCAGTGTGGGCGGCCTTGGTCTCAATGCACATAACCCAGATCTATACGGCAGATGAGCAAGACAGGAAATGGAGTCCTGCAGCATAGGTGACACATGAGCATTCGGCGTTAGTGGCCTACACTCCTTTTTTGCTGCCATGTATGCTAATCAGGAATGTCTTGGTAAATAAAACCCACAAAACATATGGCTTGGATTTTGAAACGACTGTAATGGACATAGAGTATGGGGTTGTTTTTGATCAGCAGGTCACACATCGTTGGTGCCAAACAAGGTGGTATTCCCAGATGGACAGTTTTACAATTATTCCAACGGGGCCGAACACAAAGCCGGGAACAGCAAGGGCAAACTTCTTGTTTCCTAAAGGACCTTGGACATAAAAGCCTGTTGCACTGAAAATATGGCCCCCTTAAGTTTGATTTTATACAGCATTAATACACTATGTTTTTCGGAGGATTCTTAATGTGGCCATCAGTTAACAACAAAACAATTAAATTCACATGTGGGCCCTAATATCTACACCATCACCTTGCAGCCACAAATATACCCATGGGATAACTCACCCACACGTATTTGTAGTGATACAAAGTACCGTAAATACTCGTGTATAAGCCGACCCGTGTATAAGCCGACCCCCCTACTTTTGCCCCCAAAAACTGGGAAAACTTATTGACTCGCGTATAAGCCGAGGGTGGACTCCAGCACAGGTATACAACCCCAGCAGTAAGGTATACAGGCCCCCCCAGTGGTATACAGCAGGCCCCCAGGCATATAAGCAGGCCCCCAGGGGTATAAGCAGGCCCCCAGGGGTATTCAGCAGGCCCCAGGGGTATCAGCAGGCCCCAGGGGTATACAGCAGGCCCCCGGGGGTATCAGCAGGCCCCCGGGGGTATCAGCAGGCCCCCAGGCGTATAAGCAGGCCCCCAGGGGTATTCAGCAGGCCCCAGGGGTATACAGCAGACCCCCATGGGTATACAGCAGGCCCCATGGGTATCAGCAGGCCCCCAGGGGTATACAGCAGGCCCCCAGGGGTATAAGCAGGCCCCCAGGGGTATTCAGCAGGCCCCAGGGGTATCAGCAGGCCCCAGGGGTATCAACAGGCCCCCAGGGGTATCAACAGGCCCCCAGGGGTATACAGCAGGCCCCCATGGGTATACAGCAGGCCCCCAGGGGTATCAGCAGGCCCCCAGGGGTATCAGCAGGCCCCCAGGGGTATACAGCAGGCCCCCGGGGGTATCAGCAGGCCCCGGGGGTATCAGCAGGCCCCCAGGCGTATAAGCAGGCCCCCAGGGGTATTCAGCAGGCCCCAGGGGTATACAGCAGACCCCCATGGGTATACAGCAGGCCCCATGGGTATCAGCAGGCCCCCAGGGGTATACAGCAGGCCCCCAGGGGTATAAGCAGGGCCCCAGGGGTATCAGCAGGCCCCAGGGGTATCAACAGGCCCCCAGGGGTATCAACAGGCCCCCAGGGGTATACAGCAGGCCCCCATGGGTATACAGCAGGCCCCCAGGGGTATCAGCAGGCCCCCAGGGGTATACAGCAGGCCCCCAGGGGTATTCAGCAGGCCCCAGGGGTATCAGCAGGCCCCAGGGGTATCAACAGGCCCCCAGGGGGTATCAACAGGCCCCCAGGGGTATACAGCAGGCCCCCATGAGTATACAGCAGGCCCCCAGGGGTATCAGCAGGCCCCCAGGGGTATCAGCAGGCCCCCAGGGGTATACAGCAGGCCCCCAGGGGTATTCAGCAGGCCCCAGGGGTATCAGCAGGCCCCCGGGGGTATCAGCAGGCCCCCGGGGGTATCAGCAGGCCCCCGGGGGTTTATACAGCAGGCCCCCGGGGGTTTATACAGCAGGCCCCCGGGGGTTTATACAGCAGGCCCCCGGGGGTTTATACAGCAGGCCCCCGGGGGTTTATACAGCGCCCCCGGCAGTGGTATACAGCCCCCCCGCCTAGTACCGGGCCCCCATGCTGCGGCACAGCATACAGTAGTTCATACATTACCATCTCCTGCAGCGCGCGCTTCCTCCATCTCCCGCCCGGCTTGTTGCTGTAGTGTCATGTGACGCGCCAGTCACATGACACTACAGGAAGATGCCGGCTGGGACTGGAGGAGCCGCGCGCTGCAGGGAGAGATGGTAATGTATGAACTACTGTATCCGCAGCATGGGGGCCCGGTACTAGGCGGGGGGGCTGTATACCACTGCCGGGGGCCGCCAGGGGCTGTGTGGGGCAATATGCACTGCATCCCCTTGCCGGGGATGGACAGGGGGATGCGTGCATATTAATGAGCCGGGCCCACGTGACCGCGCGGTGTCACTGTAGCCCCCTCCTGCCTCCTCCTGCCCCCAGTCAGAGCCCCCGTCCCCGTCACACACATGTATATACTCGCGTATAAGCCGAGGGGGGACTTTTCAGCCCAATTTTTGGGCTGAAAAAGTCGGCTTATACACGAGTATATACGGTATGTCCTCAAATGTGTGTGACTGTGTCAACAATCTGGGATGGTGTACAAACAGTTTAGTGCAAAAGGGGTATATCCTTACAACGTTATTTAGCCTAAAAAACACCCACAATTAAACGTGTAGGGATGTATGTGGACCTTATGAAAGTGGAGGGAGGCCATTAGGAACACATACAAATGATGCTTACGACAGGCAAACCAGACAAGGCCACACACCTTAGAGGCCATTGCAGGGAAGAACATGGCTTTGTTCCACAAACATGCCAACAATAATAGATAATTGTGAGGTCACGGAACA
This sequence comes from Allobates femoralis, assembly GCA_033576535.1. Classification (NCBI taxonomy): domain Eukaryota; kingdom Metazoa; phylum Chordata; class Amphibia; order Anura; family Aromobatidae; genus Allobates; species Allobates femoralis. The sequence continues at coordinate 79,378,878 of JARQOC010000011.1, forward strand.
TTGTGTCTGACCACCTTGCAGAACATTGCTTATTTGTCCCAATGTCACAATGTGGCTATAAATGTGTATGTCCTGGATCATTGCCAAAGGTAATAGAAATCTGTTGCACCATGGCAGAAACAAACCCCAGTGTGGGTATGTAAACCAGCACACTCATTATAGAGCTTCATACGTACACTGTGTGCCCTCGTGGACAGGGTCCTCTCCTCTTGTACCTGTACGACCTGATTGTCTTCATTTACTGTTTTTTGTAGTTAACCATTATCCTCATGTAAAGTGCCATGGAACCTAATGGCGCTATATAAATAAATAATAATAATAGTACACAACAGTGCTGCAGACACATACCTTGGCATACGGACCACCGGTTCAAGGAAGGACAGCCGGTCGTAGTGCTTATAGATCAGCCCTGGAGCTGCTCCCGGTTCCCTCTCTGAGATCTGGCGATGTTGTTTTCGATGTTGATCGCGGCAGCTCCTCCAACGTTTTTGAAGATGGTCAACTGTGAAATGATTTCAAACCGGGTTTAGACATGTGTAATATTTGAAACACCAAAAGTATGTGTACAAATCAACAATAACATTTTATTCATGTTGTGTGTGTAATGTGTATACAAGGCACAGTGACACGACAGTGTGGAACATCATGAACAGCATTACGGACATTGAGCTCACGTGGCCACAATCACAAATGGGGCAGGGCACATGTCAACGCATAGAGAATGTAATAGTGCGGGCACCAGACTCCGCTCATTAGTGGTATTTATATACACCCAACCCCCTGGCCATAAGAGCCAGGAGCACCAGCCCTTAAACTAAGTGTACTGTTGTGACCCCATCCAAATATAGGCAACTATGCGACGGCGCATGATAACACATTGAGGGTCCTGTATACCCTGCTATGGGGGGCCTGTATACCCACGAGGGCCCTGTATACCCACTGCTGGGGGCCCTGTATACCCACTGGGGCCCTGTATACCCACTGCTGGGGGCCCTGTATACCCACTGCTGGGGGCCCTGTATACCCACTGCTGGGAGCCCTGTATACCCACTGCTGGGGGGGCTGTACACCCACTGAGGGCCCTGTATACAGGGACTGACTGGCACCCTACAGTTTGGGTGGCAGCCCTCCCTCACCGGCCCGACACAGGTGAGGACGGGGGGTGGGGGGGGTGATGACTGGCGGCCGCCTCACAGTCACCGCAGCTCCCGCAGTCTCCTAAGGCTCACTCCCAGCCGCAGCCTCGCGCTCCTCACAGCCGCTCGCTCCCAGTCGCAGCCGCACGCCACTCACAGACGCTCACTCCCGGCCGCAGCCGCGCGCTGATGACATCATCGCGCGGCCAGGAGCTTCCGGTTCCGGCTGCTGCTTCAGGGTCATGCGGCTGCTTCATGCTCCTGCAGCCGCATGACCCGTGCGGGCGGCAGCCCTTTTCATGGTCCAGGCGCCCCAAAATAGGAGAAAATACGCCGGCTTGGGGGCAATTGCCCCTCAGGCACCTGGGCCAGTCCGCCCCTGCCTGTATACCATAATATGGGGGCATGTATACCCATCTGGGGGCCTGTATACTCTGCAGGGGGAGCTGTATACTCTGCTGGGGGGCTGTCTACCAGTGATAGCCGCTGTATACCAGGATGGCGGTCAATATGTTTTCACAGTTTTTGGGGGCAAGAATAGGGGGGTCGGCATATACACGGGTCGGCTTATACACGAGTATATATACAGTAAATGCAATATATAACGGGTGAACTCATTTAACTTACTCATATTGCTCTGTTCATCATGGCCACTCAGATGGAACGCAGGGAACATCAGTTGGGCGATCTCTCTCCAGGCCGTAGTCCTCATGATGTTATCCCCATAGGCAGGGTCTGTTGGGAGCCATAGCAGTGGCCGAGCCTCCACCAGAGGAATCAAACGCAGCGTGTTCACAGTGACACGGCTGGCCATGATTGCTCTGTGGAATAGATTGCTCTGTGTGTGCGTCTGTCAGCGCGACTCGTTTCCTCTTTGCTTAAAGCATGGTGTGTGCAGGAATATCGCTTCCCCCTCCCATCATCGGCTCCAAATAAGAGAAAAACCTGCGAGTTTGGACTCGCACACTTTCAGAGACACATCAGCGATTTGTAAATTGCATTATTCGCTATTACTCGGTTCCCTATTCATTAACATTGGACTCGCTAGACTCGCAACGAGTAGCGAGTCCTGGGCTCGGACTCGTGCGGGTCTAGCGATTCCGAGTAATTTAGGACTCGCTCATCCCTAGCTGTAGTCCTTTATGAGCTGCTGTCTCCCTCTTGTGGATCATTTTTAGCAAGAATTTCCAAGCTGTGACTTCCCACCACTTCTCCTTTTGGGTGTCTTTAAGGGGATTTTGAGCCTATTACATTTGGATTAGCCAAACTGGTACCTGAAGTTAACTGAGAAGTGCCAGAAACATGATGGAAATCCTTTTTTGGGTCATTGGAATGGCTCCAAATGTGTAGGCTAAATAGATGGCCGCAGTTTTTGAATGTAGATTTTCGAAAATGGGTAGTGTCCGCAATAAGCAGCAATTGTGTGGCTTTTCTTGTGGCTGCTCCCAGCTCATTTTCGACATCTCCACATTACGTGGGAATCGCAGGCCTTGCTGCCACCCTAGGTCCAAACTAATTTGGGTTATCGCTTCTCGGCCTTTTGGCTAAGATCAAGTGTAGTATCTGTTCTTATCAGTTTAATATCTGATACGTCCCCTATCTGGGGACCATATATTAAATGGATTTTTAGAACAGGGAGATGGAAGAAGAGCTTGCTCTGTCCACTCCATGCATTGACCTGGTATTGCAGTACCTCCAGGACTGGTGCACCCCTTCCCTAACCCTGTTTCCAAAAGAAGAATTCATTTCACTTGAAAGATTTGCCAAAAAACCAAGCCATTTGCTAGTACAGTGGCTTCATGGCTTGCAGCATTAAAGCCATATGCTTTTTCTGGATTCAAATTTCCCGCCTTTTTAGAACGTGTGAAATTTCACACGTTTTCATTCAATTTAGATTTTTGTGTTTTTTAGGGGGTTCCTGTGGTTTTTGGGGGGTTTTTTGGCTTTTCTTTCCAAATTGATTTTTTCTACTCCATTTGGACTTGTTTGTAGGTAGTTTGCAATTAAGGGGGGCAAGGTAATAATTTAATATTTTTTCTTTCTGTCACTGCAGATGCTGCAGCTTAAGCATTTAGAGGCCATTGTCTTCTTACCACAATGCCCACTGGCCTTATCTACAGAAGCACCTTCCTTCTTCTGGATCTTCAATCCACCAAAAACAAAGACTAAACCAGCTCCCCAAAAAAAACACAAAACTCAAGCTATTGTATGGCCTTTGCATTGACGATGGATGTCCTTTCTGAGCTGCTCTTGTCCTTGAGGAGCTGTAGTCCTTTATGAGCTGCTGTCTCCCTCTTGTGGATCACTTTTAGCAAGACTTTTCAAGCTGTGACTTCCCACCACTTCTCCTTTTGGGTGTCTTTTAAGGGTATTTTGAGCCTATTACATTTGGCTTAGCCAGACTGGTACCTGAAGTTAACTGAGAAGTGCCAAAAGCATGATGGAAATCTTTTTTTGGGGTCATTGGAATGGCTCCAAATGTGTAGGCTAAATAGATGGCCGCAGTTTTTGAATGTAGATTTTCGAAAATGGGTAGTGTCCGCAATAAGCAGCAATTGTGTGGCTTTTCTTGTAGCTGCTCCCAGCTCATTTTCGACATCACCACATTACGTGGGAATCGCAGGCCTTGCTGCCACCCTAGGTCCAAACCAATTTGGTTTATCGCTTCTCGGCCTTTTGGCTAAGATCAAGTGTAGTATCTGTTCTTATCAGTTTAAAGGGATCCTGTCACCCCCAAAACACCTCTAAACCTATTAAAAGCTGTCCCTAGAGCATATTAACACTTACCCTACACTCCTTTTACCTCCTAAATGCACATAGTCAAAGTGAATAAAAACGTTATTATAGTACCTCATTACTGATGATAATGAGTGACTATGGTATTCATAGTCACTCATCCAGGCTGCCCCTCTTCATCATATCACGCCTGAATAGACGTGATCTACATCAGAGATTCAAATTGCCGCCTCCCTGCGCGCCTTCCCACTCTCCCATTGCGTCCGGGCTTCAGTGTGGGGGCTGTATGACGCGATCCACATCATTCCCGGCGCCAGGTGACGTATTTACACCCACGCCGCGCTGTCAGCTTCAAAATGCATTTTGAAGCTGACAGCGCGGCGCGGGTGTAAATACGTCACCCGGCGCCGGGAATGACGCGGATCGCGTCATACAGCCCCCACACTGAAGCCCGAAAGCAATGGGAGAGTGGGGAGGCGCGCAGGGAGGCGGCAATTTGAATCTCTGATGTAGATCACGCCTATTCTAGGCCGGGATAGTGTGTCAAAAATTGCTGGACAACCAGATTCAACACGTGAGCCATACAAGGCACGTGTGTGATATTGCCCCGGCGAAGGGCTGCACCAAGGTTTTTAATAGGTTTAGAGGTGTTTTGGGGGTGACAGGATCCCTTTAATATCTGATACGTCCCCTATCTGGGGATCATATATTAAATGGATTTTTAGAACAGGGAGATGGAAGAAGAGCTTGCTCTGTCCTCTCCACGCATTAACCTGGTATTCCAGTACCTCCAGGACCAGGTAATTCCTTCCCTAACCCTGTTTCCAAAAGCAGAATTCATTTCACTTGAAAGAATAGCCAAAAAACCAAGCCATTTGCTAGCACAGTGGCTTAATGGCTTGCAGCAGTAAAGCCATATGCTTTTTCTGGATTCAAATTTCCCACCTTTTTCGAACGTGTGAAATTTCACACGTTTTGATTCAATTTAGTTTTTTTTGTTTTTTAGGTGTTTCCTGTGTTTTTGGGGCTTTTTTTTGCTTTGCTTTCCAAATTGATTCTTTCTACTCCATTTGGACTTGTTTGTAGGTAGCTTGCAATTAAGGGGGGCAAGGTAATAATTTAATGTTTTTTCTTTCTTTTTCTACAGGAGCTCCTTCCTTCTTCTGGACCCACAATCCACCAAAAACAAAGACTAAACCAGCTCCCCCAAAAAGGACAAAACTCAAGCTATTGTATTGCCTTTGAATTGACGATGGATGTCCTTTCTGAGCTGCTCTTGTCCTTGTGGAGCTATAGTCCTTTATGAGCTGCTGTTTCCCTCTTGTGGATCATTTTTAGCAAGAATTTTCAAGCTGTGACTTCCCACCACTAGAGATGAGCGATGTTCGATTCGAAGTGTTCGCCAATCTCCGATTCGACCTGTTTTGGGCGGTGTTCGAGTGATTCATCGAAGTCGAACAATTTGCATCAAATACGGAAGTTCTAGGTTATGCTCGAAAACGATTGAGTCACCAAAAGCATACCTGGCTTTTCACACTAACATTCATCTTCAATCCTAATATCCATTTTCAGTGTATAGTGTGCGGGGAGGGGCGCGGACTCCAGATCAGCGCTGCAGATATTTTTTTTTCTTCAGACCTCATGTAGAGTGGGGCTGTGCAGGCTGCCTGTCAGCCAATCACAGTGACACAAAGTAAAGGGCATGTTTTGCACAAGCAAGGTCCGGCATCATTGGCTGTGTATGTCACATGTCCTTGCACTATAAGACCCGGCCATTTTACCCCACACCACCATTTTGCCTATTGCTGTAGCTGGTGTTAGACGGCACTGCTGCTGCTGTGGGCACTATTCAGTGAAAACTCTCAAATCGGATCTCCTTCAGCTAGTATAGAGCTAATACATTGTTAGATCAGTTTAGGGACTAGGGGCTGGAGGTTGGAATGTTAGGAGAATCAGTTCTTCTAAGAACTGCATCATAGGTGTAGATAGGGATTAGGGATTTAGGTAGTAGGGACTGGAGTAGTTCTGTCTGTAACAGCCATTTCTCAGGGCTACACCACAGAACCAGGAACCAGTTTTAATTACAGCCCTTTGGGCTAGGTTACAGCAGTTCCTGTTATATTTTGCCAGGCAGGTGTGTGCCAGAATGCTGCTGTACAAGTCTTTTTCATAGCATCTGACCTCACTGTCCGTGTGCAAGTTAGTACTAATTTTTTAGCTGCATCTAGGACACATCTCAGCCTTGTGTTCTTGTCGCAGCATTCTTGAAATCAGTGTAGGCCACCTGCAGTACTATTTAGCAGCACACCGTCCGTGTGCAAGTTAGTACTAATTTTTAGCTGCATCTAGGACACATCTCAGCCTTGTGTTCTTGTCGCAGCATTCTTAAAATCAGTGTAGGCCACCTGCAGTACTATTTAGCAGCACAACGTCCATGTGCAAGTTACTAATAATTTTTAACTGCATCTAGGACACATCTCAGCCTTGTGTTCTTGTCGCAGCGTTCTTAAAATCAGTGTAGGCCACCTGCAGTACTAATTAGCAGCACACCGTCCGTGTGCAAGTTACTAAGAATTTTTAGCTGCATCTTGGCCAGGTATTACTTTGGGCCTAGTAGCAGTGTTGGTTCAGTCACCTTTGGTTGATTGACATTCACCTTTTTTTTGTACAACTGTACTGCTCCCAATTTTCTCATAAAAAATGAGTGGCAAAAGGCCTGCTGCTGGTGGAAGTGGGAGTAAGCATGGTGGAAAGGGAAAAAAAGTCTGTGCCCGTGAGGTAGATGCTAAAGGTACATTAACATCTGCTGAAGATAGACAATCTTCCAGCCAAAGTAAGATATCTACTTCTTTCTGTGGCCAATCGGATATGATCCCTTTCTTACAGATACGACCATCGATACCACTTGGAAGTGAGGCACAATAACAGCAGGTGCTTGAATGGATCTCAAGTGCTCCATCAAGTGGCCTCTCCTCGACCTCAACTTCTACATCACAAACCCTACCATCATCTCAGTTGTCAGACCATTCACACTTGATTCCTCCAAGCTCCCAAGTGTCCAGCCGCCCTACTCAGTCTGGGGTAACAGACATGGTTGAGTCTGCAGAGCTGTTCAGTCACACAATAGCCTGGGAATCTGAGGTCTCCTCCAAAGCTGCAGTAAGTCAAGATGAGTTATTGATCTTCCTTGATGCCCAGGAGCTTTGTGAGTCCGACCCAGGCCCAGATCAAGAAGCTTCTGACCTTTCTGCAGACCTTCATTCACTAACAGCACATACTGTTGGTGGACACAAGGAGGATGATGCTGATGAGACTCAGATAACGGATTTGACTGGAAAATTAGGTTTTCGGTCAAGGCAGGAAGAGTTGGTCTCTGAGGGTGATGGGTGTGAGAACACAGAGGATGATGAGGTTGGAGATCCCACTTACTGTCCTCAACCCACAGTCAGCCAGTCGATGAGGTCAGCACAGGAGGTGGAGGAGGAGGATGCTACTGACGGCGAGATTCGGTTGCGCCTTCCTGGACATAGAAGGAGCACTGGAAGCACGTCAACAACTGCATCCGCAACCACAACTCTGCCTCTGAGCGGAAGTCGTGCTGGCTCTGCAGCTTGCATGGGCCCTAAGCCTTGCCTAGCCTGGGCCTTTTTTGACATCGCCAAGGATCTCCCATCTCATGTCATCTGCAAGATTTGTCACCAATTGCTGAGTAGAGGGCAAAAACTGACTAGCCTGAGTACTTCATGTATGAACCGCCACATGGACATGAAGCACAAGTCGCAGTGGGAAGCTCACCGTGCAAGTGCATCCGTGTGCTCTTCATCATCCGTGACTGTGGGGACAGCTGTCACGCATGCTTTAGGACGTACACCTTCCACCTCTTTACCAGCAACAGGCAGTGTGATTGACAGGTCGTCACTTGCTTTTCAAGTGGACAATGCTGCTAATGTTCAGCTCTCTCAGACATCCAAAGCACCACCTTTGGATGAAGGCAACATTACATGTTCACCTGCACCCCCCTCCCAGACCAGCAGTTTGCCAAGGACACCATACTCAGCTGAGTCTCAGCACAGCAGCCAGCCCTCCGTTCCTCAGATGTGGACAAGTAAAAGGCCATTTCCTCCTAGCCATGAGAAAGCTAAGCGCTTAAATTTCACCATCTGCAAGCTGTTGGCTTCAGAAATGCTGCCTTTCCACCTGGTGGACACAGAGGATTTTCGAGACCTTATGTCCGTGGCAGTGCCCCAGTACCAGATGCCCAGTCGCCACTACTTTTCCAAGAAAGGTGTGCCTGCGCTTCACAAGCATGTCGCAGACAATATCACCGCTTCCTTGAGAAACTCTGTGTGCGACAGGGTGCATTTCAGCACAGACACTTGGACCAGTAAGCATGGACAGGGGCGTTACATGTCGCTGACTGGGCATTGGTTAACTATGGTGAGAGCTGGAGAAGGGTCTGCTGTCCAAGTATTGCCATCCCCACGAGTTGTGCGTCCATCCTCTATAGCTAGAAGTTCCTCCACTGCCTCCTCAACCTCTTATCGGTCCTCCACCTCTGCCCAAAGCCTTTCTGGTAATGCCGCCCGCGTTGTAAATGCACAGAAGGAATCCTGCACACCTCCCTACTATGCTGACAGCAGGGCTCAACGGCATCAGGCGGTCTTTACCTTGAAATGCATGGGAAATGTGAGTCACACAGCTGAGGAGTTGTGGACAGCTCTGGCGACCGAGTTTCAGCACTGGTTGACTCCACTCAACCTGTAGACAGGGAAGGCTGTGTCCGACAATGCTGCAAACCTTGGTGCAGCCCTTCGCCGGGGCAATATCACACACGTGCCTTGTATGGCTCACGTGTTGAATCTGGTTGTCCAGCAATTTTTGACACACTATCCCGACCTAGATGGGCTTCTGCAGAGGGCACGGTCGCTGTGTGCTCACTTCCGGCGTTCGCATCCCGCAGCTCAATGACTCGCTTTGCTCCAGGAGTCTTTCGGCTTGCCCGTTCACTGGCTGAAATGCGATGTGCTGACACGCTGGAATTCTACCCTGCACATGTTGCAGCGACTGTGGCAGCACCGCCGAGCCCTTGTGCAATACATTTCGACGTATAGCCTGGGCCAACGAGATCCTGAGGTGGGGCAGATCACTTTTATGGAGTGGACTCAGATCAAGGACCTGGGCACCCTTCTGCACAGTTTTGAGATGGCGACGAAGATGTTTAGTGCTGAAGATGCCATCATAAGCATGACTATTCCGGTCATCTACATGCTGGAGCACACTCTAAACAATATTCGGACTGGCGTGGTGGGACAAGAGGAGGTTGAGGAAGTACAAGAGGAGTCCTATGGGGAAAGGATGACAACAACTCCAAGGTCCTCACGGTCGGCAGCACCAAGACGGCAGGCATGGGAGGGTGGGGGAGAGGCATTCACGACGAGGGCACCTGGTAGCAACCAAACTCCTCATGAAGGTGCCGGAGCCCAGGAAGAAATGGAGGATGAACTGGGGATGGGCATTGAAGAGTCAGCAGATGAGGGAGACCCTGAGGACATTGCTATTGTGCGAGGTTGGGGGAAGAGGGCAGAGGAAGGAAGCATCATTCTCCCCTACCCATTACCAACACAACAAGGACTTGGTCCTCCTGGTTGCGCAAGGCACATGAGCGCCTTCTTGCTCCACTACCTGCAACATGACCCTCGGATTGTGCGAATTAGGAGCAATGCAGACTACTGGGTTGCCACACTATTAGATCCCCGGTACAAGATCAAATTTGCTGACATGATTCCTGCCATACAAAGGGACTCACGCATGCAGGAGTATCAGCAGAAGCTGATACTTAATCTCAGATCGGCTTTTCCACAACCCATCAGTGGTAGTAGTACACAGAGTGAATCTCACTATTCCAACTTGCCAACCGTGGGACTGACGCGTCATCATCACTCACACTGTACCAGTAATATTGTATCTGGTGGTGGTACCAGCAATTTTGTGCACTCGTTTAAAGATTATTTCCGACCATTATTTTCAAGCCCTGAAGACACGAGAAGTCTGACACATACTCAACACCTGGAGCTGATGGTACACGAGTATCTCCAACTTAACATCGATGCAATGACTGGGGAACTGGAGCCTTGCTCATTTTGGGTTTCCAAAATGGTAAAATGGCCAGAGCTCGCCACTCATGCCTTGGAGATCTTGTCGTGCCCCGCAGCCAGCGTTCTCTCAGAACGTGTCTTCAGCGCTGCTGGTGGTGTGCTGACAGAAAGGCGCACGCATCTGTCCTCCCAGAATGTGAACAGACTAACATTCATAAAGATGAACAAGGCATGGATCCGCAGGGACTTTTCTACTCCTGTGTCATCCTGGGGAGACTAAAGCCTTGTTGTTTTTCTTGCCTAAAACTAACCATTTAAAGTTTGCAACTGTGGTGCGCTTGATGCCACTTAAGTGGTGTCTGTGCCCAAATTTTTAGAAAAAAGGAAGACTCTTCTTGTAGTCCCCGAAATGTGACACAATACTCATCGTCTGCACGAGGCCTTGCGTGTAGTGAGGAAAAACGTCACAAAATACTCATCGTCTGAACGTGGCATTACAAAAAATGAAGTAAAAATCTATAAATACTCATTGTCTGCATGGTGCCTTACAAATACTGGAGTAAAAAACTATTTTATAAGGTCATGACATGCCTATATCTCTGTCTCCTCCTCATTTTTCTCGTCCATCTTGTACTTGTCAGTTTTCCACGTGTTTGTTGTATCTTCTGAGAAGTTTGTCAACTTTTGGACACCGTGCAAACTGCTTTCTATGTGTTTTCTATGTGTTTGTATGTTTTTGTTTTTCCTGCCATTGTTTACAATGATATTCAACTGTGTTTGAGGAAAATTAGACAAACATTCAACAAACACACCCCCAATTCCACAAATCATGTCAAATTCGAACACTAGGGTGCTGGATCATCTATAATATTCAGTGACAGATTCCCTTTAACTTTATCCGGCCTACTAGGCACAAACAGAGGTCTCTGACATACGTCTCTGTGAATGAATGTAGCACTCCACAAAACTAATGGTGGTCCCACCTGTGTGTGGTGGGACATGACTTTATGGGAACGCTTGCATGAGCTTTGACTTCATGTGGCCCTCTGGACCTAAACAGGTCCCTGACCTACCTCTCTGTGAATTCATGTAGTACCCCACAAATCTTTTAGTTGCTGAGCAAGCTTTCACCTTGAAATGCTAGGCCAAGTCCTGTTCTAGACCCTGTACCATGCATGCAGGCTGGGCCATTCAGCAATTTCTGGTCTGGGACAATGATGCCATTTAGTTGTAGGTGTGACCCTTTGAAAAGAGTGAGGATTGTTGGTGGAGTCCCCTTGCTATGCTTTACATGATTTAATAAGAGTGTGACATGACCATATCTGTGTCTCATCGTCCTTTTACTCTTCCACATGTTTTTAATGAATGTAGAAAACTTCAGCCTCTTTACCTGTGACTATTTGTACTGTGTTTGACTTGTTGTGACTTTTTGTGGTGTTTGTTGTCCATTCTGAGTAGTTTGGCAGCTTTTGGAGCCCTTTGAGGGTGTTTTCTATGTGTTTTTTGTAGCCTGCCATTGATTTCAATGGGGTTCGAGTTGTTCCTCGAACATTCGACGAACATCTCACGAATTCGGTGAATCGAATCGAACTCGAACACTAGGGGGGTGGCTCATCTCTACCCACCACTTCTCCTTTTGGGTGTCTTTCAAGGGGATTTTGAGCCTATTACATTTGGCTTAGCCAGACTGGCACCTGAAGTTAACTGAGAAGTGCCAGAAGCATGATGGAAATCCTTTTATGGGGTCATTGGAATGGCTCCAAATGTGTAGGCTAAATAGATGGCCGGAGTTTTTGAATGTAGATTTTCGAAAATGGGTACTGTCCGCAATAAGCAGCAATTGTGTGGCTTTTCTTGTGGCTGCTCCTAGCTCATTTTCGACATCTCCACATTACGTGGGAATCGCAGGCCTTCCTGCCATCCTAGGTCCAAACCAATTTGGGTTATCGCTTCTCGGCCTTTTGGCTAAGATCAAGTGTAGTATCTGTTCTTATCAGTTTAATATCTGACACGTCCCCTATCTGGGGACCATATATTAAATGGATTTTTAGAACAGGGAGATGGAAGAAGAGCTTGCTCTGTCCACTCCACGCATTCACCAGGTATTGCAGTACCTCCAGGACCGGTGCACCCCTTCCCTAACCCTGTTTCCAAAAGCAGAATTAATTTCACTTGAAAGAATAGACAAAAAAACCAAGCCATTTGCTAGCACAGTGGCTTAATGGCTTGCAGCAGTAAAGCCATATGCTTTTTCTGGATTCAAATTTCCCGCCTTTTTAGAACGTGTGAAATTTCACTCGTTTTCATTCAATTTAGATTTTTGTGCTTTTTAGGGGGTTCCTGTGTTTTTTTGGGGGTTTTTTGGCTTTTCTTTCCAAATTGATTTTTTCTACTCCATTTGGACTTGTTTGTAGGTAGTTTGCAATTAAGGGGGGCAAGGTAATAATTTAATGTTTTTTCTTTCTGTCACTGCAGGTGCTGCAGCTTAAGCATTTAGAGGCCATTGTCTTCTTACCACAATGCACATTGGCCTTGCCTACCGGAGCACCTTCCTTCTTCTGGACCCACAATCCACCAAAAACAAAGACTAAACCAGTTCCCCCAAAAAAAGACAAAACTCAAGCTATTCTATGGCCTTTGCATTGACGATGGATGTCCTTTCTGAGCTGCTCTTGTCCTTGAGGAGCTGTAGTCCTTTATGAGCTGCTGTCTTCCTCTTGTGGATCAATTGTAGCCAGACTTTTCAAGCTGTGACTTCCCACCACTTCTCCTTTTGGGTGTCTTTTAAGGGGATTTTTTCTTAAACCATTGGATATTTATTAGAAGAATAACAAAACACATACGCCTAGACGTCAGGCATTACACTCAAGATAATACAAAAAAAGGAAAATAAAATAAAAAGCAAAGGAAGGGGAGACAAGGAAGGGGAAAGGAGCAGGGGAAGAAAATCAGGGGCTTACATATCCAAAATATATTGTCATTCTGTTCAGGTATAGCATCATAAATCAGCCTTAAATAACTCAAAACTAGAGAACATCACTATAAAAGGTATGCGGGAATGTCAGGAGCCAGGGAGGAGGAAGTCCAAGGGTCCCACCATGAGAGTATCCTATTCTTCTTAGACAAGGAGGTAGCTGTGAGGGACTCATAACAAAAATGGAGATTTAGTCTTTCAACTAATTCAGACTTGGATGGGATAGAAGGGGCTTTCCAATGTGCAGCTATACATTTCCTAGCAGCAAACAGTACGTTAGAGATGATAGGCCGCAGGGAGGAGGGGAGATCTACCAAAGAGATACCCAGGAGAGCCAACTGGCTTGTTAGAGTGATAGCTATGCCCGTCACCGTATGTAAAATTGACTCAACCTGACGCCAGAAAGGATTGATCAGGGGACAATCCCACCAGACATGTGTCAGAGAACCAGGGTAGCCGCATCCCTTCCAGCAGGAGGAGGAGGAAGTCAGATGGAATTTAGCCAGACTAACCGGAGTCATATACCATTGTTATAGGAATTTCCTAGCCTGCTCCATGTGTCCCACACATGAGGAATATTTCAAAGGGTGGAACAAAGCAAAGGACCAATCATCCCATGAGGCTGAAAAGGAGAGTAGAGACTCCCATGAATCCATACATGGAAGCCTAGGCTGGGTACCATGGAGCAGCAAGGAATTATACAAAACTGACACCCCATGAGAAACAGTGGTATTGGGTTTAAAAATCTTTGGCCCGGAGAGTCTGCAATAGTCGGAGGGTTTTTAAATATAGATATGTTACATAGAAGACTGTGGAATTGCATATACAAGAAAAAGACTGAGTCTGGGAGGGAAAATCGGGCCTGAAGGGCTGAAAAAGGTAGCACACCAGAGGGACCAAAAAGGTCAACTATATGCCGTATTCCGGATTGTCTCCAAGGGAGAACAGAAACATCGTCAATGACCACTTTCAAGGCATCCAGAGAGACATAGCGGGCCATATGTGGGAAAACTACTGGGCAAACAGCAGCCCATAGTTTAATTGCGGCAGACATAGTGAGCAATATACCCCCAGGTGTGCTAGTCCGAATAAAGGAGGCCTCCAGCAAACTCCTAAGAGAGCCCCCTGGAGCAAAGTGTGCCTCTATCCGAAGCCAAGGTATGTCAGATCCCCCATCCCACCATAACTTGAGAGGTTCAAGCACTGCAGCCCTATAGTATTCTACCAGCAAAGGGGCTCCCAATCCAGGGCCGGACTGGGACCAAAAAGCAGCCCTGGAAAACAAGCCTCACCAGCCCACATACTATATCACCCATCAGCCCCGATCTGTGAGTTTTGCTTTTACGTTGCATTGGCCACATCACTTTTTGTTACAGGAGTTATCTGAAGAGCAACATGTGAATGGTGCAGCAGAGGGAATAATCAACCGCAGCTCCATTTACATGGTGATCTACAAAGCCACGTTTCTCAGGATTGTGGGGTCCCTGTGGTCAGATCCATAGTGATGGGACAGTCGTCACCTGTACAGAAGAGAAGTGATGACTCCCATATTGGGGGTAATTAATTTAAACAACAATTAAATGCTGAAAATCAAAGTCCAATACCACCTCTGACAACAGGACAGAAGAAGTGGTACTGTGCATGTATATATACAGAATAATACAGATACTGAGGATTACACCCAGTATACAGGACAGGAGGAGTGGTACTGTGCAGTGTATATATTCAGAATAATACAGATACTGAGGATTACACCCAGGATACAGGACAGGAGAAGTGGTACTGTGCAGTGTATATATACAGAATAATACAGATACTGAGGATTACACCCAGTATACAGGACAGGAGGAGTGGTACTATGCAGTGTATATATACAGAATAACACAGATACTGAGGATTACACCCGGTATACAGGACAGGAGAAGTGGTACTGTGCATGTATATATACAGAATAATACAGACACTGAGGATTACACCCAGTATACAGGACAGGAGAAGTGGTACTGTGCATGTATATATACAGAATAATACAGACACTGAGGATTACACCCAGTATACAGGACAGGAGAAGTGGTACTGTGCATGTATATATACAGAATAATACAGATACTGAGGATTACACCCAGTATACAGGACAGGAGGAGTGGTACTATGCAGTGTATATATACAGAATAACACAGATACTGAGGATTACATCCAGTATACAGGACACAGGAGAAGTGGTACTGTGCAGTGTATACATACAGAATAATACAGACACTGAGGATTACACACAGTATACAGGACAGGAGAAGTGGTACTGTGCAGTGTATATATTCAGAATAATACAGATACTGAGGATTACACCCAGTATACAGGACAGGAGAAGTGGTACTGTGCAGTGTATATATACAGAATAATACAGATCCTGAGGATTACACACAGTATACAGGACAGGAGAAGTGGTACTGTGCAGTGTATATATTCAGAATAATACAGATACTGAGGATTACACCCAGGATACAGGACAGGAGAAGTGGTACTGTGCAGTGTTATATTCAGAATAATACAGATACTGAGGATTACACCTAGTATACAGGACAGGAGAAGTGGTACTGTGCAGTGTATTTATACAGAATAATACAGATACTGAGGATTACACCCAGTATACAGGACAGGAGAAGTGATACTGTGCAGTGTATATATACAGAATAATACAGATACTGAGGATTACACCCAGTATACAGGACAGGAGAAGTGATACTGTGCAGTATATATATACAGAATAATACAGATACTGAGGATTACACCCAGTATACAGGACAGGAGAAGTGGTACTGTGCAGTGTATATATACAGAATAATACAGACACTGAGGATTACACCCAGTATACAGGACAGGAGAAGTGGTACTGTGCAGTGTATTTATACAGAATAATACAGATACTGAGGATTACACCCAGTATACAGGACAGGAGAAGTGGTACTGTGCAGTGTATATATACAGAATAATACAGATACTGATGATTACACCCAGTATACAGGACAGGAGAAGTGGTACTGTGCAGTGTATATATACAGGATAATACAGATACTGAGGATTACACCCAGTATACAGGACAGAAGTGGTACTGTGGAGTGTATATATACACAGAATAATACAGATACTGAGGATTACACCCAGGATACAGGACAGGAGAAGTGGTACTGTGCAGTGTATATATACAGAATAATACAGATACTGAGGATTACACCCAGTATACAGGACAGGAGAAGTGGTACTGTGCAGTGTATATATACAGAATAATACAGAAACTGAGGATTACACCCAGTATACAGGACAGGAGAAGTGATACTGTGCAGTATATATATACAGAATAATACAGATACTGAGGATTACACCCAGTATACAGGACAGGAGAAGTGGTACTGTGCAGTGTATATATACAGAATAATACAGACACTGAGGATTACACCCAGTATACAGGACAGGAGAAGTGGTACTGTGCAGTGTATTTATACAGAATAATACAGATACTGAGGATTACACCCAGTATACAGGACAGGAGAAGTGGCACTGTGCAGTGTATATATATATACAGAATAATACAGATACTGAGGATTACACCCAGTATACAGGACAGGAGAAGTGGTACTGTGCAGTGTATATATACAGAATAATACAGACACTGAGGATTACACCCAGTATACAGGACAGGAGAAGTGGTATTGTGCAGTGTATATATACAGAATAATACAGATACTGAGGATTACACCCAGTATACAGGACAGGAGAAGTGGTACTGTGCAGTGTATATATACAGAATAATACAGATACTGAGAATTACACCCAGTATACAGGACAGGAGAAGTGGTACTGTGCCAAGTCGATTTTAGACACTCACTTACTAACGGAGTCCTGTCAATAAAGACAAAAGACATGCTTTAATGTACAAATATGAGGGCGAAACGATGCAACAAAGCACCCTCATTTGAATATTAAATAAAATAGATGCTTCTGCAAATATTTAAAAAAGCCCCCTAAATCTGTGTAAATGTTAGTGTAGTTTAAGGTCTCTGTCATAATATACTCACTAATCGCTGTTCTGTCACGTGCCCGACTCCATAATGATTTCACATCCACAGCTCGTCTATGCAGGTTTCCCTCTTCTCCGATCTTCTGCAGCACATCCCGAGATGATGCCCTTAAAAAAATAACATTGTCATTATAATGCTCCTGAATAAAAAATAACCACCTATGCTGTGTCTTAAATAAGCCCTATGCTGTGCCCCTGCAAATAAAGAATTACTCCTCACCTCACTGTCCCTTTTACGGTACATGGCCTCCACACTAGCCTCACCTATAAAATAATACCAACACACCATCCACCCTTGTGTAGTATGACCGTCACACTGACCCCTAATAATCTCCACACTGTGCCCCTTATAAATTATACTTACCACACCTTCCTCAATTATGAACTATGATCTCCACACTGTCCCCACATCACGCTGCTCCTTCTTCACAATGTCCCACTCATGTTGTCCCAACTCCATACTGCACCCTCACTGCCTCCCTCTATACTGTACCCCCAATGCTGCTCCTTCTCAATAATGAAACCCCTCACACTGTCTCCCCTCCATACAGAGACCACCACGCTACCTCACGCCTAATGCCGAGACCCCCACACTGTCCCACTCTTCATACTGAGTCCCTTACATTGCTCCATTTCACACTGAGCCCTGCACATTGTCCTCCATCTATTTTGTCCCTTGCATTATCCCTCACTCTGTAAGACCCCCTAACCCCATGTCTACAGTAAAAGCCCCTCTCTGCCCTAATCTACAGTAATAGCCAACTCATTAACCCTAGCATATGATAAAAGCTACTCTAAAAACTTTTTTTTTATAGTAATAGCCCCCCTGTCTACAGTAATATGACCACTTATCCCCAGTCTAAAGCATTACCCTTCCTCCCCATAATCCCCAGTCCATAGCATCAGCCTCTCCATCATCCCCAGCCCATAGCATCGGCCTCCCCATCATCCCCAGCCCATAGCATCGGCCTCCCCATCATCCCCAGCCCATAGCATCGGCCTCCCCATCATCCCCAGCCCATAGCATCAGCCTCCCCATCATCCCCAGCCCATAGCATCAGCCTCCCCATCATCCCCAGTCTACAGCATCAGCCTCCCCATCATCCCCAGCCCATAGCATCGGCCTCCCCATCATCCCCAGCCCATAGCATCGGCCTCCCCATCACCCCAGCCCATAGCATCGGCCTCCCCATCATCCCCAGCCCATAGCATCAGCCTCCCCATCATCCCCAGCCCATAGCATCGGCCTCCCCATCATCCCCAGCCCATAGCATCAGCCTCCCCATCATCCCCAGTCTACAGCATCAGCCTCCCCATCATCCCCAGCCCATAGCATTGGCCTCCCCATCATCCCCAGCCCATAGCATCAGCCTCCCCATCATCCCCAGTCTACAGCATCAGCCTCCCCATCATCTCCAGCCCATAGCATCGGCCTCCCCATCATCGCCAGCCCATAGCATCGGCCTCCCCATCATCCCCAGCCCATAGCATCAGCCTCCCCATCATTCCCAAGCCAATAGCATCAGCCTCCCCGTCATCCCCAGCCAATAGCATCGGCCTCCCCATCATCCCCAGCCAATAGCATAAACATTCCTGCCCAATTGCCCCTCTGTAGCATTAGCCTTCTTGCCCCATCATCCCCTACTAGCCTGCAGCATTAGCCTCCCTATCATTCCCCCCAGCCTGTAGCATTAGCCTCCCCATCATCCCCCCAGCCTCTAGTATTAGCATTCCTGCCCCATAATCTCCTCCAGCCTGCAGTATTAGCCCTCCTGCCCCATAATCCCCCCCAGCCTGCAGCATTAGCCCTCCTGCTCCATAATTCCCCCCAG
Organism: Allobates femoralis; assembly: GCA_033576535.1. Classification (NCBI taxonomy): domain Eukaryota; kingdom Metazoa; phylum Chordata; class Amphibia; order Anura; family Aromobatidae; genus Allobates; species Allobates femoralis. The sequence continues at coordinate 79,397,726 of JARQOC010000011.1, forward strand.
CCTGCAGCACTGGCCTCCCCATCATCCCCCTCAGCCTGTAGCATTAGCCTCCCCATAATCCCCCTAGTCTGCAGCATGATCCCTCAATATCAACATCCCAGCCTGCAGCATTAGCCTCCCCATCGCCCCCCCCAGCCTGTAGCATTAGCCTCTCAATCATCCCCCCAGCCTGTAGCATTAGCCTGCCTGCCCCATCCCCCCTCCAGCATGCAGCAATAGCCTGCCTGCCCCATCCCCCCTCCAGCCTGCAGCATAAGTCTTACTGCCCCATCCCCCCTCCAGCCTGCAGCATAAGTCTTACTGCCCCATCCCCCCTCCAGCATAAGTCTTACTGCCCCATCCCTCCTCCAGCCTGCAGCATAAGCCTTACTGCCCCATCCCCCTCCAGCCTGCAGCATAAGCCTTCCTGCCCCATCCCCCCTCCAGCCTGTAGCATTAGCCTTCCTGCCGCATCCCCCCTCCAGCCTGCAGTATTAGCCTTCCTGCCCCATCCCTCCTCCAGCCTGCATCATTAGCCTTCCTGCCCCATCCCCCCCTCCAGCCTGCAGCATTAGCCTTCCTGCCCCATCCCCCCTCCAGCCTGCAGCATTAGCCTTCCTGCCCCATCCCCCCTCCAGCCTGCAGCATTAGCCTTCCTGCCCCATCCCCCCTCCAGCCTGCAGCATTAGCCTTCCTGCCCCATCCCCCCTCCAGCCTGCAGCAATATCCTTACTGTCACATCCCCCCTCCAGCCTGCAGCAATATCCTTACTGTCACATCCCCCCTCCAGCCTGCAGCAATATCCTTACTGTCACATCCCCCCTCCAGCCTGCAGCAATATCCTTACTGTCACATCCCCCCTCCAGCCTGCAGTATTAGCCCTCCTGCCCCATCCCCCCCTCCAGCCTGCAGTATTAGCCCTCCTGCCCCATCTCCCCCATCTTCAGGTCCAGGAGCTGTGCACTCACCTGCTCCTTCTCCTGTGTCCTTCAGTTCCGGGATCGTCGTCCTCCTCCTCACTCTGTGTTGACGTCCTGCATTGTGTGGTGAGATGATGTCACCTCACTCCACACACACTGAAGCAGCTGCAGCTCCTCTGACACAGGAAGCTGAATGATGACCCCAGAAGTGCAAGAGCTGCTACTTCCGGGGTCATTCAGCTCTCTGTGTGTGAGGCATATGAAGGTGCGACGCGACCCCCCCTCACAGAACCCTCTCCTCCTCTCCCTCCAACAGCTGATTAGATGGTCTAATGGAGGGGAGAGGAGGAGAGGATGCCGGCCAGCAGCGATCATGGTCGGGGACTTCGGTCCTTCATAATCCCTGCTCAGCGTATACAGTGCTAGCGGTGCAGCACTTCAATCACCAGCAGCCACATCACAGTCTGGAGGCTTGTAGCCTTGTACAGATTATAAAGTGGCTGCTGGTGATTTCAATATGCAAAGTTACCAGTGTACCTGGCAGCCCTGAATGGTCCATAAAGGACAAACTCCTTGCTCCATGGCCCAGTCTGACACTAGGCCCCGCCCACTCCACAATCAACGGCCCATCGGGAGAACTCCCGATGCTCCTGCTTGCCAGTCCGGGCCTGTCCCAATCCCCCCCTAGAATAAGGGAGCACTATCCATCTCCTCTTAATCCTATGAGGCTTGTTATTCCAAATAAAGGAATCTATGATGGATTGAAAAAGGGAAAGGCGCCTGGATGGAATGAAAAGGGGCAAACATCTAAAAAGATATATTAGCTTAGGAAGCAGCATCATCTTGACCACTTGTATGCGTGCCATCCATGAGAGTGAGGAAACTTTCTTAACTTCAGATCTAAGGTCCGCAGCCATAGCCTCACAGTTTAAACGCACTAAGTCAGCCAGATGTGTCAATTTAATTCCCAGATAGGTGAACCCCAGGGGCGACCACAAAAACTGGTATGTAGATTGGATCCATAGCTGAGTGGACAGGGGAAGAAAAAGGGGGAAGAGAATTGATTTTGATAGGTTGGTCTTGTAGTATGAAACAGAGGAAAACTCACGCAGGAGAGCCGAAATCGCAGGCAGAGAACTCTGAACATCGGCGCAGGTGAAGACCACATCATCTGCATAAAGACTGATCTTATATTCTATCGGGCCTACCCGAATTCCCCTAATATCTGGGGACTGACGAGCGACGGCAGCGAGAGGCTCCATGACCAACGCAAAAATTAGTGGGGAGAGGGAGCAGCCCTGTCGGGTACCATTGGAAATGGAGAAAGCCCGGGACTGAAAACCAGAGGCACGAACCGAGGCACTCGGATTAGAGTATAGGGCCATAATGGCTCGGAAAATAAGGCCACTAAAGCCAAACTTGCTCAGTGTCATCTCTAGGTACCCCAGTGCACCCGATCAAACGCTTTTTCTGCGTCAAGTGTAAGGAATGCACTAGGAAGACGCGCCCTCTCCACCACCTCCAATAGATCTATGAAGTGTCTCGTGCCATCCCTCGTCTGCCTACCCAGAACGAACCCCACCTGGTCGGGATGTATAAGTGAAGGTAAAACAGAGAGGAGACGATTGGCCCACAATTTGGCATAAATTTTCACATCTACATTAAGTAGTGCAATGGGGCGGAAATTAGCTGGGGTGATAGGGGGCTTGCCAGGTTTAGGAAGAGTGGCTATCGAAGCCTCCAGGCCTTCCCGTCTAATAGTGCCAGAACTAGCCCAAAAATCGAAAAGGCGAAGGAGATACGGACCTAGGACAGGAAAAAACTGGGCATAGTAAGGGAAGGAAAACCCATCTGGGCCAGGAGCTGAGGATTTTTTAGAGTCTTTCACAATTTGGAAGATTTCACACAGTAGAATCGGGGAGTCGAGGGAAGACAACTGAGCAGGGGAGACCTTCGGTAGATTCGCCTTTTCTAGGAAGGCAGAAATATCGTCAGAGATGGGCTGAGGTACCGAGGTGTCTTCCCGTAGGTTGTACAGGCCAGAGTAACCAGAGTAATACGAAGCGAACTCATTAGCGATCTGAATGGGATTATACATTTTTGATGAATCTGATTTAGTAATAAAAGGAATCCTAGCCTGTGATTCCCTTTATTTGACACGCCTGGCTAACAAAGCACCAGCATGATCCCCCATGGCATAATAATTAGCCCTGGACTTCCGGAGTGCATTAGCTGTGGAGCGAAGCAGTAGCTGCCGGACCACCAAACGAGCCTTATTAAGCTCTAAAAGCAGAGCAGCAGAAGGGGAATGCTTATGTTGAGATTCTAAGGTCGCAACTTCAGATAAGGCATTCCTCAGGGACTGGGTATATTTACGCTTATGGATGGCAGCAATTTTTAGGAGATGGCCCCGCATCACGGCCTTGTGCGCAAACCACAGAACATCTGATTGAGTCTCAGGCAGATCATTGGTACAAAAGAATTCATTAAGAGAGGATTCCAACAAGGAGACGTTCGACTGGTCAGCTAGTAATTGTGTATTTAAGCGCCAACTCGAGGGAGGGGTGAGAGCAAATGGGTCCTCAAGGGAGACTGTAACTGGCGCGTGGTCTGACCACGAGATGTTACCAATAGTGGCTGCAGTACAATGAGGAAGGGCCACATCGTCTACCAAAATGTAATCGATTCTACTATAAGATGCATGTCTGGGAGACATATACGTGTAGTCTCTCTCACTACAATGTAAATATCGCCAAATGTCATGGAGACCATGGAGATGAACAAGAGGTCCGGCTTCACCCCTAGAAGTCGAGGGAACAGAGCAGTCTAATAGTCTTGTCAGGGGATGTTAAAATCACCCGCAATAATTTTATAACCATGTTGAACGTCTCCAAAGGTCTGCTAAAAAGCTTTCAAAAATTTGAGTTGGCCAGTATTGGGACCATATACCGAGGTAATTGTAAAGGGAGTGTTGTTGATAGAGCATAACACTATCAGCCATCTACCGGAGGGGTCAGAAATTGTTCGAACCAGCTGGAAGACCACATCCTTACTGATAAAAATAGCAACTCCAGCTTTTTTCATGCCTCCTCCCGCAAAGAAGCGATGCGGGTACATATCTGATTTTATCCTGCTCTAATAGGTGGGTCTCCTGAAGGCATACAATCTGATGTCTTAGCTTATAAAGTTGGCGCCAAACCATAGCCCTTTTGCAAGGGGAATTACCGTATATACTCGTGTATAAGCCGACCCGTGTATAAGCTGACCCCCTTACTTTTGCCCCCAAAACCTGGGAAAACCTATTGACTCGTGTATAAGCCGAGGGTGGACCCCAGCACAGGTATACAGCCCCCAGAAGTGGTATACAGCAGCCCCAGAGGTATATACAGCAGCCCCAGTGGTAGTATACAGCAGCAGCCCCAGTGGTATATACAGCAGCAGCCCCAGTAGTTAGTATACAGCAGCCCCAGTGGTATATACAGCCCCAGTGGTAGTATACAGCAGCCCCAGTGGTATATACAGCCCCAGTGGTAGTATACAGCCCCCCCATCAGTATACAGCAGCCCCAGAGGTATATACAGCCCCAGTGGTAGTATACACGCAGCCCCAGTGGTATATACAGCCCCAGTGGTAGTATACAGCCCCCCCATCAGTATACAGCAGCCCCAGAGGTATATACAGCCCCAGTGGTAGTATACATGCAGCCCCAGTGGTATATATAGCCCCAGTGGTAGTATACAGCCCCCCCCCATCAGTATACAGCAGCCCCAGAGGTATATACAGCCCCAGTGGTAGTATACACGCAGCCCCAGTGGTATATACAGCCCCAGTGGTAGTATACAGCCCCCCCATCAGTATACAGCAGCCCCAGAGGTATATACAGCCCCAGTGGTAGTATACACGCAGCCCCAGTGGTATATACAGCCCAGTGGTAGTATACAGCCCCCCCATCAGTATACAGCAGCCCCAGAGGTATATACAGCCCCAGTGGTAGTATACAGGCCCCCCCGCCTTGTGCACAATCCTGTAAAGGAAGAGATTAGTATACTTATCACTGTCCCGCCGCTGACATCGCGCTCCTCTGTCTTCTTCCGGTTTCCTCCTCGGTCGCGTAGACAATGACGTCATTGCCTGCGCCGTCCGCAGGAAGCCGGAAGCAGACGGAAGAAGACAGAGGAGCGCGATGACGGCGGCGGGACAGCGGCAGCGGGACAGTGATAAGTATACTAATCTCTTCCTTTACAGGTTTGTGCACAAGGCAGGGGGGCCTGTATACTGATGGGGTTGGGCCTGTATACTGTATACACTGTATACAGTGTATACAATGACTCGCGTATAAGCCGAGGGGGGGACTTTTCAGCCCAATTTTTGGGCTGAAAAACTCGGCTTATACGCGAGTATATACGGTAAGCCCATTAACATTCTGAGAAAAATTGTGATGCTCATGGTGGGTTATAGAAGACAGCAAGTGATAACGGAACAAAATGAATATACAGTGTCCATTTTGATGTAGAACGAGTAGCCGCCTGAAATAATCGAAGGGAAATTGGAGGGAAAAGGGAGGGAGGGAAAAGCAGACAAATCAAACAAACAGAACACATAAATATGAAGTCCATTCAGACAAAGTCTGAATCCACGGGTGACAAAAAAAGGTCACCAAGGGGCTGGCAAGTCAGCAAAACCGTGAACCGCCGTTCACGAAAAACAGAGGCTGAAGCACAATTCAGCAGAATTTACAAAAAAGAAAGGCTAAATGAGACCAACCAAATACCGTATATACTCGTGTATAAGCCGACCCGTGTATAAGCCGACCCCCCCTACTTTTGCCCCCAAAACTTGGGAAAATCTATTGACTCGTGTATAAGCCGAGGGTGGACCCCAGCACAGGTATACAGCCCCCAGCAGTGTGGTATACAGCAGCCTCCCCAGTGGTATATACAGGCCCCAGCAGTGTTACAGCAGCCTCCTCAGTGGTATATACAGCAGCAGCCCCAGTGGTAGTATACAGCAGCCCCAGTGGTAGTATACAGGTATACACAGCAGCCCCAGTGGTAGTATACAGCAGCCCCAGTGGTAGTATACAGCAGCCCCAGTGGTAGTATACAGCAGCCCCAGCAGCCCCAGAGGTATATACAGCAGCCCCAGTAGTAGTATACAGCAGCCCCAGCAGCCCCAGAGGTATATACAGCAGCCCCAGTGGTGTATACAGGGCCCCAGTGGTGTATACAGGGCCCCAGTGCTGTATACAGGGCCCCATTGCTGTATACAGGGCCCCAGTGGTGTATACAGGGCCCCAGTGCTGTATACAGGGCCCCAGTGGTGTATACAGGGCCCCAGTGCTGTATACAGGGCCCCAGTGCTGTATACAGGGCCCCAGTGGTGTATACAGGGCCCCAGTGCTGTATACAGGGACCAAGTGGTGTATAAAGGGCCCCAGTGCTGTATACAGGGCCCCAGTGGTGTATACAGGGCGGGCCCAAGTGGTGTATACAGGGCGGGCCCCAGTGGTGTATACAGGGCGGGCCCCAGTGGTGTATACAGGGCCCCAGTGGTGTATACAGGGCCCCAGTGCTGTATACAGGGCCCCAGTGGTGTATATAGGGCCCCAGTACTGTATACAGGGCCCCAGTGGTGTATACAGGGCGGGCCCCAGTGGTGTATACAGGGCGGGCCCCAGTGGTGTATACAGGGCGGGCTCCAGTGGTGTATACAGGGCGGGCCCCAGTGGTGTATACAGGGCGGGCTCCAGTGGTGTATACAGGGCGGGCCCCCCTTCCCCCTTGCTGTCAGCCACCTGTAAAGAAATAGATCATTATACTTATCCCTGTCCTGTCGCCGCCGCCGCCGCTCTCCGACACCGCGCGCTCCTCCATCTTCTTCCTGCTGTGACCGGCGCACAGACAATGACGTCTTTGCCTGCGCCCGCCGGAAGAAGACGGAGGAGCACGCGGTGTCGGAGAGCGGCGGCGGCAGCGACAGGACAGGGATAAGTATAATGATCTATTTCTTTACAGGTGGCTGACAGCAAGGGGGAAGGGGGCCCCTGTATACACCACTGATGGTATATGACTCGTGTTAAAGCCGAGGGGGGGACTTTTCAGCACATTTTTTGTGCTGAAAAACTCAGCTTATACACGAGTATATACGGTAGGCCAAAATGTAAAAATGAAAAAAAAAAATTAAGGAGAAAGAGTCCGACCAGGAACCAGCTATGATGAAGATCCTTCAGGTAGCTTCCCACTCAGGGTCGATGTGATGGTCAACAGCTCTAGGAGAGCCCGATTCAGGAAGATGAGAGTCCTTTGAGGCAGGAGAGCCCGGGGGGATAAGATCCCAATAAGTGAGTGTCTTGGCGGCTTGACGTGGAGTGAGGCAGGACGTAAAGGAGCCATCTTTCTTGATAAGGAGCCTCGTGGGATAGTATCCCCAGCGGTACTGAATTTCTTTATCCCTTAAAATAGCAGTATACGGAGCAAAGGCGCAACGTAATGATAGCGTGCCTGCAGAGAGATCCGGGAAAACTTTGATGCAAGCAAACTTTTCTGGTAGCATAGGTGATCTCCTAATAACAGATAAAAACTCCTCCTTCAGCTCGAAGAAATGGATACGGGCGAGTACATCCCTGGGGACCGAGGAGGGCAGGTTGGATGTTTTGCGAAGGCGATGAATTCTGTCAATCACTAAGAGTGCTTTGTCAGTTTGGGGAAGGACCGCTATGATGAATTCCTGCAGGAAGGCTCTCAGGTCCGGGGCCGAGACCGCTTCATCTACCCCCCGCAGTTTGATATTGTTTCTCCTAGATCTATCTTCTAGATCCAGGGTTTTAGCATGAGTCTTTAGGGCCCTCACATCAGTTCCTCATGTGCATCCCACAGACTGTTATGTGACGCCACCAGCTCCGCCATTTTTCTCTCTAGATGATCTGTGCGCCCCCCCAGATCCTCCACCTCAGACCTAAGGGAGGCCACCATAGAACGCATGTCCTCCTGCAGGGAAGATCGTAATTCTCCTAACATGGTTCTAAGAAGAGATGGGGTGAGCGGAGCTTCTATCATGTCTGTGTCAGGGCTGGCATGGGCTGCAGAAGGAGAAGCCCGGCGCGCGGCGCGCGCAGCCCTAGGAGGCTGCGGCGCCTTCTTGGCTTCCTGCATTAGGTGTGGAGGGGGGACAAAGAAGTCCGGGATGCGCCGGCCTGGATGCGCCTCACCTGCGTTCCGGGCACCAGAGGAGGTATAGCAGGACTGTAAGGAAGCGGTAGGGACCAAGCTGTTCGCCGCTTTAGTGAGTCCCTGGTCGGAGCTCGGCTCTCAGCGTCCTACTCCATAAAAGGTTAGGACACGCCCCTTTTAAGGGGATTTTGAGCCTATTACATTTGGCTTAGCCAGACTGGTACCAGAAGTTAACTGAGAAGTGCCAGAAGCATGATGGAAATCCTTTTTTGGGGTCATTGGAATGGCTCCAAATGTGTAGGCTAAATAGATGGCCGAAGTTTTTGAATGTAGATTTTCGAAAATGGGTAGTGTCCGCAATAAGCAGCAATTGTGTGGCTTTTCTTGTGGCTGCTCCCAGCTCATTTTCGACATCTCCACATTACGTGGGAATTGCAGGCCTTGCTGCCACCCTAGGTCCAAACCAATTTGGGTTATCGCTTCTCGGCCTTTTGGCTAAGATCAAGTGTAGTATCAGTTCTTATCAGTTTAATATCTGATACGTCCCCTATCTGGGGACCATATATTAAATGGATTTTTAGGACAGGGAGATGGAAGAAGAGCTTGCTATGTCCACTCCACGCATTGACCTGGTATTGCAGTACCTCCAGGACTGGCGCACCCCTTCCCTAACCCTGTTTCCAAAACCAGAATTCATTTCACTTGAAAGAATAGCCAAAAAACAAGCCATTTGCTAGCACAGTGGCTTAATGGCTTGCAGCAGTAAAGCCATATGCTTTTTCTGGATTCAAATTTCCCGCCTTTTTCGAATGTGTGAAATTTCACACGTTTTCATTCAATTTAGTTTTTTGTGTTTTTTAGGGGGTTCCTGTGTTTTTTTGGGAGATTTTTTGGCTTTTCTTTCCTATTTGATTTTTTCTACTCCATTTGTACTTGTTTGTAGGTAGTTTGCAATTAAGAGGTGCAAGGTAATAATTTAATGTTTTTTCTTTCTGTCACTACAGGTGCTGCAGCTTAAGCATTTAGAGGCCATTGTGTTCTTACCACAATGCCCATTGGCCTTGTCTACAGGAGCACCTTCCTTCTTCAGGACCCACAATCCACCAAAAACAAAGACTAAACCAGCTCCCCCATAAAAAGACAAAACTCAAGCTATTCTATGGCCTTTGCATTGACGATGGATGTCCTTTCTGAGCTGCTCTTGTCCTTGAAGAGCTGTAGTCCTTTATGAGCTGCTGTCTCCCTCTTGTGGATCATTTTTAGCAAGACTTTTCAAGCTGTGACTTCCCACCACTTCTCCTTTTGGGTGTCTTTTAAGGGGATTTTGAACCTATTACATTTGGCTTAGCCAGACTGGTAATTGAAGTTACCTGAGAAGTGCCAGAAGCATGATGGAAATCCTTTTCTGGGGTCATTGGAATGGCTCCAAATGTGTAGGCTAAATAGATGGCCAGAGTTTTTGAATATAGATTTTCGAAAATGGGTAGTGTCCGCAATAAGCAGCAATTGTGTGGCTTTTCTTGTGGCTGCTCCCAGCTCATTTTCGACATCTACACATTACGTGGGAATCGCAGGCCTTGCTGCCACCCTAGGTCCAAACCAACTTGGTTTATCGCTTCTCGGCCTTTTGGCTAAGATCAAGTGTAGTATCTGTTCTTATCAGTTTAATATCTGATATGTCCCCTATCTGGGGACCATATATTAAATGGATTTTTAGAACAGGGAGATGGAAGAAGAACTTGCTCTATCCACTCCACGCATTGACCTGGTATTGCAGTACCTCCAGGACCGATGCACCCCATCCCTGACACTGTTTCCAAAGGCAGAATTCATTTCACTTGAAAGAAAAAGCCAAAAAGCCAAGCCATTTGCTAGCACAGTGGCTTAATGGCTTGCAGCAGTAAAGCCATATGCTTTTTCTGGATTCAAATTTCCCGCCTTTTTAGAACGCGTGAAATTTCACACGTTTTCATTCAATTTAGTTTTTAGTGTTTTTTAGGGGGTTCTTGTGTTTTTTGGGGTTTTTTTGGGGGCTTTTCTTTCCAAATTGATTTTTTCTACTCCATTTGGACTTGTTTGTAGGTAGTTTGCAATTAAGAGGTGCAAGGTAATAATTTAATGATTTTTCTTTCTGTCACTACAGGTGCTGCAGCTTAAGCATTTAGAGGCCATTGTGTTCTTACCACAATGCCCATTGGCCTTGTCTACAGGAGCACCTTTCTTCTTCAGGACCCACAATCCACCAAAAACAAAGACTAAACCAGCTCCCCATAAAAAGACAAAGCTCAAGCTATTCTATGGCCTTTGCATTGACGATGGATGTCCTTTCTGAGCTGCTCTTGTCCTTGAAGAGCTGTAGTCCTTTATGAGCTGCTGTCTCCCTCTTGTGGATCATTTTTAGCAAGACTTTTCAAGCTGTGACTTCCCACCACTTCTCCTTTTGGGTGTCTTTTAAGGGGATTTTGAGCCTATTACATTTGGCTTAGTCAGACTGGTACCTGAAGTTAACTGAGAAGTGCCAGAAGCATGATGGAAATCCTTTTTTGGGGTCATTGGAATGGCTCCAAATGTGTAGGCTAAATAGATGGCCGGAGTTTTTGAATGTAGATTTTCGAAAATGGGTAGTGTCTGCAATAAGCAGCAATTGTGTGGCTTTTCTTGTGGCTTCTCCCAGCTCATTTTTGACATCTCCACATTACGTGGGAATCACAGGCCTTGCTGCCACCCTAGGTCTAAACCAATTTTGGTTATCGCTTCTCGGCCTTTGGGCTAAGATCAAGTGTAGTATCTGTTCTTATCAGTTTAACATCTGATACGTCCCCTATCTGGGGACCATATATGAAATGGATTTTTAGAACAGGGAGATGGAAGAAGAGCTTGCTCTGTCCACTCCACGCATTGACCTGGTATTGCAGTACCTCCAGGACCGGTGCACCCCTTCCCTAACCCTGTTTCCAAAAGCAGAATTCATTTCACTTGAAAGAATAGCCAAAAAACCAAGCCATTTGCTAGTACAGAGGCTTAATGGCTTGCAGCAGTAAAGCCATATGCTTTTTCTGGATTCAAATTTCCCGCCTTTTTCGAACGTGTGAAATTTCACACGTTTTCATTCAATTTAGTTTTTTGTGTTTTTTAGGGCGTTCCTGTGTTTTTTGGGGGATTTTTTTGGCTTTTCTTTCCAAATTGATTTTTTCTACTCCATTTGGACTTGTTTGTAGGTAGTTTGCAATTAAGGGGGGCAAGGTAAATATTTAATGTTTTTTCTTTCTGTCACTGCAGGTGCTGCAGCTTAAGCATTTAGAGGCCATTGTCTTCTTACCACAATGCCCATTAGCCTAGTCTACAGGAGCGCCTTCCTTCTTCTGGACCAACAATCCACCAAAAACAAAGACTAAATTAGCTCCCCCAAAAAAAGACAAAACAAGCTATTCTATGGCCTTTGCATTGACAATGGATGTCCTTTCTGAGCTGCTCTTGTCCTTGAGGAGCTGTAGTCCTTTATGAGCTGCTGTCTCCCTCTTGTGGATCATTTTTAGCAAGACTTTTCAAGCTGTGACTTCCCACCACTTCTCCTTTTGGGTGTCTTTTAAGGGGATTTTGAGCCTATTACATTTGGCTTAGTCAGACTGGTACCTGAAGTTAACTGAGAAGTGCCAGAAGCATGATGGAAATCCTTTTTTGGGGTCATTGGAATGGCTCCAAATGTGTAGGCTAAATAGATGGCCGGAGTTTTTGAATGTAGATTTTCGAAAATGGGTAGTGTCCGCAATAAGCAGCAATTGTGTGGCTTTTCTTGTGGCTGCTTCCAGCTCATTTTCGACATCTCCACATTACGTGGGAATTGCAGGCCTTGCTGCCACCCTAGGTCCAAACCAATTTGGTTTATCACTTCTCGGCATTTTGGCTAAGGTCAAGTGTAGTATCTGTTCTTATCAGTTTAATATCTGATACGTCCCCTATCTGGGGACCATATATTAAATGGATTTTTAGAACAGGGAGATGGAAGAAGAGCTTGCTCTGTCCACTCCACGCATTGACCTGTTATTGCATTACCTCCAGGACTGGTGCACCCCTTCTCTAACCCTGTTTCCAAAAGCAGAATTCATTTCACTTGAAAGAATAGCCAAAAAACCAAGCCATTTGCTAGCACAGTGGCTTAATGGCTTGCAGCAGTAAAGCCATATGCTTTTTCTGGATTCAAATTTCCCGCCTTTTTCGAACGTGTGAAATTTCACACGTTTTCATTCAATTTAGTTTTTTGTGTTTTTTAGGTCCTGTGTTTTGGGGTTTTGGCTTTTCTTTCCAAATTGATTTTTTCTACTCCATTTGGACTTGTTTGTAGGTAGTTTGCAATTAAGGGGGGCAAGGTAATAATTTAATGTTTTTTCTTTCTGTCACTGAAGGTGCTGCAGCTTAAGCATTTAGAAGCCATTGTCTTCTTACCACAATGCCCATGGCCTTGTCTACAGGAGCACCTTCCTTCTTCTGGACCCACAATCCACCAAAACAAAGACTAAACCAGCTCCCCAAAAAAAGACAAAACTCAAGCTATTCTATGGCCTTTGCATTGACGATGGATGTCCTTTCTGAGCTGCTCTTGTCCTTGAGGAGCTGTAGTCCTTTATGAGTGCTGTCTCCCTCTTGTGGATCATTTTTAGCAAGACTTTTCAAGCTGTGACTTCCCACCACTTCTCCTTTTGGGTGTCTTTTAAGGGGATTTTGAGCCTATTACATTTGGCTTAGCCAGACTGGTACTGAAGTTAACTGAGAAGTGCCAGAAGCATGATGGAAAATCCTTTTTTGGGGTCATTGGAATGGCTCCAAATGTGTAGGCTAAATAGATGGCCGGAGTTTTTGAATGTAGATTTTCGAAAATGGGTAGTGTCCGCAATAAGCAGCAATTGTGTGGCTTTTCTTGTGGCTGCTCCCAGCTCATTTTCGACATCTCCACATTACGTGGGAATCCAGGCCTTGCTGCCACCCTAGGTCCAAAACCAACTTGGTTTATCGCTTCTCGGCCTTTTGGCTAAGATCAAGTGTAGTATCTGTTCTTATCAGTTTAATATCTGATATGTCCCCTATCTGGGGACCATATATGAAATGGATTTTTAGAACAGGGAGATGGAAGAAGAGCTTGCTCTGTCCACTCCACGCATTGACCTGGTATTGCAGTACCTCCAGGACCGGTGCACCCCTTCCCTAACCCTGTTTCCAAAAGCAGAATTCATTTCACTTGAAAGAATAGCCAAAAAACCAAGCCATTTGCTAGTACAGTGGCTTAATGGCTTGCAGCAGTAAAGCCATATGCTTTTTCTGGATTCAAATTTCCCGCCTTTTTCGAACGTGTGAAATTTCACACGTTTTCATTCAATTTAGTTTTTTGTGTTTTTTAGGGCGTTCCTGTGTTTTTTTGGGGGTTTTTTTGGCTTTTCTTTCCAAATTGATTTTTTCTACTCCATTTGGACTTGTTTGTAGGTAGTTTGCAATTAAGGGGGCAAGGTAATAATTTAATGTTTTTTCTTTCTGTCACTGCAGGTGCTGCAGCTTAAGCATTTAGAGGCCATTGTCTTCTTACCACAATGCCCATTGGCCTTGTCTACAGGAGCACCTTCCTTCTTCTGGACCAACAATCCACCAAAAACAAAGACTAAACAGCTCCCCCAAAAAAAGACAAAACCAAGCTATTCTATGGCCTTTGCATTGACAATGGATGTCCTTTCTGAGCTGCTCTTGTCCTTGAGGAGCTGTAGTCCTTTATGAGCTGCTGTCTCCCTCTTGTGGATCATTTTTAGCAAGACTTTTCAAGCTGTGACTTCCCACCACTTCTCCTTTTGGGTGTCTTTTAAGGGGATTTTGAGCCTATTACATTTGGCTTAGCAGACTGGTACCTGAAGTTAACTGAGAAGTGCCAGAAGCATGATGGAAATCCTTTTTTGGGGTCATTGGAATGGCTCCAAATGTGTAGGCTAAATAGATGGCCGAGTTTTTGAATTAGATTTTCGAAAATGGGTAGTGTCCGCAATAAGCAGCAATTGTGTGGCTTTTCTTGTGGCTGCTCCCAGCTCATTTTCGACATCTTCACATTACGTGGGAATCGCAGGCCTTGCTGCCACCCTAGGTCCAAACCAACTTGGTTATCGCTTCTCGGCCTTTTGGCTAAGATCAAGTGTAGTATCTGTTCTTATCAGTTTAATATCTGATACTGTCCCCTATCTGGGGACCATATATTAAATGGATTTTTAGAACAGGGAGATGGAAGAAGAGCTTGCTCTGTCCACTCCACGCATTGACCTGGTATTGCAGTACCTCCAGGACCGTGCACCCCTTCCCTACACTGTTTCCAAAGCAGAATTCATTTCACTTGAAAGAATAGCCAAAAAACCAAGCCATTTGCTAGCACAGTGGCTTAATGGCTTGCAGCAGTAAAGCCATATGCTTTTTCTGGATTCAAATTTCCCGCCTTTTTCGAACGTGTGAAATTTCACACGTTTTCATTCAATTTAGTTTTTGTGTTTTTTAGGGGGTTCTTGTGTTTTTTGGGGTTTTTTGGCTTTTCTTTCCAAATTGATTTTTTCTACTCCATTTGGACTTGTTTGTAGGTAGTTTGCAATTAAGAGGGGCAAGGTAATAATTTAATGTTTTTTCTTTCTGTCACTGCAGGTGCTGCAGCTTAAGCATTTAGAGGCCATTGTCTTCTTACCACAATGCCCATTGGCCTTGTCTACAGGAGCACCTTCCTTCTTCTGGACCCACAATCCACCAAAAACAAAGACTAAACCAGCTCCCCCAAAAAAGACAAAACTCAAGCTATTCTATGGCCTTTGCATTGACGATGGATGTCCTTTCTGAGCTGCTCTTGTCCTTGAGGAGCTGTAGTCCTTTATGAGCTGCTGTCTCCCTCTTGTGGATCATTTTTAGCAAGACTTTTCAAGCTGTGACTTCCTACCACTTCTCCTTTTGGGTGTCTTTTAAGGGGATTTTGAGCCTATTACATTTGGCTTAGTCAGACTGGTACCTGAAGTTAACTGAGAAGTGCCAGAAGCATGATGGAAATCCTTTTTTGGGGTCATTGGAATGGCTCCAAATGTGTAGGCTAAATATGATGGCCGGAGTTTTTGAATGTAGATTTTCGAAAATGGGTAGTGTCCGCAATAAGCAGCAATTGTGTGGCTTTTCTTGTGGCTGCTTCCAGCTCATTTTCGACATCTCCACATTACGTGGGAATTGCAGGCCTTGCTGCCACCCTAGGTCCAAACCAATTTGGTTTATCCTTCTCGGCATTTTGGCTAAGGTCAAGTGTAGTATCTGTTCTTATCAGTTTAATATCTGATACGTCCCCTATCTGGGGACCATATATTAAATGGATTTTTAGAACAGGGAGATGGAAGAAGAGCTTGCTCTGTCCACTCCACGCATTGACCTGTTATTGCATTACCTCCAGGACTGGTGCACCCCTTCTCTAACCCTGTTTCCAAAAGCAGAATTCATTTCACTTGAAAGAATAGCCAAAAAACCAAGCCATTTGCTAGCACAGTGGCTTAATGGCTTGCAGCAGTAAAGCCATATGCTTTTTCTGGATTCAAATTTCCCGCCTTTTTCGAACGTGTGAAATTTCACACGTTTTCATTCAATTATTTTTTGTGTTTTTTTGGGTCGGGTTTTTTGGGTTTTCTTTTCTTTCAAATTGATTTTTTCTACTCCATTTGGACTTGTTTGTAGGTAGTTTGCAATTAAGGGGGGCAAGGTAATAATTTAATGTTTTTTCTTTCTGTCACTGAAGGTGCTGCAGCTTAAGCATTTAGAAGCCATTGTCTTCTTACCACAATGCCCATTGGCCTTGTCTACAGGAGCACCTTCCTTCTTCTGGACCCACAATCCACCAAAATCAAAGACTAAACCAGCTCTCCCCCAAAAAAAGACAAAACTCAAGCTATTCTATGGCCTTTGCATTGACGATGGAAGTCCTTTCTGAGCTGCTCTTGTCCTTGAGGAGCTGTAGTCCTTTATGAGATTCTGTCTCTCTCTTGTGGATCATTTTTAGCAAGACTTTCAAGCTGTGACTTCCCACCACTTCTCCTTTTGGGTGTCTTTTAAGGGGATTTTGAGCCTATTACATTGGGATTAGCCAGAACTTTACCTGAAGTTAACTGAGAAGTGCCAGAAGCATGATGGAAATCCTTTTTTGGGGTCATTGGAATGGCTCCAAATGTGTAGGCTAAATAGATGGTCCGGAGTTGTTTGAATGTAGATTTTCGAAAATGGGTAGTGTCCGCAATAAGCAGCAATTGTGTGGCTTTTTTGTGGCTGCTCCCAGCTCATTTTCGACATCTCCACATTACGTGGGAATTGCAGGCCTTGCTGCCACCCTAGTCCAAACCAATTTGGGTTATCGCTTCTCGGCCTTTTGGCTAAGATCAAGTGTAGTATCTGTTCTTATCAGTTTAATATCTGATACGTCCCCTATCTGGGGACCATATATTAAATGGATTTTTAGAACAGGGAGATGGAAGAAGAGCTTGCTCTGTCCACTCCACACATTGACCTGGTATTGCAGTACCTCCAGGAACGGTGCACCCCTTCCCTAACCCTGTTTCCAAAAGCAGAATTCATTTCACTTGAAAGAATAGCCAAAAAACCAAGCCATTTGCTAGCACAGTGGCTTAATGGCTTGCAGCAGTAAAGCCATATGCTTTTTCTGGATTCAAATTTCCCGCCTTTTTCGAACGTGTGAAATTTCACACGTTTTCATTCAATTTAGTTTTTTGTGTTTTTTTAGGTGTTCCTGTGTTTTTTCGGGGTTTTTTGGCTTTTCTTTCCAAATTGATTTTTTCTACTCCATTTGGACTTGTTTGTAGGTAGTTTGCAATTAAGGGGGGCAAGGTAATAATTTAATGTTTTTTTCTTTCTGTCACTGCAGGTGCTGCAGCTTAAGCATTTAGAGGCCATTGTCTTCTTACCACAATGCCCATTGGCCTTGTCTACAGGAGCACCTTCCTTCTTCTGGACCCACAAAAAACAAAGACTAAACCAGCTCCCCCAAAAAAAGACAAAACTCAAGCTATTCTATGGCCTTTGCATTGACGATGGATGTCCTTTCTGAGCTGCTCTTGTCCTTGAGGAGCTGTAGTCCTTTATGAGCTGCTGTCTCCCTCTTGTGGATCATTTTTAGCAAGACTTTTCAAGCTGTGACTTCCCACCACTTCTCCTTTTGGGTGTCTTTTAAGGGGATTTTGAGCCTATTACATTGGCTTAGCCAGACTGGTACCTGAAGTTAACTGAGAAGTGCCAGAAGCATGATGGAAATCCTTTTTTGGGGTCATTGGAATGGCTCCAAATGTGTAGGCTAAATAGATGGCCGGAGTTTTTGAATGTAGATTTTCGAAAATGGGTAGTGTCCGCAATAAGCAGCAATTGTGTGGCTTTTTTGTGGCTGCTCCCAGCTCATTTTCGACATCTCCACATTACGTGGGAATCACAGGCCTTGCTGCCACCCTAGGTCCAAACCAATTTGGGTTATCGCTTCTCGGCCTTTTGGCTAAGATCAAGTGTAGTATCTGTTCTTATCAGTTTAATATCTGATACGTCCCCTATCTGGGGACCATATATTAAATGGATTTTTAGAACAGGGAGATGGAAGAAGAGCTTGCTCTGTCCACTCCACACATTGACCTTGTATTGCAGTACCTCCAGGACGTGCACCCCTTCCCTAACCCTGTTTCCAAAAGCAGAATTCATTTCACTTGAAAGAATAGCCAAAAAACCAAGCCATTTGCTAGCACAGTGGCTTAATGGCTTGCAGCAGTAAAGGCCATATGCTTTTTCTGGATTCAAATTTCCCGCCTTTTTCGAACGTGTGAAATTTCACACTTTTCATTCAATTTAGTTTTTTGTGTTTTTTTAGGGTTCCTGTGTTTTTTTGGGGTTTTTTTGGCTTTTCTTTCCAAATTGATTTTTTTCTACTCCATTTGGACTTGTTTGTAGGTAGTTTGCAATTAAGGGGGGCAAGGTAATAATTTAATGTTTTTTCTTTCTGTCACTGCAGGTGCTGCAGCTTAAGCATTTAGAGCCATTGTCTTCTTACCACAATGCCCATTGGCCTTGTCTACAGGAGCACCTTCCTTCTTCTGGACCACAATCCACCAAAACAAAGACTAAACCAGCTCCCCCAAAAAAAGACAAAACTCAAGCTATTCTATGGCCTTTGCATTGACGATGGATGTCCTTTCTGAGCTGCTCTTGTCCTTGAGGAGCTGTAGTCCTTTATGAGCTGCTGTCTCCCTCTTGTGGATCATTTTTAGCAAGACTTTTCAAGCTGTGACTTCCCACCACTTCTCCTTTTGGGTGTCTTTTAAGGGGATTTTGAGCCTATTACATTTGGCTTAGCCAGACTGGTACCTGAAGTTAACTGAGAAGTGCCAGAAGCATGATGGAAATCCTTTTTTGGGGTCATTGAATGGCTCCAAATGTGTAGGCTAAATAGATGGCCGGAGTTTTTGAATGTAGATTTTCGAAAATGGGTAGTGTCCGCAATAAGCAGCAATTGTGTGGCTTTTTTTGTGGCTGCTCCCAGCTCATTTTCGACATCTCCACATTACGTGGGAATCCAGGCCTTGCTGCCACCCTAGGTCCAAACCAATTTGGGTTATCGCTTCTCGGCCTTTTGGCTAAGATCAAGTGTAGTATCTGTTCTTATCAGTTTAATATCTGATACGTCCCTATCTGGGGACCATATATAATGGATTTTAGAACAGGGAGATGGAAGAAGAGCTTGCTCTGTCCACTCCACACATTGACCTGTATTGCAGTACCTCCGGACGGTGCACCCCTTCCTAACCCTGTTTCCAAAGCAGAATTCATTTCACTTGAAAGAATAGCCAAAAAACAAGCCATTTGCTAGCACAGTGGCTTAATGGCTTGCAGCAGTAAGCCATATGCTTTTTCTGGATTCAAATTTCCCGCCTTTTTCGAACGTGTGAAATTCACACGTTTTCATTCAATTTAGTTTTTTGTGTTTTTTAGGGGTTCCTGTGTTTTTTGGGGTTTTTTTGCTTTTCTTTCCAAATTGATTTTTTCTACTCCATTTGGACTTGTTTGTAGGTAGTTTGCAATTAAGGGGGCAAGGTAATAATTTAATGTTTTTCTTCTGTCACTGCAGGTGCTGCAGTTAAGCATTTAGAGGCCATTGTCTTCTTACCACAATGCCCATGGCCTTGTCTACAGGAGCACCTTCCTTCTTCTGGACCACAATAAACAAAGACTAAATAGCTCCCAAAAAAAACAAAACTCAGCATTCTATGGCCTTTGCATGACGTATGTCCTTTCTGAGCTGCCTTGTCCTGAGGAGCTGTATCCTTTATGAGCTGCGTCTCCCTCTTGTGGATCATTTTTAGCAAGACTTTCAACTGTGACTTCCCACCACTTTCCTTGGTGTCTTTTAAGGGATTTTGAGCCTATTACATTGGCTTAGCAGACTGTACTAATAACTGAGAAGCCAAACATGATGAAACCTTTTTTTGGGTCATTGGAATGCTCCAAATGTGTAGGCTAAATAATGGCCGATTTTTGAATGTAATTTTCGAAAAGGTAGTGTCGCAATAAGCAGCAATTGTGTCTTTTTTGTGGCTCTCCCACTCATTTTGACATCTCCACATTACTGGAATCACAGCCTTGCTGCCACCTATTAAACCATTTGGTTATCGTTTCGCCTTGCTAAGATCAAGTGTAGTATCGTTCTTATCATTAAATCTGATACGTCCCTATCTGGACCATATTGAATGGATTTTAGAACAGGAGATGAAGAAGATTGCTCTGTCCCCCACCATTGACCTGTATTGCAGTACCTCCGACCGGTGCACCCCTTCCCTAACCCTGTTTCCAAAGCAAATTCATTTCACTGAAAGAATAGCAAAAAACCAAGCCATTTGAGACAGGGCTTAATGCTTGCAGCATAGCATATGCTTTTTCTGGATTCAAATTCCCGCCTTTTCGAACGTGTGAAATTCACACGTTTCATTCATTTAGTTTTTTGTGTTTTTTAGGGGTCCTGTTTTTTGGGTTTTTCTTTCTTTCCAATTGATTTTCTACTCCATTTGGACTTGTTTGTAGTATTCAATTAAGGGGCAAGGTAATATTTAAGTTTTCTTCTGTCACTGCAGGTGCTGCAGTTAGATTAGAGGCCATTGTCTTCTTACCACATGCCATGGCCTTGTCTACAGAAGCACCTCTTCTTCGACCACAACAAAACAAAGACTAAACCAGCTCCCCAAAAAAAGACAAATCAACTATTCTGCCTTTGCATGACATGGATGTCCTTTCTGACTGCTCTGTCCTGAGAGCTGTAGTCCTTTGACTGCTGTCTCCTTGTGGATATTTTTAGCAAGACTTTCAAGCTGTGACTTCCCACCACTTCTCTTTTGGTGTCTTAAGGATTTGACCATTACATTGGTTAGCCAATATGAAGTTACTGAGAATGCCAGAAGCATGATGGAAATCTTTTGGTATTGGAATGGCTCAAATTTAGCTAATAGATGGCCGAGTTTTGATGTAGATTTTCGAAAAGGTAGTGTCCGCAATAAGCAGCAATTGTGTGCTTTTGTGGCTGCTCCCACTCATTTTCGACATCTCACATTACGTGGAATGCAGCCTGCTGCCACCCTAGTCAAACCATTGTATCGCTTTCGCTTTGCTAGATCAAGTGTATATCTGTTCTTATCAGTTAATATCTGATAGTCCCCTATCTGGGACCATATATTAAATGGATTTTTAGAACAGGGAGATGGAAGAACTTGCTCTTCCACTCCACCATTGACCTGTATTGCAGTACCTCCAGGACCGTGCACCCCTCCCTACATGTTTCCAAAGGCAGAATTCATTTCACTTGAAAGAATAGCCAAAAAAGCCAAGCCATTTGCTAGCACAGTGGCTTAATGGCTTGCAGCAGTAAAGCCATATGCTTTTTCTGGATTCAAATTTCCCGCCTTTTTGAACGTGAAATTTCACACGTTTTCAATTTAGTTTTTAGTGTTTTTTAGGGTTCCTGTGTTTTTTGGGTTTTTTGGGGCTTTTCTTTCCAAATTGATTTTTTCTACTCCATTTGGACTTGTTTGTAGTAGTTTGCAATTAAGGGGCAAGTAATAATTTAATATTTTTTCTTTCTGTCACTCAGGTGCTGCAGCTTAAGCATTTAGAGGCATGTCTTCTTACCACAATGCCCATTGGCCTTGTCTACAGGAGCCCTTCCTTCTTCTGGACCCACAATCCACAAAAACAAAGACTAAACCACTCCCCAAAAAGACAAAACTCAAGCTATTCTATGGCTTTGCATTACATGATGTCCTTTTCTGAGCTGCTCTTGTCCTTGAGAGCTTAGTCCTTTATGAGCTGCTGTCTCCCTCTTGTGGATCATTTTTAGCAAGACTTTCAAGCTGTGACTTCCCACCACTTCTTCTTTTGGGTGTCTTTTAAGGGGATTTTGAGCCTATTACATTGGCATTAGCCAGACCTTACCTGAAGTTAACTGAGAAGAGCCAGAAGCATGATGGAAATCCTTTTTTGGGGTCATTGGAATGGCTCCAAATGTTAGGCTAAATAGATGGCCGGAGTTTTTGAATGTAGATTTTCGAAAATGGGTAGTGTCCGCAATAAGCAGCAATTGTGTGGCTTTTTTGTGGCTGCTCCAGCTCATTTTCGACATCTCCACATTACGTGGGAATCCAGGCCTTGCTGCCACCCTAGGTCCAAACCAATTTGGGTTATCGCTTCTCGGCCTTTTGGGCTAAGATCAAGTGTAGTATCTGTTCTTATCAGTTTAATATCTGATACGTCCCCTATCTGGGGACCATATATCAAATGGATTTTTAGAACAGGGAGATGGAAGACGAGCTTGCTCTGTCCACTCCACCATTGACCTGGTATTCGAGTACCTACAGGACCGGTGCACCCTTCCCTAACCCTGTTTCTAAAGCAGAATTCATTTCATTTGAAAGATAGCCAAAAAACCAAGCATTTGCTAGCACAGTGGCTTAATGGCTTGCAGCAGTAAAGCCATATGCTTTTTCTGGATTCAAATTTCCCGCCTTTTTCGAACGTTAAATTCACACGTTTTCATTCAATTTGTTTTTTTGCTTTTTTAGGTGTTCCTGTGTTTTTTTCGGGGTTTTTTTGGCTTTTCTTTCCAAATTATTTTTTTCTATCCATTTGGACTTGTTTGTAGGTGTTTGCAATTAAGGGGGCAAGTAATAATTTAATGTTTTTTTCTTTCTGTCACTGCAGGTGCTGCAGCTTAAGCCTTTAGAGGCCATTGTTTTCTTACCACAATGCCCATTGGCCTTGCCTACAGGAGCACCTTACTTCTTCTGGACCCATAATTCCACCAAAAACAAAGACTAAACCAGCTCCCCCAAAAAAAGACAAAACTCAAGCTATTCTATGGCCTTTGCATTGACGATGGATGTCCTTTCTGATCTGCTCTTGTCCTTGAGGAGCTGTAGTCCTTTATGAGCTGATGTCTCCCTCTTGTGGATCATTTTTAGCAAGACTTTTCAAGCTGTGACACCCCACCACTTCTCCTTTTGGGTGTCTTTTAAGAGGATTTTGAGCCTATTACTTTGGTTTAGCCACACTGGTACCTGAAGTTAACTGAGACGTGCCAGAAGCATGATGGAAACCTTTTTTTGGGGTCATTGGAATGGCTCCAAATGTGTAGGCTAAATAGATGGCCGGAGTTTTTTAATGTAGATTTTCGAAAATGGGTAGTGTCTGCAATAAGCAGCAATTGTGTGGCTTTTCTTGTGGCTTCTCCCAGCTCATTTTTGACATCTCCACATTACGTGGGAATCACAGGCCTTGCTGCCACCCTAGGTCTAAACCAATTTGGGTTATCGCTTCTCGGCCTTTGGGCTAAGATCAAGTGTAGTATCTGTTCTTATCAGTTTAACATCTGATACGTCCCCTATCTGGGGACCATATATGAAATGGATTTTTAGAACAGGGAGATGGAAGAAGAGCTTGCTCTGTCCACTCCACGCATTGACCTGGTATTGCAGTACCTCCAGGACCGGTGCACCCCTTCCCTAACCCTGTTTCCAAAAGCAGAATTCATTTCACTTGAAAGAATAGCCAAAAAACCAAGCCATTTGCTAGTACAGAGGCTTAATGGCTTGCAGCAGTAAAGCCATATGCTTTTTCTGGATTCAAATTTCCCGCCTTTTTCGAATGTGTGAAATTTCACACGTTTTCATTCAATTTAGTTTTTTGTGTTTTTTAGGGGTTCCTGTGTTTTTTGGGGATTTTTTTGGCTTTTCTTTCCAAATTGATTTTTTCTACTCCATTTGGACTTGTTTGTAGGTAGTTTGCAATTAAGGGGGGCAAGGTAAATAATTTAATGTTTTTTCATTCTGTCACTGCAGGTGCTGCAGTTTAAGTATTTAGAGGCCATTGTCTTCTTACCACAATGCCCACTGGCCATGTCTACAGAAGCACCTTACTTCTTCTGGACCCACAATCACCAAAAACAAAGACTAAAACAGCTCCCCCAAAAAAAGACAAAACTCAAGCTATTCTATGGCCTTTGCATTGACGCTGGATGTCCTTTCTGAGCTGCTCTTGTCCTTGAGGAGCTGTAGTCCTTTATGAGCTGCTGTCTCCCTCTTGTGGATCATTTTTAGCAAGACATTTCAATCTGTGACTTCCCACCACTTCTCCTTTTGGGTGTCTTTTAAGGGGATTTTGAGCCTATTACATTTGGCTTAGCAAGACTGGTACTTGAAGTTAACTGAGAAGAGCCAGAAGCATGATGGAAACCTTTTTTGGGGTCATTGGAATGGCTCCAAATGTGTAGGCTAAATAGATGGCCGGAGTTTTTTAATGTAGATTTTCGAAAATGGGTAGTGTCCTGCAATAAGCAGCAATTGTGTGGCTTTTCTTGTGGCTTCTCCAGCTCATTTTTGACATCTCCACATTACGTGGGAATCACAGGCCTTGCTGCCACCCTAGGTCAAACCAATTTGGGTTATCGCTTCTCGGCCTTTGGGCTAAGATCAAGTGTAGTATCTGTTCTTATCAGTTTAACATCTGATACGTCCCCTATCTGGGACCATATATGAAATGGATTTTTAGAACAGGGAGATGGAAGAAGAGCTTGCTCTGTCCACTCCACGCATTGACCTGGTATTGCAGTACCTCCAGGACCGGTGCACCCCTTCCCTAACCCTGTTTCCAAAAGCAGAATTCATTTCACTTGAAAGAATAGCCAAAAAACCAAGCCATTTGCTAGTACAGAGTGGCTTAATGGCTTGCAGCAGTAAAGCCATATGCTTTTTCTGGATTCAAATTTCCCGCCTTTTTCGAATGTGTGAAATTTCACACGTTTTCATTCAATTTAGTTTTTTGTGTTTTTTAGGGGGTTCCTGTGTTTTTTGGGGATTTTTTTGCTTTTCTTTCCAAATTGATTTTTTCTACTCCATTTGGACTTGTTTGTAGGTAGTTTGCAATTAAGGGGGGCAAGGTAAATAATTTAATGTTTTTCATTCTGTCACTGCAGGTGCTGCAGTTTAAGTATTTAAAGGCCATTGTCTTCTTACCACAATGCCCACTGGCCATGTCTACAGAAGCACCTTCCTTCTTCTGGACCCACAATTCACCAAAAACAAAGACTAAACCAGCTCCCCCAAAAAAAGACAAAAATCAAGCTATTCTATGGCCTTTGCATTGACGATGGATGTCCTTTCTGAGCTGCTCTTGTCCTTGAGGAGCTGTAGTCCTTTGTGAGCTGCTGTCTCCCTTTGTGGATCATTTTTAGCAAGACTTTTCAAGCTGTGACTTCCCACCACTTCTCCTTTTGGGTGTCTTTTAAGGGGATTTTGAGCCTATTACATTTGGCTTAGCCAGACTGGTATTGAAGTTACTGAGAAGTGCCAGAAGCATGATGGAAATCCTTTTTTGGGGTCATTGGAATGGCTTCAAATGTGTAGGCTAAATAGATGGCCGGAGTTTTTGAATGTAGATTTTCGAAAATGGGTAGTGTCCGCAATAAGCAGCAATTGTGTGGCTTTTCTTGTGGCTGCTCCCAGCTCATTTTTCGACATCTACACATTACGTGGGAATCAGCAGGCCTTGCTGCCACCCTAGGTCCAAACCAACTTGGTTTATCGCTTCTCGGCCTTTGGCTAAGATCAAGTGTAGTATCTGTTCTTATCAGTTTAATATCTGATACTGTCCCCTATCTGGGGACCATATATGAAATGGATTTTTAGAACAGGGAGATGGAAGAAGAGCTTGCTCTGTCCACTCCACGCATTGACCTGGTATTGCAGTACCTCCAGGACCGGTGCACCCCTTCCCTAACCCTGTTTCCAAAAGCAGAATTCATTTCACTTGAAAGAATAGCCAAAAAAACCAAGCCATTTGCTAGTACAGAGGCTTAATGGCTTGCAGCAGTAAAGCCATATGCTTTTTCTGGATTCAAATTTCCCGCCTTTTTCGAACGTGTGAAATTTCACACGTTTTCATTCAATTTAGTTTTTTGTGTTTTTTAGGGCGTTCCTGTGTTTTTTTGGGGGATTTTTTTGGCTTTTCTTTCCAAATTGATTTTTTCTACTCCATTTGGACTTGTTTGTAGGTAGTTTGCAATTAAGGGGGGCAAGGTAAATATTTAATGTTTTTTCTTTCTGTCACTGCAGGTGCTGCAGCTTAAGCATTTAGAGGCCATTGTCTTCTTACCACAATGCCCATTGGCCTTGTCTACAGGAGCACCTTCCTTCTTCTGGACCACAATCACCAAAAACAAAGACTAAACCAGCTCCCCCAAAAAAAGACAAAATCAAGCTATTCTATGGCCTTTGCATTGACGATGGATGTCCTTTCTGAGCTGCTCTTGTCCTTGAGGACTGTAGTCCTTTATGAGCTGCTGTCTCCCTCTTGTGGATCATTTTTAGCAAGACTTTTCAAGCTGTGACTTCCCACCACTTCTCCTTTTGGGTGTCTTTTAAGGGGATTTTGAGCCTATTACATTTGGCTTAGTCAGACTGGTACCTGAAGTTAACTGAGAAGTGCCAGAAGCATGATGGAAATCCTTTTTTGGGGTCATTGGAATGGCTCCAAATGTGTAGGCTAAATATATGGCCGGAGTTTTTGAATGTAGATTTTCGAAAATGGGTAGTGTCCGCAATAAGCAGCAATTGTGTGCTTTTCTTGTGGCTGCTCCCAGCTCATTTTCGACATCTCCACATTACGTGGGAATCGCAGGCCTTGCTGCCACCCTAGGTCCAAACCAATTTGGGTTTATCGCTTCTCGGCCTTTTGGCTAAGATCAAGTGTAGTATCTGTTCTTATCAGTTTAATATCTGATACGTCCCCTATCTGGGACCATATATTAAATGGATTTTAGAACAGGGAGATGGAAGAAGAGCTTGCTCTGTCCACTCCACACATTGACCTGTATTGCAGTACCTCCAGGACCGGTGCAACCCCTTCCCTAACCCTGTTTCCAAAGCAGAATTCATTTCTACTTGAAAGAATAGCCAAAAAAACCAAGCCATTTGCTAGCACAGTGGCTTAATGGCTTGCAGCAGTAAAGCCATATGCTTTTTCTGGATTCAAATTTCCCGCCTTTTTCGAACGTGTGAAATTTCACACGTTTTCATTCAATTTAGTTTTTTGTGTTTTTTAGGGGTTCCTGTGTTTTTTGGGGTTTTTTTTGACTTTTCTTTCCAAATTGATTTTTTCTACTCCATTTGGACTTGTTTGTAGGTAGTTTGCAATTAAGGGGGGCAAGGTAATAATTTAATGTTTTTCTTTCTGTCACTGCAGGTGCTGCAGTCTTAAGCATTTAGAGGCCATTGTCTTCTTACCACAATGCCCATTGGCCTTGTCTACAGAGCACCTTCCTTCTTCTGGCCACAATCCACCAAAAACAAAGACTAAAACAGCTCCCCCAAAAAAAGACAAAACTCAAGCTATTCTATGGCCTTTGCATTGACGATGGATGTCCTTTCTGAGCTGCTCTTGTCCTTGAGGAGCTGTAGTCCTTTATGAGCTGCTGTCTCCCTCTTGTGGATCATTTTTAGCAAGACATTTCAAGCTGTGACTTCCCACCACTTCTCCTTTTGGGTGTCTTTTAAGGGGATTTTGAGCCTATTACATTTGGCTTAGCAGACTGGTACTGAAGTTAACTGAGAAAAGCCAGAAGCATGATGGAAATCCTTTTTTTGGGGTCATTGGAATGGCTCCAAATGTGTAGGCTAAATAGATGGCCGGAGTTTTGAATGTAGATTTTCGAAAATGGGTAGTGTCCGCAATAAGCAGCAATTGTGTGTGCTTTTCTTTGGGCTTCTCCCAGCTCATTTTTGACATCTCCACATTACGTGGGAATCACAGGCCTTGCTGCCACCCTAGGTCCAAACCAATTTTGGTTATCGCTTCTCGGCCTTTTGGCTAAGATCAAGTGTAGTATCTGTTCTTATCAGTTTAAATCTGATACGTCCCCTATCTGGGGACCATATATGAAATGGATTTTTAGAACAGGGAGATGGAAGAAGAGCTTGCTCTGTCCACTCCACGCATTGACCTGGTATTGCAGTACCTCCAGGACCGGTGCACCCCTTCCCTAACCCTGTTTCCAAAAGCAGAATTCATTTCACTTGAAAGAATAGCCAAAAAAACCAAGCCATTTGCTAGCACAGTGGCTTAATGGCTTGCAGCAGTAAAGCCATATGCTTTTTCTGGATTCAAATTTCCCGCCTTTTTCGAACGTGTGAAATTTCACACGTTTTCATTCAATTTAGTTTTTTTGTTTTTTAGGGGTTCCTGTGTTTTTTTGGGGGATTTTTTTGGCTTTTCTTTCCAAATTGATTTTTTCTACTCCATTTGGACTTGTTTGTAGGTAGTTTGCAATTAAGGGGGGCAAGGTAATAATTTAATGTTTTTTCTTTCTGTCACTGCAGGTGCTGCAGCTTAAGCATTTAGAGGCCATTGTCTTCTTACCACAATGCCCATTGGCCTTGTCTACAGGAGCACCTTCCTTCTTCTGGACCCACAATCCACCAAAAACAAGACTAAACCAGCTCCCCCAAAAAAAGACAAAACTCAAGCTATTCTATGGCCTTTGCATTGACGATGGATGTCCTTTCTGAGCTGCTCTTGTCCTTGAGGAGCTGTAGTCCTTTATGAGCTGCTGTCTCCCTCTTGTGGATCATTTTTAGCAAGACTTTTCAAGCTGTGACTTCCCACCACTTCTCCTTTTGGGTGTCTTTTAAGGGATTTTGAGCCTATTACATTTGGCTTAGCCAGACTGGTACTGAAGTTAACTGAGAAGTGCCAGAAGCATGATGGAAATCCTTTTTTGGGGTCATTGGAATGGCTCCAAATGTGTAGGCTAAATAGATGGCCGGAGTTTTTGAATGTAGATTTTCGAAAATGGGTAGTGTCCGCAATAAGCAGCAATTGTGTGGCTTTTCTTGTGGCTGCTCCAGCTCATTTTCGACATCTCCACATTACGTGGGAATCTGCTGTCTCCCTCTTGTGGATCATTTTTAGCAAGACTTTTCAAGCTGTGACTTCCCACCACTTCTCCTTTTGGTGTCTTTTAAGGGGATTTTGAGCCTATTACATTTGGCTTAGCCAGACTGGTACCTGAAGTTAACTGAGAAGTGCCAGAAGCATGATGAAATCCTTTTTTGGGTCATTGGAATGGCTCCAAATGTGTAGCTAAATAGATGCCGGATTTTTGAATTAGATTTTCGAAAATGGTAGTGTCCGCAATAAGCAGCAATTGTGTGGCTTTTCTTGTGGCTGCTCCCAGCTCATTTTGCATCTACATTACTGGGAATCCAGGCCTTGCTGCCACCCTAGTCCAAACCAATTTGGTTATCGCTTCTCGGCCTTTTGGCTAAGATCAAGTGTAGTATCTGTTCTTATCAGTTTAATATCTGATAGTCCCCTATCTGGGGACCATATATTAAATGGATTTTTAGAACAGGGAGATGGAAGAAGACTTGCCTTCCACTCCACCATTGACCTGTATTGCAGTACCTCCAGGACCGTGCACCCCTCCCTAACCTGTTTCCAAAGCAGAATTCATTTCACTTGAAAGAATACCAAAAAAGCCATTTGCTAGCACATGGCTTAATGGCTTGCAGCAGTAAAGCATATGCTTTTCTGGATTCAAATTTCCCGCCTTTTTGAACGGTGAAATTTCACACGTTTTCATTCAATTAGTTTTTTGTGTTTTTAGGTCTGTGTTTGGGTTTTTTGGCTTTTCTTTCCAAATTGATTTTTTCTACTCCATTTGGACTTGTTGTAGGTAGTTTGCAATTAAGGGGGCAAGGTAAAATTTAATGTTTTTTCTTTTCTGTCACTCAGGTGCTGCAGCTTAAGCATTTAGAGCCATTGTTTCTTACCACAATGCCATTGGCCTTGTCTACAGGAGCACCTTCCTTCTTCAGACCCACAATCCACCAAAAACAAAGACTAAACAGCTCCCCCAAAAAAAGACAAAACTCAAGCTATTCTATGGCCTTTGCATTGACGATGGATGTCCTTTCTGAGCTGCTCTTGTCCTTGAGGAGCTGTAGTCCTTTATGAGCTGCTGTCTCCTTTGTGGATCATTTTAGCAAGACTTTCAAGCTGTGACTTCCCACCACTTCTCCTTTTGGGTGTCTTTTAAGGGATTTTGAGCCTATTACATTGGCTTAGCAGACTGGTACCTGAAGTTAACTGAGAAGTGCCAGAAGCATGATGGAAATCTTTTTGGGGTCATTGGAATGGCTCCAAATGTGTAGGCTAAATAATGGCGGAGTTTTTGAATGTAGATTTTCGAAAATGGGTAGTGTCCGCAATAAGCAGCAATTGTGTGGCTTTTTTGTGGCTGCTCCAGCTCATTTTCGACATCTCCACATACGTGGGAATTGCAGGCCTTGCTGCCACCCTAGGTCCAAACCAATTTGGTTATCGCTTCTCGGCTTTTGGCTAAGTCAAGTGTAGTATCTGTTCTTATCAGTTTAATATCTGATACGTCCCCTATCTGGGACCATATATTAAATGGATTTTTAGAACAGGAGATGGAAGAAGACTTGCTCTGTCCACTCCACCATGACCTGTTATTGCAGTACCTCCAGGACGGTGCACCCCTTCCCTAACCCTGTTTCCAAAAGCAGAATTCATTTACTTGAAAGAATAGCCAAAAAAACCAAGCCATTTGCTAGCACAGTGGCTTAATGGCTTGCAGCAGTAAAGCCATATGCTTTTTCTGGATTCAAATTTCCCGCCTTTTTCGAAGGTGAAATTTCACACGTTTTATTCAATTTAGTTTTTTGTGTTTTTAGGGGTTCCTGTGTTTTTGGGTTTTTTTTTGCTTTTCTTTCCAAATTGATTT
The DNA here is from genome assembly GCA_033576535.1 of Allobates femoralis. NCBI lineage: Eukaryota > Metazoa > Chordata > Amphibia > Anura > Aromobatidae > Allobates > Allobates femoralis. The sequence continues at coordinate 79,428,163 of JARQOC010000011.1, forward strand.
TTTCTACTCCATTTGGACTTGTTTGTAGTAGTTTGCAATTAAGGGGGCAAGTAATAATTTAATGTTTTTCTTCTGTCACTGCAGGTGCTGCAGTTAAGCATTTAGAGGCCATTGTCTTCTACCACAATGCCCATGCCTTGTCTACAGAGCCCTTCCTTCTTCTGGACCCACAAAAACAAAGACTAAACAGCTCCCCAAAAAAGACAAAACTCAAGCTATTCTATGGCCTTGCATTGACGATGATGTCCTTTCTGAGCTGCTCTGTCCTTGAGGAGCTGTAGTCCTTTATGAGCTGCTGTCTCCCTCTTGTGGATCATTTTTAGCAAGACTTTTCAACTGTGACTTCCCACCACTTCTCCTTTTGGGTGTCTTTTAAGGGATTTTGAGCCTATTACATTTGGCTTAGCCAGACTGGTACTGAAGTTAACTGAGAAGCCAGAAGCATGATGGAAACCTTTTTTGGGGTCATTGGAATGGCTCCAAATGTGTAGGCTAAATAGATGGCCGGAGTTTTTGAATGTAGATTTTCGAAAATGGGTAGTGTCCGCAATAAGCAGCAATTGTGTGGCTTTTCTTGTGGCTCTCCAGCTCATTTTGACATCTCCACATTACGTGGGAATCCAGGCCTTGCTGCCACCCTAGGTCCAAACCAATTTGGTTATCGCTTCTCGGCCTTTGGCTAAGATCAGTGTAGTATCTGTTCTTATCAGTTTAAATCTGATACGTCCCTACTGGGACCATATATAAATGGATTTTAGAACAGGGAGATGGAAGAAGAGCTTGCTCTGTCCACTCCACCATTGACCTGGTATTGCAGTACCTCCAGGACCGTGCACCCCTTCCCTACCCTGTTTCCAAAACAGAATTCATTTCACTTGAAAGAATAGCAAAAACCAAGCATTTGCTAGTACAGAGGCTTAATGGCTTGCAGCAGTAAAGCCATATGCTTTTTCTGGATTCAAATTTCCCGCCTTTTTCGAACGTGTGAAATTTCACACGTTTTCATTCAATTTAGTTTTTTGTGTTTTTTAGGGGTTCCTGTGTTTTTTGGGGGTTTTTTTGGCTTTTCTTTCCAAATTGATTTTTTCTACTCCATTTGGACTTGTTTGTAGGTAGTTTGCAATAAGGGGGCAAGGTAATATTTAATGTTTTTTCTTTCTGTCACTGCAGGTGCTGCAGCTTAAGCATTTAGAGGCCATTGTCTTCTTACCACAATGCCCATTGCCTAGTCTACAGGAGCCCTTCCTTCTTCTGGACCACATCCACCAAAACAAAGACTAAATCAGCTCCCCCAAAAAAAGACAAAACAAGCTATTCTATGGCCTTTGCATTGACATGGATGTCCTTTCTGAGCTGCTCTTGTCCTTGAGGAGCTGTAGTCCTTTATGAGCTGCTGTCTCCCTCTTGTGGATCATTTTTAGCAAGACTTTCAAGCTGTGACTTCCCACCACTTCTCCTTTTGGGTGTCTTTTAAGGGATTTTGAGCCTATTACATTTGGCTTAGCAGACTGGTACCTGAAGTTAACTGAGAAGTGCCAGAAGCATGATGGAAATCCTTTTTTGGGGTCATTGGAATGGCTCCAAATGTGTAGGCTAAATAGATGGCCGGAGTTTTTGAATGTAGATTTTCGAAAATGGTAGTGTCCGCAATAAGCAGCAATTGTGTGGCTTTTCTTGTGGCTGCTCCCACTCATTTTCGACATCTCCACATTACGTGGGAATCGCAGGCCTTGCTGCCACCCTAGGTCAAACCAATTTGGTTATCGCTTCTCGGCCTTTGGCTAAGATCAAGTGTAGTATCTGTTCTTATCAGTTTAAATCTGATACGTCCCCTATCTGGGGACCATATATTAAATGGATTTTTAGAACAGGGAGATGGAAGAAGAGCTTGCTCTGTCCACTCCACGCATTGACCTGTATTGCATACCTCCAGGACGGTGCACCCCTTCCCTAACCCTGTTTCCAAAGCAGAATTCATTTCACTTGAAAGAATAGCCAAAAAACCAAGCCATTTGCTAGCACAGGGCTTAATGGCTTGCAGCAGTAAAGCCATATGCTTTTTCTGGATTCAAATTTCCCGCCTTTTTCGAAGTGTGAAATTCACACGTTTTCATTCAATTTAGTTTTTTGTGTTTTTAGGGGTTCCTGTGTTTTTTGGGGGTTTTTTTGCTTTTCTTTCCAAATTGATTTTTTCTACTTGTTGTAGTATTGCATTAAGGGCAGTAATTTAATGTTTCTTCTTCACTGCGTCTGAGTAAGCATTAAGCCATTGTTCTACAGCAGCTGTCTACAGACACTCTCTTGACACCAAAAAACAAAGACAACAGCTCCCAAAAAGACAAACTCAAGATTCAGGCCTTGCATGCTGATGTCCTTTGACGTCTTGTCTGAGAGGTATCTTTGCTGCGCTCCCTTTGTGATATTTAGCAAGATTTCAACTGTCTCCACCCTCTCCTTTGTTTTAAGGATTTCCTATCTGTTACAGATGGATGAGTACTGAAGGCCAAAGAGAATTTGGTCTTGAATGGCTCAATGTGCTATATGCCGGAGTTTAATGAATTGAAAATGTATGTCGCAAAGCAGATTTTGCTTTTTGTCTCCCACATTTCATCTCACATTCTGGGATCAGCTGCTCACGTCAAACATTTGTTCGCTTCGGCTTGCAGATCAGTGTATACTGTTATCTTAACTATGCCACTGGACCAATAAATGTTTTTAGAACAGAAGGAGAAAGCTCTCTTCATCACATTGACCTGTATGAGTCTCGACGGCCCCTTCCTAACTTTCAAGCAGATCATTATGAAGATAGCAAAACCAACTTGCTAAGGTTAAGCTCAGATAAACCATAGCTTTCTGATTCAATTCCGCTTTTCGAACGTGAATTTCACACTTTTCATTCATATTTTGTTTTTAGGTTCCTGTTTTTTGGGTTTGCTTTTCTTTCATGATTTTTCTACTCTTGCTTGTTAGGTATTTGCATAGGGCAAGAATATTAATTTTTTTCTTTCTGTCACTGCAGTCTGCAGCTTAAGCATTAGAGGCCATTGTCTTCTTACCACAATGCCCATTGGCCTAGTTCTACAGAGCCTTCCTTCTTCTGGACCACAATCCCCACAAAACAAAGACTAAATCAGCTCCCCCAAAAAAAGACAAAACAAGCTTTCAATGGCCTTTGCATTGACAATGGATTCCTTTCTGAGCTGCTTTGTCCTTGAGGACCTGTTGTCCTTTATAGCTGCTGTCTCCCTCTTGTGGATCATTTTTAGCAAGACTTTTCAAGCTGTGACTTCCCACCACTTCTCCTTTTGGGTGTCTTTTAAGGGGATTTTGAGCCTATTACATTTGGCTTAGTCCAGACTGGTACCTGAAGTTAACTGAGAAGTGCCAGAAGCATGATGGAAATCCTTTTTTGGGTCATTGGAATGGCTCCAAATGTGTAGGCTAAATATATGGCCGGAGTTTTTGAATGTAGATTTTCGAAAATGGGTAGTGTCCGCAATAAGCAGCAATTGTGTGGCTTTTCTTGTGGCTGCTCCCAGCTCATTTTCGACATCTCCACATTATGTGGGAATCGCAGGCCTTGCTGCCACCCTAGGTCTAAACCAATTTGGGTTATCGCTTCTCGGCCTTTTGGGCTAAGATCAAGTGTAGTATCTGTTCTTATCAGTTTAACATCTGATACGTCCCCTATCTGGGGACCATATATGAAATGGATTTTTAGAACAGGGAGATGGAAGAAGAGCTTGCTCTGTCCACTCCACGCATTGACCTGTATTGCAGTACCTCCAGGACCGGTGCACCCCTTCCCTAACCCTGTTTCCAAAGCAGAATTCATTTCACTTGAAAGAATAGCCAAAAAACCAAGCCATTTGCTAGTACAGAGGCTTAATGGCTTGCAGCAGTAAAGCCATATGCTTTTTCTGGATTCAAATTTCCCGCCTTTTTTGAACGCGTGAAATTTCACACGCTTTCATTCAATTTAGTTTTTAGTGTTTTTTAGGGGGTTCTTGTGTTTTTTGGGGTTTTTTGGGGGCTTTTCTTTCCAAATTGATTTTTTCTACTCCATTTGGACTTGTTTGTAGGTAGTTTGCAATTAAGAGGTGCAAGGTAATAATTTAATGTTTTTTCTTTCTGTCACTACAGGTGCTGCAGCTTAAGCATTTAGAGGCCATTGTGTTCTTACCACAATGCCCATTGGTCTTGTCTACAGGAGCACCTTCCTTCTTCAGGACCCACAATCCACCAAAAACAAAGACTAAACCAGCTCCCCCATAAAAAGACAAAACTCAAGCTATTCTATGGCCTTTGCATTGACGATGGATGTCCTTTCTGAGCTGCTCTTGTCCTTGAAGAGCTGTAGTCCTTTATGAGCTGCTGTCTCCCTCTTGTGGATCATTTTTAGCAAGACTTTTCAAGCTGTGACTTCCTACCACTTCTCGTTTTGGGTGTCTTTTAAGGGGATTTTGAGCCTATTACATTTGGCTTAGTCAGACTGGTACCTGAAGTTAACTGAGAAGTGCCAGAAGCATGATGGAAATCCTTTTTTGGGGTCATTGGAATGGCTCCAAATGTGTAGGCTAAATAGATGGCCGGAGTTTTTGAATGTAGATTTTCGAAAATGGGTAGTGTCTGCAATAAGCAGCAATTGTGTGGCTTTTCTTGTGGCTGCTTCCAGCTCATTTTCGACATCTCCACATTACGTGGGAATTGCAGGCCTTGCTGCCACCCTAGGTCCAAACCAATTTGGTTTATCACTTCTCGGCATTTTGGCTAAGGTCAAGTGTAGTATCTGTTCTTATCAGTTTAATATCTGATACGTCCCCTATCTGGGGACCATATATTAAATGGATTTTTAGAACAGGGAGATGGAAGAAGAGCTTGCTCTGTCCACTCCACGCATTGACCTGTTATTGCATTACCTCCAGGACTGGTGCACCCCTTCTCTAACCCTGTTTCCAAAAGCAGAATTCATTTTACTTGAAAGAATAGCCAAAAAAACAAGCCATTTGCTAGCACAGTGGCTTAATGGCTTGCAGCAGTAAGGCCATATGCTTTTTCTGGATTCAAATTTCCCGCCTTTTTCGAATGTGTGAAATTTCACACGTTTTCATTCAATTTAGTTTTTTTGTGTTTTTTAGGGGGTTCCTGTGTTTTTTGGGGTTTTGTTTTGACTTTTCTTTCCAAATTGATTTTTTCTACTCCATTTGGACTTGTTTGTAGGTAGTTTGCAATTAAGGGGGACAAGGTAATAATTTAATGTTTTTCATTCTGTCACTGCAGGTGCTGCAGTTTAAGCATTTAGAGGCCATTGTCTTCTTACCACAATGCCCACTGGCCTTGTCTACAGAAGCACCTTCCTTCTTCTGGACCCACAATTCACCAAAAACAAAGACTAAAACAGCTCCCCCAAAAAAAGACAAAACTCAAGCTATTCTATGGCCTTTGCATTGACGCTGGATGTCCTTTCTGAGCTGCTCTTGTCCTTGAGGAGCTGTAGTCCTTTATGAGCTGCTGTCTCCCTCTTGTGGATCATTTTTAGCAAGACATTTCAATCTGTGACTTCCCACCACTTCTCCTTTTGGGTGTCTTTTAAGGGGATTTTGAGCCTATTACATTTGGCTTAGCAAGACTGGTACTTGAAGTTAACTGAGAAGAGCCAGAAGCATGATGGAAACCTTTTTTTGGGGTCATTGGAATGGCTCCAAATGTGTAGGCTAAATAGATGGCCGGAGTTTTTGAATGTAGATTTTCGAAAATGGGTAGTGTCTGCAATAAGCAGCAATTGTGTGGCTTTTCTTGTGGCTTCTCCCAGCTCATTTTTGACATCTCCACATTACGTGGGAATCACAGGCCTTGCTGCCACCCTAGGTCTAAACCAATTTTGGTTATCGCTTCTCGGCCTTTTGGCTAAGATCAAGTGTAGTATCTGTTCTTATCAGTTTAACATCTGATACGTCCCCTATCTGGGGACCATATATGAAATGGATTTTTAGAACAGGGAGATGGAAGAAGAGCTTGCTCTGTCCACTCCACGCATTGACCTGGTATTGCAGTACCTCCAGGACCGGTGCACCCCTTCCCTAAACCCTGTTTCCAAAAGCAGAATTCATTTCACTTGAAAGAATAGCCAAAAAACCAAGCCATTTGCTAGTCACAGTGGCTTAATGGCTTGCAGCAGTAAAGCCATATGCTTTTTCTGGATTCAAATTTCCCGCCTTTTTCGAACGTGTGAAATTTCACACGTTTTCATTCAATTTAGTTTTTTTGTGTTTTTTAGGGGTTCCTGTGTTTTTGGGGGATTTTTTTGGCTTTTCTTTCCAAATTGATTTTTTCTACTCCATTTGGACTTGTTTGTAGGTAGTTTGCAATTAAGGGGGCAAGGTAAATATTTAATGTTTTTTCTTTCTGTCACTGCAGGTGCTGCAGCTTAAGCATTTAGAGCCATTGTCTTCTTACCACAATGCCCATTAGCCTAGTTCTACAGGAGCGCCTTCCTTCTTCTGGACCAACAATCCACCAAAACAAAGACTAAACTTAGCTCCCCCAAAAAAAGACAAAACAAGCTATTCTATGGCCTTTGCATTGACAATGGATGTCCTTTCTGAGCTGCTCTTGTCCTTGAGGAGCTGTAGTCCTTTATGAGTGCTGTCTCCCTCTTGTGGATCATTTTTAGCAAGACTTTTCAAGCTGTGACTTCCCACCACTTCTCCTTTTGGGTGTCTTTTAAGGGGATTTTGAGCGTATTACATTTGGCTTAGTCAGACTGGTACCTGAAGTTAACTGAGAAGTGCCAGAAGCATGATGGAAATCCTTTTTTGGGGTCATTGGAATGGCTCCAAATGTGTAGGCTAAATAGATGGCCGGAGTTTTTGAATGTAGATTTTCGAAAATGGGTAGTGTCCGCAATAAGCAGCAATTGTGTGGCTTTTCTTGTGGCAGCTTCCAGCTCATTTTCGACATCTCCACATTACGTGGAATTGCAGGCCTTGCTGCCACCCTAGGTCCAAACCAATTTGGTTTATCACTTCTCGGCATTTTGGCTAAGGTCAAGTGTAGAAATCTGTTCTTATCAGTTTAATATCTGATACGTCCCCTATCTGGGACCATATATTAAATGGATTTTTTAGAACAGGGAGATGGAAGAAGAGCTTGCTCTGTCCACTCCACGCATTGACCTGTTATTGCATTACCTCCAGGACTGGTGCACCCCTTCTCTAACCCTGTTTCCAAAAGCAGAATTCATTTTACTTGAAAGAATAGCCAAAAAAACAAGCCATTTGCTAGCACAGTGGCTTAATGGCTTGCAGCAGTAAGGCCATATGCTTTTTCTGGATTCAAATTTCCCGCCTTTTTCGAATGTGTGAAATTTCACACGTTTTCATTCAATTTAGTTTTTTGTGTTTTTTAGGGGGTTCCTGTGTTTTTTGGGGTTTTGTTTGCTTTTCTTTCCAAATTGATTTTTTCTACTCCATTTGGACTTGTTTGTAGGTAGTTTGCAATTAAGGGGGACAAGGTAAATATTTAATGTTTTTTCTTTTCTGTCACTGCAGGTGCTGCAGTTTAAGCATTTAGAGGCCATTGTCTTCTTACCACAATGCCCATTAGCCTAGTCTACAGGAGCGCCTTCCTTCTTCTGGACCAACAATCCACCAAAAACAAAGACTAAATTAGCTCCCCCAAAAAAAGACAAAACCAAGCTATTCTATGGCCTTTGCATTGACTGGATGTCCTTTCTGAGCTGCTCTTGTCCTTGAGGAGCTGTAGTCCTTTATGAGCTGCTGTCTCCCTCTTGTGGATCATTTTTAGCAAGACTTTCAACTGTGACTTCCCACCACTTCTCCTTTTGGGTGTCTTTTAAGGGGATTTTGAGCCTATTACATTTGGCTTAGTCAAGACTGGTACTTGAAGTTAACTGAGAAGTCCAGAAGCATGATGGAAATCCTTTTTTGGGGTCATTGGAATGGCTCCAAATGTGTAGGCTAAATAGATGGCCGAGTTTTTGAATGTAGATTTTCGAAAATGGGTAGTGTCCGCAATAAGCAGCAATTGTGTGGCTTTTCTTGTGGCTTCTTCCAGCTCATTTTTCGACATCTCCACATTACGTGGGAATGCAAGGCCTTGCTGCCACCCTAGGTCCAAACCAATTTGGTTATCACTTCTCGGCCTTTGGCTAAGGTCAAGTGTAGTATCTGTTCTTATCAGTTTAAATCTGATACGTCCCCTATCTGGGGACCATATATAAATGGATTTTTAGAACAGGGAGATGGAAGAAGAGCTTGCTCTGTCCACTCCACGCATTGACCTGTATTGCAGTACCTCCAGGACTGGTGCACCCCTTCTCTAACCCTGTTTCCAAAAGCAGAATTCATTTTACTTGAAAGAATAGCCAAAAAAACAAGCCATTTGCTAGTCACAGTGGCTTAATGGCTTGCAGCAGTGAAGGCCATATGCTTTTTCTGGATTCAAATTTCCCGCCTTTTTCGAATGTGTGAAATTTCACACGTTTTCATTCAATTTAGTTTTTTGTGTTTTTTAGGGGTTCCTGTGTTTTTTGGGGTTTTGTTTTGGACTTTTCTTTCCAAATTGATTTTTTCTACTCCATTTGGACTTGTTTGTAGGTAGTTTGCAATTAAGGGGGGCAAGGTAATAATTTAATGTTTTTTCATTCTGTCACTGCAGGTGCTGCAGTTTAAGCATTTAGAGGCCATTGTCTTCTTACCACATGCCCACTGGCCTAGTCTACAGAGCCCTTCCTTCTTCTGGACCCAACAATCCACCAAAAACAAAGACTAAATAGCTCCCCCAAAAAAAGACAAAATCAAGCTATTCTATGGCCTTTGCATTGACGTGGATGTCCTTTCTGAGCTGCTCTTGTCCTTGAGGAGCTGTAGTCCTTTGATGAGCTGCTGTCTCCCTTTGTGGATCATTTTTAGCAAGACATTTCAATCTGTGACTTCCCACCACTTCTCCTTTTGGGTGTCTTTTAAGGGGATTTTGAACCTATTACATTTGGCTTAGCCAGACTGGTAACTTGAAGTTACTGAGAAGAGCCAGAAGCATGATGGAAACCTTTTTTGGGGTCATTGGAATGGCTCCAAATGTGTAGGCTAAATAGATGGCCGGAGTTTTTGAATGTAGATTTTCGAAAATGGGTAGTGTCCTGCAATAAGCAGCAATTGTGTGGCTTTTCTTGTGGCTCTCCCAGCTCATTTTGACATCTCCACATTACGTGGGAATACAGGCCTTGCTGCCACCCTAGGTCCTAAACCAATTTGGTTTATCGCTTCTCGGCCTTTGGCTAAGATCAAGTGTAGTATCTGTTCTTATCAGTTTAACATCTGATACGTCCCCTATCTGGGGACCATATATTAAATGGATTTTTAGAACAGGGAGATGGAAGAAAACTTGCTCTTCCACTCCACGCATTGACCTGGTATTGCAGTACCTCCAGGACCGTGCACCCCTCCCTACCCTGTTTCCAAAGGCAGAATTCATTTCACTTGAAAGAATAGCCAAAAACCAAGCCATTTGCTAGACAGTGGCTTAATGGCTTGCAGCAGTGAAGCCATATGCTTTTTCTGGATTCAAATTTCCCGCCTTTTTCGAACGTGTGAAATTTCACACGTTTTCATTCAATTTAGTTTTTAGTGTTTTTTAGGGGTTCCTGTGTTTTTTGGGGTTTTTTTGGCTTTTCTTTCCAAATTGATTTTTTTCTACTCCATTTGGACTTGTTTGTAGGTAGTTTGCAATTAAGGGGGCAAGGTAAATAATTTAATTTTTTTCATTTCTGTCACTGCAGGTGCTGCAGTTAAGTCATTTAGAGGCCATTGTCTTCTTACCACTATGTCCACTGGCCTTGTCTACAGAAGCACCTTCTTCTTCTGGACCCACAATCCATCAAAAACAAAGACTAAACCAGCTCCCCAAAAAAGACAAAATCAAGCTATTCTATGGCCTTTGCATTGACGATGGATGTCCTTTCTGAGCTGCTCTTGTCCTTGAGGAGCTGTAGTCCTTGTGACTGCTGTCTCCCTTTTGTGGATCATTTTTAGCAAGACTTTTCAAGCTGTGACTTCCCACCACTTCTCCTTTTGGGTGTCTTTTAAGGGATTTTGAACCTATTACATTTGGCTTAGCCAGACTGGTAATTGAAGTTACCTGAGAAGTGCCAGAAGCATGATGGAAATCCTTTTCTGGGGTCATTGGAATGGCTCCAAATGTGTAGGCTAAATAGATGGCCGGAGTTTTTGAATGTAGATTTTCGAAAATGGGTAGTGTCCGCAATAAGCAGCAATTGTGTGGCTTTTCTTGTGGCTGCTCCCAGCTCATTTTCGACATCTACACATTACGTGGGAATTGCAGGCCTTGCTGCCACCCTAGTCCAAACCAACTTGGTTTATCGCTTCTCGGCCTTTTGGCTAAGATCAAGTGTAGTATCTGTTCTTATCAGTTTAATATCTGATATGTCCCCTATCTGGGGACCATATATTAAATGGATTTTTAGAACAGGAGATGGAAGAAAAACTTGCTCTATCCACTCCACGCATTGACCTGGTATTGCAGTACCTCCAGGACCGATGCACCCCATCCCTGACACTGTTTCCAAAGGCAGAATTCATTTCACTTGAAAGAATAGCCAAAAAGCCAAGCCATTTGCTAGCACAGTGGCTTAATGGCTTGCAGCAGTAAAGCCATATGCTTTTTCTGGATTCAAATTTCCCGCCTTTTTAGAACGCGTGAAATTTCACACGTTTTCAATTTAGTTTTTAGTGTTTTTTAGGGGGTTCTTGTGTTTTTTGGGGTTTTTTGGGGGGCTTTTCTTTCCAAATTGATTTTTTCTACTCCATTTGGACTTGTTTGTAGGTAGTTTGCAATTAAGGGGGCAAGGTAATAATTTAATATTTTTTCTTTCTGTCACTACAGGTGCTGCAGCTTAAGCATTTAGAGGCCATTGTCTTCTTACCACAATGCCCATTGGCCTTGTCTACAGGAGCCCCTTCCTTCTTCTGGACCCACAATCCATCAAAAACAAAGACTAAACCAGCTCGCCCAAATAAAGACAAAACTCAAGCTATTCTATGGACTTTGCATTGACGATGAATGTCCTTTCTGAGCTGCTCTTGTCCTTGAGGAGCTGTAGTCCTTTATGAGCTGCTGTCTCCCTCTTGTGGATCATTTTTAGCAAGACTTTTCAAGCTGTGACTTCCCACCACTTCTCCTTTTGGGTGTCTTTTAAGGGGATTTTGAGCCTCTTACGTTTGGCTTAGCCAGACTGATACCTGAATTTAACTGAGAAGAGCCAGAAGCATGATGGAAATCCTTTTTTGGGGTCATTGGAATGGCTCTAAATGTGTAGGCTAAATAGATGGCCGGAGATTTTGAATGTAGATTTTCGAAAATGGGTAGTGTCCGCAATAAGCAGCAATTGTGTGGCTTTTCTTATGGCTGCTCCCAGCTCATTTTCGACATCTCCACATTTAGTGGGAATCGCAGGCCTTGCTGCCACCCTAGGTCCAAACCAATTTGGGTTATCACTTCTCGGACTTTTGGCTAAGATCAAGTGTAGTATCTGTTCTTATCAGTTTAATATCTGATATGTCCCCTATCTGGGGACCATATATTAAATGGATTTTTAGGACAGGGAGATGGAAGAAGAGCTTGCTCTGCCCACTCCACGCATTGACCTGGTATTGCAGTACCTCCAGGACCAGTGCACCCCTTCCCTAACCCTGTTTCCAAAAGCAGAATTCATTTCACTTGAAAGAATAGCCAAAAAAACCAAGTCATTTGCTAGCACAGTGGCTTAATGGCTTGCAGCAGTAAAGCCATATGATTTTTCTGGATTCAAATTTCCCGCCTTTTTTGAATGTGTAAATTTCACACGTTTTCATTCAATTTAGTTTTTTGTGTTTTTTAGAGGCACTCTGTGTTTTTTTGGGTTTTTTTGGCTTTTCTTTCCAAATTGATTTTTTTCTGCTCCATTTGGACTTGTTTGTAGGTAGTTTGCAATTAAGGGGGGCAAGGTAATAATTTAATGTTTTTTCTTTCTGTCACTGCAGGTGCTGCAGCTTAAGCCTTTAGAGGCCATTGTTTTCTTACCACAATGCCCATTGGCCTTGCCTACAGGAGCACCTTACTTCTTCTGGACCCATAATCCACCAAAAACAAAGACTAAACCAGCTCCCCCAAAAAAAGACAAAACTCAAGCTATTCTATGGCCTTTGCATTGACGATGGATGTCCTTTCTGATCTGCTCTTGTCCTTGAGGAGCTGTAGTCCTTTATGAGCTGATGTCTCCCTCTTGTGGATCATTTTTAGCAAGACTTTTCAAGCTGTGACACCCCACCACTTCTCCTTTTGGGTGTCTTTTAAGAGGATTTGAGCCTATTACTTTTGGTTTAGCCACACTGGTACCTGAAGTTAACTGAGACGTGCCAGAAGCATGATGGAAATCCTTTTTTGGGGTCATTGGAATGGCTCCAAATGTGTAGGCTAAATAGATGGCCGGAGTTTTTGAATGTAGATTTTCGAAAATGGGTAGTGTCCGCAATAAGCAGCAATTGTGTTGCTTTTCTTGTGGCTGCTCCCAGCTCATTTTCGACATCTCCACATTACGTGGGAATCGCAGGCCTTGCTGCCACCCTAGGTCCAAACCAACTTGGGTTATCGCTTCTCGGCCTTTTGGCTAAGATCAAGTGTAGTATCTGTTCTTATCAGTTTAATATCTGATACGTCCCCTAACTGGGGACCATATATTAAATGGATTTTTAGAACAGGGAGATGGAAGAAGAGCTTGCTCTGTCCACTCCACGCATTGACCTGGTATTGCAGTACCTCCAGGACCGGTGCACCCCTTCTCTAACCCTGTTTCCAAAAGCAGAATTTTTTCTTCAAGGCAGATTGCCCATTATTATAGCAGGTGACTTCAACTGCATTTTTTTCACAAGGAAGCAAGAGCCGGTTCCTGAGAATCTAAGGTAGACGTTACTGGAAGTTTCTGGAACCAGGTTGTTAGTGATTTTTCTCTGAAGGATGCGGTTGCTGAAAAACCTGGCCCATTTACATACCATGCTGATGATGGGAGAACAGACTCCAGGTGGGACTATTTTTTTCTTTCTGCACAGGTCACTTGTAAAAAGTATTCACAAGACATAGTATTTTTTTCTGATCATGAATGTTTGTGCGGGGTGTTTGAGATGGATGGGTTGTCTTATGGTAAACATAGATGGCGGATGAATGTGAGTGTGTTGGATGATAGAGCTGTGAAGAGGGCTTTTGGTATGGCATATAAGGGGTGGGTTAGGAGGAAACATAGTTTCTCCAGTGTTGTGCAGTGGTGGGTATGGGTTAAGGGGAAGGTGCAGGTTTTCTTTAGGAAGATAGGGCTAGGAAAAAGAGAGCCCTTTACTCTTCAGTTACTAGCAGGTTTTCTTTTTTGCATAAGTGCAGAGCCCTTGGTATGGATGTACGCAGTGAGCTTGTGAGGGTAAAGAGAGATATGGATGATTGGATGCATGAAAGGGGGAGAGAGATTATGTTTAGGTGTAGAGTTCGGGTGTATGAAAAAGACGAAAAATGTACTCGTTTCTTTTTTCAGAAAATGTGCAGTGGTAAACGGGATATGCATGTGTTAGTGAACGATGAGGGTAGAGAGGTGCAAGTGGATGCTGTGATTGGAGAAGTGAGAAAATTCTATCAGCAATTATATGGTCCAAAAGAGTGTGGGTTGGAACGTGATGATATGCTTTTGGAAGAAAAGTGTACAACAGTCCGCGTTGCCAGGATCACTCACTTCAATAAATGCATGAGCAGTGGTTGTTCAATCAAATCCTTCTTTATTCCGACGCGTTTCAGTGCCCTCCTGGTACCTTCATCAGGAATCGCTGATGAAGGTGCCAGGAGGGCACTGAAATGCGTCGGAATAAAGAAGGATTTGATTGAACAACCACTGCTCATGCATTTATTGAAGTGAGTGATCCTGGCAGCGAGGACTGTTGTACACTTTTCTTCCCCAAGCATCTTGTTGCATCTCAACGTGAGTGTGGCCAGTGGAAGTCCAGCAGCAGCCATCAGGATATTATTAACAAGCCTTCAAACCAGTTGTGGGTCTCACAACTGGACTAGGTGAGTGGATTTGATTTCTCACCATTGCACAAACCAGTGTCTAGTGATAAGGGCTCTATTGCGCCTATTGTCCCCCTCTCTTTTATGATATGTTTTTGGATGCGCTTAAGTGTTCTGTGAATAAAAGTGAACATCCTGTTTTGGTTGCAGGAATTACTGAACTGGACTTGCTGGATGTTGTGTCCAAGTCTCCGAAAAATAAATCTCCAGGATATGATGGGATTCCGTGTGACTTTTATGCAAAATATTGGGATATCATTTCCACAGAATTTATGGAAGTTATGAGTTTGTTGTTTGGTGGAGCATGCACGCCAGAATGTATGAAGTTGGGACTGGTTGTTTTGTTGTTCAAGGAGGGTGATAAGAGAAATTTGAAAAATTGGAGACCCATCACTTTGCTTAATACGGACTACAAAGTTTTTGCTAAGATTTTGGCTAGTCGTATGAGGGATGTGGTTGCATCGGTAATTGGTGAGGATCAAGTGTGCGCAGTACCGAAATGTAGAATACATGATAATGTCTGTTTGGTGCGTCACTTGATTGAGGACGGTAAGAGCAGGAAGAAAAGTATGATTGTCTGTACGTTAGATTTTGAGAAAGCTTTTGATCGGGTGGCGCATGTGTTTCTGTTTAGTGTGTTGGTGAGAATGGGGTTTCCTGGGAAGCTGGTGAGTTTGATGATGAGTATGTATAGCGGTGCTAGGAGTGTGGTGCAAGTGAATGGTTTTTTGACTGACCCATTTGATATCCTTTCGGGAGTACGACAGAGGTGCCCACTTTCCCCAATACTGTGTACCGTCATGGCCAAAAGTATTGACACCCCTGTAATTCTGTCAGATAATACTCAGTTTCTTCCTGAAAATGATTGCAATCACAAATTCTTTGGTATTATTATCTACATTTAATTTGTCTTCAATGAAAAAAACACAAAAAGATTTGTCCTAAAGCCAAATTGGATATAATTCCACACCAAACATAAAAAAAGGGGGTGGACAAAAGTATTGGCACTGTTATAAAAATCATGTGATGCTTCTCTTGTGTAATTAACAGCACCTGTAACTTACCTGAGGTACCTAACAGGTGTTGGCAATAACTAAATCACACTTGCAGCCAGTTGACATGGATTAAAGTTGACTCAACCTCTGTCCTGTGTCCTTGTGTGTACCACATTGAGCATGGAGAAAAGAAAGAAGACCAAAGAACTGTCTGAGGACTTGAGAAACCAAATTGTGAGGAAGCATGAGCAATCTCAAGGCTACAAGTCCATCTCCAAAGACCTGAATGTTCCTGTGTCTACCGTGCGCAGTGTCATCAAGAAGTTTAAAGCCCATGGCACTGTGGCTAACTTTCCTAGATGTGGACAGAAAAGAAAAATTGACGAGAGATTTCAACGCAAGATTGTGCGGATGGTGGATAAAGACTAACATCCAAACAAGTTCAAGCTGCCCTGCAGCCCGAGGATGCAACAGTGTCAACCCGTACTATCCGTCGGTGTCTGAATGAAAAGGGACTGTATAGTAAGAGACCCAGGAAGACCCCACTTTTTACCCCGAGACATAAAAAAGCCAGGCTGGAGTTTGCCAAAACTTACCTGAGAAAGCCTAAAATGTTTTGCAAGAATGTTCTCTCTTTTTGGGCAAAGGCATCAACATAGAGTTTACAGGAGAAAAAAAGAGGCATTCAAAGAAAAGAATACGGACCCTACAGTCAAACATAACGGAGGTTCCCTGATGTTTTGGGGTTGCTTTGCTGCCTCTGGCACTGGACTGCTTGACCGTGTGCATGGCATTATGAAGTCTGAAGACTAAAAACAAATTTTGCAGCATAATGTAGGGCCCAGTGTGAGAAAGCTGGGTCTCCCTCAGAGGTCATGGGTCTTCCAGCAGGACAATGACCCAAAACACACTTCAAAAAGCACTAGAAAATGGTTTGAGAGAAAGCACTGGAGACTTCTCAGGTGGCCAGCAATGAGTCCAGACCTGAATCCCATAGAACACCTGTGGAGAGATCTAAAAATGGCAGTTTGGAGAAGGCACCCTTCAAATATCAGGGACCTGGAGCAGTTTGCCAAAAAATAATGGTCTACAATTCCAGCAGAGCATTGTAAGCAACTCATTGATGGTTACCGGAAGCGGTTGATCGCAATTATTTTGGCTAAAGGTTGTGCAACCAAGTATTAGGCTGAGGGTGCCAATACTTTTGTCCGGCCCATTTTTGGAGTTTTGTGTGAAATGATCAATGTTTTGCTTTTTGCTTCATTCTCTTTTGTGCTTTTTCATTGAAGACAAATTAAATGAAGATAATAATACCAAAGAATTTGTGATTGCAATCATTTTCAGGAAGAAACTGAGGATTATCTGACAGAATTGCAGGGGTGTCAATACTTTTGGCCAACACTATATACAGTTAGGGCCAGAAATATTTGGACAGTGACACAAGTTTTGTTATTTTAGCTGTTTACAAAAACATGTTCAGAAATACAATTATATATATAATATGGGCTGAAAGTGCACACTCCCAGCTGCAATATGAGAGTTTCCACATCCAAATCGGAGAAAGGGTTTAGGAATCATAGCTCTGTAATGCATAGCCTCCTCTTTTTCAAGGGACCAAAAGTAATTGGACAATGGACTCTAAGGGCTGCAATTAACTCTGAAGGCGTCTCCCTCATTAACCTGTAATCAATGAAGTAGTTAAAAGGTCAGGGGTGGATTCCAGGTGTGTGGTTTTGCATTTGGAAGCTGTTGCTGTGACCAGACAACATGCGGTCAAAGGAACTCTCAATTGAGGTGAAGCAGAACATCCTGAGGCTGAAAAAAAAGAAAAAATCCATCAGAGAGATAGCAGACATGCTTGGAGTAGCAAAATCAACAGTTGGGTACATTCTGAGAAAAAAAGGAATTGACTGGTGAGCTTGGGAACTGTAAAAGGCCTGGGCGTCCACGGATGACAACAGTGGTGGATGATCGCCGCATACTTTATTTGGTGAAGAAGAACCCGTTCACAACATCAACTGAAGTCCAGAACACTCTCAGTGAAGTAGGTGTATCTGTCTCTAAGTCAACAGTAAAGAGAAGACTCCATGACAGTAAATACAAAGGGTTCACATCTAGATGCAAACCATTCATCAATTCCAAAAATAGACAGGCCAGAGTTAAATTTGCTGAAAAACACCTCAAGAAGCCAGCTCAGTTCTGGAAAAGTATTCTATGGACAGATGAGACAAAGATCAACCTGTACCATAATGATGGGAAGAAAAAAGTTTGGAGAAGAAACGGAACGGCACATGATCCAAGGCACACCACATCCTCTGTAAAACATGGTGGAGGCAACGTGATGGCATGGGCATGCATGGCTTTCAATGGCACTGGGTCACTTGTGTTTATTGATGACATAACAGCAGACAAGAGTAGCCGGATGAATTCTGAAGTGTACCGGGATATACTTTCAGCCCAGATTCAGCCAAATGCTGCAAAGTTGATTGGACGGCGCTTCATAGTACAGATGGACAATGACCCCAAGCATACAGCCAAAGCTACCCAGGAGTTCATGAGTGCAAAAAAGTGCAACATTCTGCAATGGCCAAGTCAATCTCCAGATCTTAACCCCATTGAGCATGCATTTCACTTGCTCAAATCCAGACTTAAGACGGAAAGACCCACAAACAAGCAAGACCTGAAGGCTGCGGCTGTAAAGGCCTGGCAAAGCATTAAGAAGGAGGAAACCCAGCGTTTGGTGATGTCCATGGGTTCCAGACTTAAGGCAGTGATTGCCTCCAAAGGATTCGCAACAAAATATTGAAAATAAAAATTATTTGTTTGGGTTATGTTTATTTGTCCAATTACTTTTGACCTCCTAAAATGTGGAGTGTTTGTAAAGAAATGTGTACAATTCCTACATTTTCTATCAGATATTTTTGTTCAACCCTTCAAATTAAACGTTACAATCTGCACTTGAATTCTGTTGTAGAGGTTTCATTTCAAATCCAATGTGGTGGCATGCAGAGCCCAACTCGCGAAAATTGTGTCACTGTCCAAATATTTCTGGCCCTAACTGTATGTGCAATTGAACCATTATTGGAGCTTCTGCGGAGTGATAAAGTGTTTAAGGAGTTCTTGGTTCCTAGTAGTGGAGGGAAAGTGGCGAAAGTGGTGGGCTATATGGATGATGTGTGTATTTTGTGTGAGTCTGAATGTGATTTGACTAGGGTAAAGTTACTAGCGAATTTATTTTGTGTGGCTTCGGCTTTCAAAATTAATTGGGACAAAAGTAAGATTAAGGTTCTTTTTAGTGACAAGGTGGTAATGGATGTGGATATGGAAGTTGTGGAAGGTGGTATTCAGATATTGGGTGTGTGTGTGGATGAGACTTTGAAGGGTACGGATAGTTGGAATGAGCTGGTGTGTAAGGTGTCGAGGAAATTGGATTTCTGGCGCCTGCGTGAATTATCTTCCAAGGGTAAGACCTTAGTTAATCAAAGTGTCATTTTCCCTATGCTATTGTACTTGGCATTAGTTTTTCCTCCTCCTACCAGGGTGTTACAGAAACTTAATAGGCTATTGCTTGTTTTTTTCTGGGGTAGTTGCATTGAAAAGGCAAAAAGAGAAATTCTTATGAAAAGTACACGTAATGGTGGACTTGGTTTTCCTAACCTCGAAATCTTTCTGGGGTTGAATTCTGTTCGGTTTCTTGTAGATATATTAGGTAGGCGAACTAAGGCTGCTTGTATGTCTAATTATCTAGCTGGCACCATGTTACGTCACCTTAAATGGTTAGCCTATGATAATAATAGGCCTATGGCCTTTTTGTGTCGTTCCTGGTATTTGCGGATTGAGGCTTTTATTAAAAAATTCCAGTTGGAGAATGTACGAATGGGAAGTTTTCTGCAGGAGAAAGGTAGGATTAAGAGGATGTGTATGAACGAGATGCCATGTGGGATAGGGGGTTTGAAGACATCCGAGGCTGAGACAGTGTGGCGTAAATTGGATGGCTCTGATATGACAAACAAACAACGGGATTTGGTTTGGATGTCGTTGCATGAAGTCTTGCCGGTGCGGAGTGTGCAGAAGAGGAAAGGTTTGGCTGTGTCTGAAAGGTCTCCGAGAGACCTGTGTGGATGTAATGAAGAGGTGCATCATGTGTTATGGTCGTGTACGTATGCCAAAGGAGTTTGGACTAGGTTGAGTGGGTTGTGTAAGGAATTGACTGGGATACAGAAGCTGACTTACAAGATTGTGATGTTTGGGTTATGCAAATTGAGTCGGCAGGAAGATAGAGTGTTATGGTTGTTTTTGGCATGTGTGAAGGAAGTGTTGTGGAATAGCAGGAATTTGTATGTGTAAAAAAATGAGGAATTGGATGTGGATGATTGTGTAAGTATGGTATTGGACAAATTGCATTTGTTTTATAAGTGTGACCAGGAGAAAGGTCTGGATGCGGAGGGGGTTTCGAAATTCCTCAAATGGAAACATATTGTTTTGTAATTTTGTTTTGCCCCTTTGTTATTTGTTCATGGTTCGGTACTTTATTATATTGCAAAATAAAACGAAACCGATGGATGAAGAGTTACGATGAGTGCCTGAAGCTTTGTCTCCTTTTGAATATAGCTATGGCGGCACGTATTCTTAAACCTAAATTGTTTTTTTTTTTAAAAATCTGTTCTTATCAGTTTAATATCTGATACGTCCCCTATCTGGGGACCATATATTAAATGGATTTTTAGAACAGGGAGATGGAAGAAGAGCTTGCTCTGTCCACTCCACGCATTGACCTGGTATTGCAGTACCTCCAGGACGGGTGCACCCCTTCCCTAACCCTGTTTCCAAAACCAGAATTCATTTCACATGAAAGAATAGGTAAAAAACCAAGCCATTTGCTAGCACAGTGGCTTAATGGCTTGAAGCAGTAAAGCCATATGCTTTTTCTGGATTCAAATTTCCCACCTTTTTCGAATGTGTGAAATTTCACACGTTTTCATTCAATTTAGTTTTTTGTGTTTTTTAGGGGTTTCCTGTGTTTTTTGGTTTTTTTTTTTGGCTTTTCTTTCCAAATTGATTTTTTCTACTCCATTTGGACCTGTTTGTAGGTAGTTTGCAACTAAGGGGGGCAAGGTAATAATTTAATGTTTTTTTCTTTCTGTCACTGCAGGTGCTGCAGCTTAAGCATTTAGAGGCCAATGTCTTCTTACCACAATGCCCATTGGCCTTGTCTACAGGAGCACCTTCCTTCTTCTGGACCCACAATCCACCAAAAACAAAGACTAAACCAGGATGTCCTTTCTGAGCTGCTCTTGTCCTCGAGGAGCTGTAGTCCTTTATGAGCTGCTGTCTCCCTCTTGTGGATCATTTTTAGCAAGACTTTTCAAGCTGTGACTTCCCACCACTTCTCCTTTTGGGTGTCTTTTAAGGCGATTTTGAGCCTATTACATTTGGCTTAGCCAGACTGGTACCTGAAGTTAACTGAGAAGTGCCAGAAGCATGATGGAAATCCTTTTTTGGGTCATTGGAAAGGCTCCAAATGTGTAGGCTAAATAGATGGCCGGAGTTTTTGAATGTAGATTTTCGAAAATGGGTAGTGTCCGCAATAAGCAGCAATTGTGTGGCTTTTCTTGTGGCTGCTCCCAGCTCATTTTCGGCATCTTCACATTACGTGGGAATCGCAGGCCTTGCTGCCACCCTAGGTCGAAACCAATTTGGGTTATCGCTTCTCGGCCTTTTGGCTAAGATCAAGTGTGGTGATTTCCAGTTGCTGCACTTGGTTGAGGCCTGAGGTGCCTGGGGTACCCAACTCTTTGGCCTGGGGGGATCGCCATACCTACCGGTGTGGCTTCACCCCCCTGTTGCTATTAGGGGTTCGGCTTAGTCCCTGGGCAACGAGAGGCGATCACCTTTGCTGTTCCCACACATAGCTGTGGGAAGCAGTTGGAGGACCATGGAGGCTAAGATGGATTTCACGAGGAAGTAAACTGCTTACGTTTTTTTTTGCGAAGATGGATGCCACGGATTTCATTTTGGAGGAAGATCGCATTCTGGAGTTATTGGAGGAGCATGGATCGATTGGGAAGGCGGACATTTTATGCATACAAGAAATCAGGTATCAGAAGGTGTTTGATGTGACTTTGAGATTGGAGGACAAATGCATGGATTTTTTCAGAGCATGGGAAGATGATGACACTGGGTGTATTGGAGTGAAAGCTTCCTTTGTGGGAGGTCGAAGACTGTGATTATACACATGGACGATCCCTTTGTGGAAGTGGCAGAGGTGTTGGGCTTTTTGAAGTCAATAGTTGTTTTTGCGAAATTTCAGAAAAATTATAAGAACAAGATTGGTGTTTGGAATGGTAAAAGACGATTTTTTGTTTGCCTTAAAAAAGGAGAAGATTTGAGGATGGGACGGATTGACATTAATGGAAACTTGGGATTTTGTTATGTGGAAGGCGAGAATAGAGGCTTTGCCGGAAATGCTGTACGAAAAGCGGAAAGGGAGGACAGTAAGCATTCGGGAACTGCAGGTGCTGATGTGCAAATCTCTGGGACTGCTTCTGCTGTTGGAAACACGATTGAATGGCCTATGAGGGGTCCTGAGATATTTCAGAAGACGGAAGGGGTGGCTGTGTCTCTACCTAGAAGTAAGGGGATGATAGGAAAGTCTGTGAAGGTTCAGGACGTGCGTAAGAAAACCGCAGTGTTGAAAGTGCCTGTGGTATCTTTGCCTCAAACAGAGGAGAATGTCCTCGGTAAGAACACTGGGGTACCTACTGCGGGTCTGGAGATCCGAGACAGTGACAAAGTGCTTGAGAAGCTGCAGCTATTTCGAGATCCTGTTCAAGAGTTATGTGGCGCCCCTGCGACCAGGTGGCCACAGAAGGGAACTGCAGCCAGGCAGTTAGGACATGGTAAACACTACACCCTCACAGCCCACATCCCCACGCATAGAGAGGGTTTACATCCAGCTCTGAGGTCAGACACTATATGAGACCAGAAGGAGTGGTGGATGAGGAGTGGGTTGGGCACACCAGAAGGTCAGGTGACTGACAGTATATAGAGAGGGGGAGGAGTAAAGGAAGTTCAGTAGGCTGAAGTAGCTGAGATGCAAAGACCTAGGAGTAAGCCATGGTGCTGAGATGAAAAGGTTGAAAGTGATTGCACGTCCTGGAAGAGCCTAAGCTGAGGAGCGCAGACCCGTACTGAGCCAATGCGAGCCAGATGGGGGGGAAAGCCCGTCCAAGATGCTGAAACCACCAGGAGTGTGATAGACAGAGAAGGGATGGTGCAACCCGTGCCCTGGACAGCAGCAGAAGCTACTAACAGCAGGTGGAGAAGCCCTCCTAGATACCGAAGGAAACAGAGGAAGGAGCCTGGCAGAGCCTCAAGCTGGAGGACTGTTGCAGGCTGGGCAAAGGCAGAGTGTCAGCTCTGAGGGGGACCGACGATTCACCCGGTATCCCCAGATTCACTGACGGGGAGCTTTAGTTTCAAGCTGAAGTTCCTAACCCAAAGAACAGGCAGCACAGTGACACACTAGGACTCACAGAAGCCCGAGTCACCGCTATACTGTTCAGCGTCCGCATACACCCGTGTAAGACGGAGAGAGAGAGTAATAGCCCGGAAAGGCACACTAAAAGACTGTGTGAGGGGTCACAAGGAGAGAGGAGCCTGGCTGCAGACAGAGAAGGGAACCCGGAAAGGGAGAATGCAACTGAATGTTAAGAGCTGTGTAAAGAATTGCAGATGACCTGTAGACTGCTTGAAAGAACTTAAGTAAAGCTTTGGAAACCCTGCATTGTCTCCTGCCTGCTTCCATCTGCAGACCATTCCTCCCACACAGGCTTGCACTGGAAAGATCTCAACCTGCAGAGCTACAGCCTGTCAGCACCAACGCTGAGGAGAGATCCCTGCAGCTGCAAAGTAAGTGTGCTCCACTACACCAAATAGACTTTAACTCCTTACTGCCCCGGGGGATACAGTTCTCCCCACTAGAACTATACCATCCCCGCTGCCATTCCATCACCCCCGGAGGTTCTGCAGCAGCCGCGGCCCCATAGCTGGCCGCACCAAGTGGGTGGCGTCACCCGTGACATATCCCTTGTAAATATTCCCCTTTTATTGTGCTGAGCCAGGGACACGGTCCGGACCAGGCCACCAGTGACACCCCCAGCAGCAGATTGGTCCGGTACCGAGTACCCCACGTCCCTTGGGGCTCCACAACCAGACCAGATGAAAAGGCATTTACTGGAGCTGTATCGCACCTTTGCTGCTGAAAAGCGCTTGGGTCAGATTGGGAAAGCTACAGAACTTCAATTGAGTTTAAATAAAGATTCTTTTCTTTCACGATATGGAATTTCTGAGAAATGGAGGGACAAAGTGAATGCTGCTTCTTCTATTCATAGCTTGAGTAATTTTGATGCTACCGTCATTAGGATTTTTGCACATAGTAAGGGCTGGAATTTTTGTGCACGACCTTGATAATTTATTGTGTGTTACTGCTATGTTCTTGTGATGTTTGAGCTTGTGTTATTGTTATGCTTTTATGTCGTACAGATTAAAAGAGTTTCAGGTGATGTTTTTCGGCTTGAGCATGGTGCTCCATGCAAGAGTTTGGAATATCTGATTGAAACGTGATCTGATCTTATCAGTTTAATATCTGATACGTCCCCTATCTGGGGACCATATATTAAATAGATTTTTAGAACAGGGAGATGGCAGAAGAGCCTACTCTGTCCACTACACGCATTGACCTGGTATTGCAGTACCTCCAGGACCGGTGCACCCCTTCCCTAACCCTGTTTCCAAAAGTAGAATTAATTTCACTTGAAAGAATAGCCAAAAAAACCAAGCCATTTGCTAGCACAGTGGCTTAATGGCTTGCAGCAGTAAAGCCATATGCTTTTTCTGGATTCAAATTTCCCGCCTTTTTCGAACGTGTGAAATTTCACACGTTTTCATTCAATTTAGTTTTTTGTGTTTCTTAGGGGGTTCCTGTTTTTTGGGGAGTTTTTTTTGGCTTTTCTTTCCAAATTGATTTTTTTTTCTACTCCATTTGGACTTGTTTGTAGGTAGTTTGCAATTAAGGGGGGCAAGGTAATAATTTAATGTTTTTTTCTTTCTGTCACTGCAGGTGCTGCAGCTTAAGCATTTAGAGGCCATTGTCTTCTTACCACATTGCCCATTGGCCATGTCTACAGGAGCACCTTCCTTCTTCTGGACCCACAATCCACCAAAAACAAAGACTAAACCAGCTCTCCCAAAACAAGACAAAACTCAAGCTATTCTATGGCCTTTGCATTGACAATGGACGTCCTTTCTGAGCTGCTCTTGTCCTTGAGGAGCTGTAGTCCTTTATGAGCTGCTGTCTCCCTCTTGTGGATCATTTTTAGCAAGACTTTTCAAGCTGTGACTTCCCACCATTTCTCGTTTTGGGTGTCTTTTAAGGGGATTTTGAGCCTATTACATTTGGCTTAGCCAGACTGGTACCTGAAGTTAACTGAGAAGTGCCAGAAGCATGATGGAAATCCTTTTTTGGGGTCATTGGAATGGCTCCAAATGTGTAGGCTAAATAAATGGCTGGAGTTTTTGAATGTAGATTTTCGAAAATGGGTAGTGTCCGCAATAAGCAGCAATTGTGTGGCTTTTCTTGTGGCTGCTCCCAGCTCATTTTCGACATCTCCACAATACGTGGGAATCGTAGGCCTTGCTGCCACCCTAGGTCCAAACCAATTTGGGTTATCGCTTCTCGGCCTTTTGGCTGAGATCAGGTGCATTGCTTCTTTGTGGTGTGTCTGGTCTTGGCTGAAGGGTGCCTAGGGTACCCGGCTCCTTGGCCTGGGGGATTGTCTCACTTACGTGGGACTTCACCCCCTGCTGCTATTAGGGAGCCAGCTTAGTCATTGAGCAACGAGGAGGGATCCCCAGCGAAAGGCTGAGCCCGTGTTGGAGGGTAAAGCCTTTAGCCATTGCGGCTACCATGCCGTGTGTAGTTCACACTACAACTGGCTCTGGCCAGCTTAGGAACTCGATTACATTCGAGGTTCCCTGACAAACACGTTGGGTTCAACAACCCTCGTGAATTTTTCGTTCAAGTTCTGAGGGAAGGTATTCAACAGGAAGTAAGCCGCAGGAGCTGTCGGCACTTCCGGGGAACACAGATACCTTCAGTGAAGCACGCAATGGCAGCGTGTATATGCGGCATTAGTGATCGGTATCCACATGTGCGCGTGCATGTGCGGTGGATACCTGTTGCTGGCCACAGTGGCGGCGTGTAAAGGTACCCTTAGAGATCTGGCAGTACAGATGGCCGCAAGGTCTGGTCTCAGTCCACCCGCTGATGACTCCCAGGTGTTTTTGAGAAACTGATCCATATTTTTTGTCTAGGGGATCCTTTAGAGTGCCCATGTCTTCAAATGGCAAAGAATATTCTTTACATACTTTCACCACTGCCACATCTAATTTGGGTGCCTTGTCCAAAGATTAACATGAAGCTTCCTCGAAAGAATACTTACACTTCAAAAAAGACGTAGAGGCGCCCTTTCATTCCGTTCCCTGGTAACCAGATCGTGGAGCCGTTCATCCAGAGGAAAGGGATGACGATTTTTCTGTCCCAATACCTGAACATCAAGTCCAACTTAGATGGCTGTGACTTCTCCTCCTCAATCCCCATTGTGGATCAGATAACTTTAATTAGGCCACCTACAGTCATGGCCAAAAGTTTTGAGAATGATACAAATATTAATTTTTACAAAGTCTACTGCTTCAGTTTTTCTAATGGCAATTTGCATATACTCCAGAATGTCATAAAGAGTGATCAGCTTAACAGCAATTACTTGCAAAGTGAATATTTGCCTAGAAAATGAACTTTAACCCCCACAACACATTTCAACATCATTGCAGTCCTGCCTTAAAAGGAGCAGCTAACATCGTTTTAGTGATTGTTCCATTAACACAGGTGTGGGTGTTGATGAGGACAGGGCTGGCGATCAATCAGTCATGATTAAGTAAGAATGACACCACTGCACACTTTAAAAGGAGGCTGGTGCTTGGTATCATTGTTTCTCTTCAGTTAACCATGGTTATCTCTAAAGAAACACATGCAGCCATCATTGCACTGCACAAAAATGGCCTAACAGGGAAGAGTATCGCAGCTACAAAGATTGCACCTCAGTCAACAATCTATCGCATCAACAAGAACTTCAAGGAGAGAGCTTCCATTGTTGTCAAAAAGGCTCCAGGGCGCCCAAGAAAGACCAGCAAGCGCCAGGACCGTATCTTAAAACTGTTTCAGCTGCGGGATCGGACTACCAGCAGTGCCGAGCTTGCTCAGGAATGGCAGCAGGCTGGTGTGAGTGCTTCTGCACGCACTGTGAGGCGGAGACTCTTTGAGCAAGGCCTGGTTTCAAGGAGGGCAGCAAAGAAGCCACTTCTCTCCAGAAAAAACTGATATTCTGCAAAAGGTACAGGGAGTGGACTGCTGAGGACAGGGGTAAAGTCATTTTCTCTGATGAATCCCCTTTTCGGTTGTTTGGGACATCTGGAAAACAGCTTATTTGGAGAAGAAGAGGTGAGCGCTACCACCAGTCTTGTCTCATGCCAACTGTAAAGCATCCTGAAACAATTCATGTGGGGTTTCTTCTCAGCCAAAGGAATCGGCTCACTCACAGTCTTGCCTAAAAACACAGCCATGAATAAAGAATAGTACCAGAATGTCCTCCAAGAGCAACTTCTCCCAACCGTCCAAGAGCAGTTTGGCGCCCAACAATGCCTTTTCCAGCATGATGGAGCACCTTGCCATAAAGCAAAGGTGATAACTAAATGGCTCAGGGAACAAAACATAGAGATTTTGGGTCCATGGCCTGTAAACTCCCCAGATCTTAATCCCATTGAGAACTTGTGGTCAATCATCAAGAGACGGGTGGACAAACAAAAACCAACAAATTCTGGCAAAATGCAAGCATTGATTATGCAAGAATGGACTGCTATCAGTCAGGATTTGGTCCAGAAGTTGATTGAGAGCATGCCAGGGAGAATTGCAGAGGTCCTGAAGAAGAAGGGTCAACACTGCAAATATTGACTTGCTGCATTAACTCATTCTAACTGTCAATATAACCTTTTGGTACTCATAATATGATTGCAATTATATTTCTGTATGTGATATAAACATCAGACAAACACAAATAAAAACCAGAGGGCAGCAGATCATGTGAAAATATCATTGTGGTGTCATTCTCAAAACATTTGGCCATGACTGTACGTCCTCGACTGAGAAACAATGCTGTCTATTGGACTTGTCATCAGAAGAGGATGCTGAAGATGCTCTTGAGGACCCACACTCCCCTTCTGATCTATCAGAGTCAACTAAGGGCGGAGGAGACACATTAGAAGAAGAGGACCACTGCTATCCCTGAGAAAAGGACCTAAAGGTATCCTCCACCTGGGAGTTAATTAAGAATTGCAGTTTGGAAGAAAAACTTGGTGATTTCTACATGATGGTCTATTTTATACAGGCCCTGCATAACTTTTTAGCCCAGGTGACCGGGAATGCACCCTAACAAAGACTACACTGCAAGTGTTTAGTGTCAGCTGCCGACTTCCCAGATTTCTGCTGAGTTTAAAGGCCCAGTTACATACACAGATAATTGTGCAGAGATTGTTCGCAGATCTCTGGTTGCAGTGAAATCATGGACACATTGTTCCATTTTGTGGCCGTGTACAAATGGAACAATGTGTCCATGATTTCACTGCAACCAAAGATCTGCGAACAATCTCTACACAATTATTGTCGAGCCCCAGGTCCTGGGGTACTCGGGTATCAGGCTCAGTAATTGCTTTCACGGGGTTGTCACGGGTGGCAGCACCTGAGCCCGTGGCCTGGGTGACACTTCAATAAGGGGTTATGTACAGGGGATAAGAGTTTGTCATGTGACGCCACCTGCAGTACCTGGTGATGGGCCACCAGCACCGCCACAGTCCTCCGGAGGTCGATGGTAATGCGGCTGAGATGGCAAAGCTCCCTACTGGTGGAGCTGGTCCTCCGGGGCAGTGTCCCTGTAAACAAACAGGTTGATGAAAATAACAATACAGAGGCACAGAGGCAAAGTCACTTTCTCCCGGGTACTTTACTGTAAACGTTCCACAGCAAAATACAGAGTCCACAGTTCAGCAAGATGTTAATCAAACAGGTTACCGTCGTAGGTAGTGGCAAGTGAACGGATTGTTTCCGTGGGGCTTGGTTAGGTGTCCCTCCTTAACTGCTCTTTCAGGTTGGTGTGAAGCCTGGCTGATCTGAAATCTAGCCTGGCCTCTTGTGCTCTCTCACCTCTGCTGTCATTGGGTAACCCTCTAATGGCTTGCAGCTCTCTCTTCAGGCGGTGCCTGGCCCCCTTGATATTGACTGTGCAGGTGCCAAGGAGACTTGAAGACTCCACGGTAATCCGGATTCTCTGATGTGCTTGTAGACTCCAGCAGTCTGTGGGCTCCGGTGCCCGGTAAGCCGTCTGGGAGAACCTATCACTGGCTCCTCTGTTCCCAAAACTGCTGCTCTCTCCTGGAAAGCTCCTTTCCTGTCTGTCTCTCAGACATTCTCTGCAGCTGCTGCTGTTCCAAGCAGCTCCCTTCTCCTCCTCCTCCTCAGACTCACTCTCCCTCCCTTCCTCCCACCCTTACACTGCTTGCCCTCAACTCCTCCCACCAGGGCTGGGTCTCCTAGTAAAGGAATTAACCCTATAGTCCCCTGAGCTAAGGGTGTGTGTGGATGCGAGGAACAAGCCACATTTTAACTTCCCCATTCACTTGCCACAGGGATAATTACACCGCTTTTATGGGTGTAATACCCCGGTGTGACGCCTGACCACTGTGGGGCGCCACATTATCTGTGTGTGTAACTGGGCCTTTAGACAAGAGAAAACACAGAACAGAGAGACACTCAATAAAATGACATTCTCAGAGTTCTTTCACCCATTCAGATGTGAAGAGGAACCAAAGCCGGGGGAAGATCCTTGTCCTGTGACAATTCTCCTCTGGAAGGCTTGTGGGAAGAGTGACTGCTGATGCGGTGCGTCTTCTTTTTCTGAGACTCTGTCTCTGCTGGAGCCTCTGTCCCACTCATGGCTGCTGGTGCACTCTGGGGCACTATGGAGCACTTTGGAGCTGACACTGAGGGATACTGTGGTACAATCACTGCCTCTGCCTGGAGCAATCACCGACAGAAGGCTAATGGAGCACTGAGGCACCGCTCCTCCCGGGCTCTTGCCTTTTATCAGCCTCAAATGTCTTCGACTCCCCGCAGCCCGCCTCCCAGCCTGAACCCAGACATTTGGGGGTGTCACCTGACCGAAGCGCTCGCCATCTGGCCTGCCCCCTGATGTGCGCATACCCCACACACGGTAACTGCCAGTCAGAGGGCACCGCCGTGCGTGATGTCATGGGCCGTCTTCCGGAAGTCCGGCGCACTTGTCACCCGGACCCACTGGCCAGGTGCGTGTGCAGCCCCAAATACCCAGCTGACGCCACACCGCATGGCACCGCCAGAACTCGCCCAAAGAGATCCACAAGCCACCTCAAAGACCGGGAGCCGCAACCCTTGTAAGCTACACGACCCGATCCAGCCTACCCCACGCCCACGGACCAGCCGCGTAACCTACTGCCAGCCTTGTCCACCCTGACCTGCAGGTAGAATCCTATTCAGGGGTAAAAAGAGGTAAAAAAAAGGCCCAAATAAAAACTTAGTCTTCCCAGTTCAAGGACAGGAAACCAACTGATGACGGGAGAGGAACCCCTTTTAAAGCCGGATGGTTTCCTGACCTTGGAGGGCGGATCCCTCGTTTAGGGTGCTGTCATGGACGTCCAATAAAAAAAGTTTCTCTACCTTCTCCTTTCTGACAGTCCATGAAGATCAGACCACTTTGAGTTTTTCACAGACCCATAGACTTGCAATGTCGATTTTTTTATCCGACCCTCAGACCAAAATCGGACGTGTCTGCAATTTTCCGCCAACTGTTAGTAACAAATCATGGATATATGAATGACCCCACTGACTATCTCAGGTACGAGTGCTATCTATGAAAACCATGGACAGCAATGGTTCAAGAATATCAGTCACCTGAATGAGCCCCAAAAAACAATTCCTGGCAAACATTGCAACTGATTGGAACACAAATCAACAACAAGGTAGTTTTAACACTCATTGTGTGCCATGGCCATGCCCTGATACTCCATTCATTATTTATGGAACTGAAGGAGAAAGAAAGCCAAGTGTCGAGCCCACCGGGACGGGGTACCCAGTACCGGACCGGGTCTGCTACTGGGGAAGTCACGAGTGGTCCTGGTCTGGACCGTGTCCCGGGCCCTGGCAATAGTACGGGGATATTTACAGGGGAAATGTCAGTCGTGACGCCACCCACAGTGTGTGGCCAGTAGTGGGGCCACCGCTGCTGCAGAACCTCCGGGGATGATGTAATGAAGCTAGGATAGAATAGTTCTCCGTGGGCAGAACTGTGTTCCCCGGGGCAGTGTTGGGAAAGTCTCTTGTGTAGTGTGCAGGCCTGGTGCTGAGTGTAGTACACTTACTGTCCAGATGCTGCAGGAATCCTCCTTCAGTGTTGGAGCCTGCAAGCTGTGGCTCTCCAGGTGGGGATCTGCTGCAAACCTGTATGGAGGGAGTCGTGTTCAGGCAGAGATATGCAAGGGAGTCAGATTCAGGGTTCACCGTGTTTACTTCTCAAAGCTCTCAGTTACAGTTCCAGTACAGTTCACACTCTTTACACGGGCACACTCTCCCTTCTGGGTTCCCTTATTCTCTGCAGCCAGGTTGCTTCTTCTATGACCCCCTCACTCTGTCTCTCTGTCCTTCCAGGCTTTCTGTTCTCTTTCTCTCTTATTCACTTTGGTGTGCTTGACTCCGGACAGTATGGAGGTGGCTCGGAACCCTGTGAGTCCTCCGGGTTGTCACTGAGCTGCCTGTCCTTTGGGGTAGGGACCCTAACGTGTAGCTGAGGTCCCCCGTCGGTTGTCTGGGGATGCCGGGTAAATCTGCGGTCCCCTCTAGAGCCGACACTCTACTCTAGCCTAGCCTCCAATAGTCCTCGGTGGTGAGGCTCTACCAGGCTCTCTCTCACTGTGTCTTCGGGTTCAATAGGAGGGCTACTCCGCCTGCAGTCTGCCGTCTCAGCCGTGGTTCTAGGGCCCGGTATCACCGTCCTTCTCTTCCCTCACACTCCTGGGGTGCTGGCTTCGGACGTGCTTTCTCTCTGGGGCTCGCACTGGCTCCTCCAGATTCTGCGCTCCTATACCCCACTCTGCCAGGACGTGTGATCTCTGTCTTTGCTGCTCAGCCTACCTCGGCCTACTGACTCCTTTCTCCTCCCCCTGCTCTATATCTACCCTCTGTCACCTGACTTGCTTGTTGGCCCACCCACTGTCTCTAAACCCTACCACCCCTTGCCTGCCTAGAGTTCCCAGGCTCTGGGTTGGGTGCTGCTTTGTACTGCTACGTGGGTTGTGTAGGCTGTGAGGGTGTTGGTGTTCAACTGTCGTTCCTACCTTCCTGGCTGCAGTTCCTTTTGTGGCCTCCTGGTCGCAGGGGCGCCACACACGTCCAGCCCAACAGACAGTAATCCTGGCCCTTCACATTAATGGTGCCAACACACTGTGATATTCTCAGAACTGTGAGACAGTGCGGGGGATCATATGCGAGGGGCGCTATGTCTCCCCCAGAATGCGCACTGTCACGTATTGAGCCCGGTGTAGGGTGTGAGAGAAAGGGACGGTCCGCTCCCTCCGCTCCGGGTCTTGCAAGGTTCCGGAAGGAGACACGGAGTTAAAAGCTTGAGCAGGAGGCAGGGCGGGGTTCCTTGTACACAGAATTGTGCCTTAGCTGCAAGAGCAGCAGAGATAGACAGGAGAGGTCTGGAGTTCCAGGGGGCCGTGTGCTATACTAACACGGCCTAGCCCAGGAGGGCTGGAGGAACTCGGGGTGACCCATAACGGAGGCCTTTGGCCTGAAGGACCCGGGTACGTTATATGAACTGTGTCTTGTGTACCCGGCTGCGACCCGGATTCCGGCAGACTGTGCCATCCCTGTGTGTATCAGCAATAAACACCGGGTCCTGTTTGAACTACTACCGGGCTCCACGTGTTTCCTGACTTGCAATCCAGGCGCTGCCCCACATACGGTGGAGAATGCGGGCAGTTGCCGGCCCGGTGAGGTGTAGCATACATTCCTGGTGAAGCTCGCGCTACTGTCACCCTTCCTTCCGGAACCGCTGGTGAAAGTGACTGTTTCATGAGGCTAATGAGCGGTGGATAAGTGAGAGGAGCAGCAGTTGTTATAGCCGCCAGTCTCTTGCGGGGTGCCCGGCCCTGCATGTCCATACTTTAGCCGGCCACGCTACAGTTCAGGCCTGCCGCTGATATGGAGGAAATCCTAAGGCAGCTGGTACTTACCCAGCAGCGGCAGCAGGAACAGCAGCAGCGACACGAGGAGCAGCAGCTCCGACAACAGGAGCAACAACAGGGACAGCAGGAGCAGCAACTGCGACAGCAGGAGCAGCTTCTACAACAGCAGAAAATGAATGAACTGCTCCTGCAGCAAATTGCGGCCTTACGAGACCCGCAAACAGTGCCTCCCCCGGAGCGGCGTGAGGCCCGGGACCGGGTCCGGTCGGCACTGCAGAAGCTGAGTCCAGAGGACGACGTAGAAGCCTTCCTCACCGTCTACGAGCGCACCGCAGAGCGAGAAGGCCTCCCTCCCGCTCAATGGGCTGAAGTGGTGGCGCCATTTCTGATGGGTGACGCCCAAAAGGCCTACACGGACCTCAGTTGGGAGGATGCACAGGACTACGCCAGACTCAAAGGTGAGATCCTTGCTAGACTTGGGGTCAATACTTATGTCCGAGCCCAACGGGTGTTTTCCTGGTCCTACGTGGAGTCTAAGCCAGCTCGCTCCCAGGCGTATGACTTGTTGCAGTTGGTGAAGCGGTGGCTCCAGCCTGAGAGCTTGACTCCGGGACAGATGGTGGAAAGGGTGGTGGTCGACCAGCTGGTACGGACTCTGCCGGTTGCGATACAGCGTTGGGTGGGGCAAGGGACCCGGGTACCTTGGACCAGGTGGTTAGCTTGTTAGAGCAATATACAGCCACCCAGGAGTTCATACGGGACTCTGCCCCACTGCGGCAGTTACGCCGGCCTCCGGAGCCGGGTAAAGGTGTACGTCCATCCCCAGGGGACTCTCCTAAAAACGTACCTGCTGAGAGGATACCCCAGAATGGGGCTGGCAGGAGACCAGGCTCCCCAAGAAGGAGCTTCCGGCCCAGCGCTGCCACTGCTACGTGGTGCTGGCGGTGCAAAGGACCGGGACATGTGGCTGCCTATTGCCCACTAACGGCGGAACCCATGGACTGCGGGTTCACACGGCGGCTCTCGATGTATGCCAGCCCTGTGTTCACCGCCGATGTGGTGGATCCCCTAACGGAACCACATCTGTGCCCAGTGCTCATTAATGGACACAGAGCGGAAGCTCTCTTGGACTCCGGCAGTTTGGTGACGCTGGTTCGGGCGTCCTTAATCCCCGGGTTGCAACTCACTGGGGGATTGATCGGGGTCCGGTGTATACACGGGGACCTACGCGAGTATCCAACCACGGAGGTGACTCTATCCACTCCATGTGGAGAGGTGACCCACGTGGTTGGAGTGGTAAACTCTCTACCCTACGGGACTGTGCTGGGAAGAGACTTACCATTGTTTTGGTCCTTATGGGGAGAGAGGAGTAACCCTCCCCTGATGCCAGGGCATCAGGGTGCTGAACCCGACGACCCTGAGACCGGGACACCTGCCGTAGGGGTCGCCAACATAGGGCTAGAGTGTCACCCCGATAGGTTCCCGCTAGACGTATTGGAAGGAGAGGTCGAGGAGACCCCAACGCTTCCAGAGTTGGAAGTGTCCCGGGGAGCGTTTGGGACAGCCCAGCTACAGGACCCCACACTGACCAGGGCCCGAGAAAGGGTAACAGAAGTAAACGGGGTAGCTCAGCAGCCGGGGGCAGAGAATGTATTTCCACGCATGGTGATTAACCGGGAGTTACTCTATAGGGTGGACAAAATCAGGGATGAGGTCGTGGACCAACTGGTAGTGCCGCAGCCACACCGCCGGGCGGTCCTAGAGATGGCCCACTCCCACCTGCTAGGGGGCCACCTTGGGGCTAAAAAACGCAAGAACGCATCTTGCGGAGGTTTCTTCTGGCCGGGCGTGTATGCGGACGTCCAGAGGTACTGTGACTCCTGCCCGGAATGTCAGCTGACCACTCCCATTGCCACCTTCCGTAGTCCATTGGTACCTCTCCCCGTTATAGAGGAACCTTTTGAACGGATCGCAATGGATTTGGTGGGGCCTATAGTGAAGTCAGCACGAGGCCACTAACATATACTCGTGGTTGTCGACTACGCCACCCGGTACCCGGAGGCGATTCCGTTACGCAGCACATCGGCGAAGCTGATTGCCCGGGAACTGTTTGCTATGTTCTGTCGCCTAGGACTACCTAAGGAAATCCTCACGGATCAGGGGACTCCTTTTATGTCCAAAGTGACCCAGGAACTGTGTAAACTGCTCAACATAAAACAGCTGCGCACCTCGGTGTATCATCCCCAGACCGACGGGTTAGTAGAGCGGTTTAATAAAACCCTGAAGTCCATGCTAAAAAAAGTGGTAGCAAAGGACGGAAAGGATTGGGACATGTTATTGCCCTATCTAATGTTCGCCATCCGGGAGGTACCACAGTCATCTACGGGGTTTTCCCCCTTTGAACTGTTGTACGGCCGGCATCCTAGAGGGCTATTGGATGTTGCCAAAGAGACGTGGGAACAGGAACCCACACCCTATAGGAGCGTGATCGACCACGTGGCGAAAATGCAGGACCGGATCACAGCGGTCCGACCTATTGTAAAAGAGCACCTAATGGATGCCCAAGGAGCGCAAAGCCGCGGGTATAATACACGGGCCACCGTTAGGACCTTTGAGGTGGGGGACCGGGTATTGGTCTTAGTGCCCACAACGGAAAGCAAATTATTGGCCAAATGGCAAGGGCCCTATGAAATCCGGGAAAAAGTAGGGGAGGTCAATTACAAGGTATACCAGCCCGGGAAAAGGAAACCCATGCAGCTATACCACGTAAATTTGCTTAAAGCGTGGAAAGACCGGGAGTGCCTGATTATGGAGGTGTCCGATGCCCCCGGAGACCCTGTCCCGGGCGCCCTGTTTGTTGGCTGGGGTTCAACCCCACAAGTTTGAACCGAGGGGGGGGGTATGTGAGACAGTGCGGGGGATCATATGCGAGGGGCGCTATGTCTCCCCCAGAATGCGCACTGTCACGTATTGAGCCCGGTGTAGGGTGTGAGAGAAAGGGACGGTCCGCTCCCTCCGCTCCAGGTCTTGCAAGGTTCCGGAAGGAGACACGGAGTTAAAAGCCTGAGCAGGAGGCAGGGCGGGGTTCCTTGTACACAGAATTGTGCCTTAGCTGCAAGAGCAGCAGAGATAGACAGGAGAGGTCTGGAGTTCCAGGGGGCCGTGTGCTATACTAACACGGCCTAGCCCAGGAGGGCTGGAGGAACTCGGGGTGACCCATAACGGAGGCCTTTGGCCTGAAGGACCCGGGTACGTTATATGAACTGTGTCTTGTGTACCCGGCTGCGACCCGGATTCCGGCAGACTATGCCATCGCTGTGTGTATCAGCAATAAACACCGGGTCCTGTTTGAACTACTACCGGGCTCCACGTGTTTCCTGACTTGCAATCCAGGCGCTGCCCCACAGAACCCACAAACATTAGCTCCCCTTCTCTAAATGCTCAACAGTAATAATGCCCACTATTGCGCTCCTATACAGTATAAGTACCCACTATTATGTCCATTGCTTCAAGTGTAGTGCATTCTTGCAATTACATGCCAACTGCTTTCCTTTCAGTGTTTTTCAATTGAGAGAAGCAGAAGAAGAAGTGTGCAAAATGCATGACTGGTCATGTAACCATCAGCAAAATCCTGTTAGTGAACATATTACACACTGTTAGTGTTTCGCATATTAGACTGGCAGCCAACTTGTATACATATCACTTTGCCTCTTTTAAGTGAATCCATCCCCCTTGTGGAACATGGAACAGAGAGTCTGTCTACAGCACTCAAAGGGGTTGTCTGGCGATGACTTACCGTATATACTCGCGTATAAGCCGAGTTTTTCAGCCCAAAAATTGGGCTGAAAAGTCCTCCCCTCAGCTTATACGCGAGTCAATACGGTCCCCCTCAAAGTTTGGCGCCCCCACCTAACTTGCTGGGCCCCCCAGCATGCAGCGCTGCGCTCATACATTACCTGTCTAGCAGCTGTCACCCTGCGGTGGCGGATCGCGGCTCCCGGCTCCGGCTTCCATCTTCCTCTCTGTCTTCCTGCTTGTCACGTGACCGGCTGGCGTCGCGATGACGTCATCGCGATGAGCCCCGGCCACAAAGCAGGAAGACAGAGATGAAGATGGAAGCCGGAGCCGGGAGCCGCGATCCGCCACCGGAGGGTGACAGCTGCTAGACAGGTAATGTATGAGCGCAGCGCTGCATGTGGGGGGGCCCAGTAAGTTAGGTGGGGGCGCCAAACTATGAGGGGGGCCCTGCTGGGGCCCTATATACTACCACTGGGGCTGTATGTATACTACCACTGGGGCTGTATATACTACTGGGGCTGCTGGATACTACCACTGGGGCTGTATATACTACTGGGGCTGCTGGGGATGCTATATACTACCACTGGGGCTGCTATATACTACCACTGGGGCTGTATATACCACTGGGGCTGTATGTATACTACCACTGGGGCTGTATATACTACTGGG
This sequence comes from Allobates femoralis, assembly GCA_033576535.1. Classification (NCBI taxonomy): domain Eukaryota; kingdom Metazoa; phylum Chordata; class Amphibia; order Anura; family Aromobatidae; genus Allobates; species Allobates femoralis. The sequence continues at coordinate 79,465,137 of JARQOC010000011.1, forward strand.
GCTGCTGGATACTACCACTGGGGCTGTATATACTACTGGGGCTGCTGGATACTACCACTGGGGCTGTATATACCTCTGGGGCTGCGTGTATATTACCACTGGGGCTGTATATACCACTGGGGCTGTATATACTACTGGGGCTGCGTGTATACTACCACTGGGGCTGTATATACTACTGGGGCTGCGTGTATACTACCACTGGGGCTGCTGCTGTATATTACCACTGGGGCTGCTGTATATACCTCTGGGGCTGCTGTATACTACCACTGGGGCTGCTGCTGTATATACCACTGGGGCTGCTGCTGTAACACTGCTGGGGCCTGTATATACCACTGGGGAGGCTGCTGTATACCACACTGCTGGGGGCTGTATACCTGTGCTGGGGTCCACCCTCGGCTTATACACGAGTCAATAGATTTTCCCAAGTTTTGGGGGCAAAAGTAGGGGGGTCGGCTTATACACGGGTCAGCTTATACACGAGTATATACGGTATAAATTGGTGTGCCTGAAGGCTGAGACCCTGCACTGAGAACAGAGCACATTTATCCTTTAGGGCAGGGGTCTAAAACTCAGCTGGGTTGGTGGCTGCACATAGAAAAAAATTGATATCGGGGGTCTTATTGTTTACTAGCTGTGAGCCCGATGCAAATGCATCGGGATTCTAGAACGTGCATAAATTTGCTTATAATAGTTATAGCTGGTCTGAGTACTTTTTGGGGGGGTGTGAGTATTTTTTGGGGGGGTGTGAGGACTTTTTGGGGGGTCCAATACTTTTTGGGGGGGGTCCAATACTTTTTGGGGGGGTCCAATACTTTTTTGGGGGGGGTCCAATACTTTTTTGGGGGTCCAATACTTTTTGGGGGGTCCAATACTTTTTTGGGGGGTCCAATACTTTTTGGGGGGGTCCAATACTTTATGGGGGGTCCAATACTTTTTTGGGGGGGTCCAATACTTTTTGGGGGGGGTCCAATACTTTTTTGGGGGGGTCCAATACTTTTTTGGGGGGGTCCAATACTTTTGGGGGGGGTCCAATACTTTTTGGGGGGGGGGGTCCAATACTTTTTTGGGGGGTCCAATACTTTTTGGGGGGTCCAATACTTTTTGGGGGGGTCCAATACTTTTTTGGGGGGGGTCCAATACTTTTTGGGGGGGAGTCCAATACTTTTTGGGGGGGGTCCAATACTTTTTGGGGGGTCCAATACTTTTTGGGGGGGTCCAATACTTTTTTGGGGGGGTCCAATACTTTTTTGGGGGGGTCCAATACTTTTTTGGGGGGGGTCCAATACTTTTTGGGGGGTGTTGAATACTTTTTGGGGGTGTTGAATACTTTTTGGGGGGTGTTGAATACTTATTGGGGGGTGAGCGGTAAACCGCTAACTTTGTGGCCGAAAATCGAACCAGAGCCTCGGCCATAAAGTTAGCGATTTACCGCTCAGGCAGCGACTCGCGCTACATGAGCGGTAAATCGCTAACTTTGTGGCCGAGCCTCTGGTTCTATTTTCGGGCAGCGACTCGCAATGGCCGCTTCGCGGCCATTGCTCGCACTCAGCCAGCGACTCGCAATGGCCTCGCGGCCATTGCTCGCGCAGGGTAACGTCTCGCATTGGCCGCTACGCGGCCAATGCTTCGCTCGTGGTGACGTCACAGAGTGACAAAGCCACGGCGATTTCGGGGTCCGACACGATTTTGCCTACGGCAATTATAGAGTAGATAGGACTAAGGGCCACGTCACACCCACAGATAATTGTGCAGATATTGTTTGCAGATCTCTGGTTGCAGTGAAATCATGGATACATTGTTCCATTTTGTGGCAGTGTACAAATGAACAATGTGTCCATGATTTCACTGCAACCAGAGATCTGCAAACAATATCTGCACAGATATCTGTGTGTGTGACGTGGCCCTAAGTGACATTTTTAGTAATTCCAGAATTTTTCACTCAATGTAATAAAGTCCAAATCCTGATCTCATTCTTTTAGTAATGTCCCAATCCTGGTCCTCTTCTTGTAGTAATGTCCCCATTCTGATCCTTTTCTTGTAGTGAAGTCCCCATCCTGGACCCCATCTTGTAGTAATGTCTCCATCCTGGTCCTCCTTGTAGTAATGTCCCCATCCTGGTCCCCATCTTGTAGTAATGTCTCCATCCTGGTCCTCCTTGTAGTAATGTCCCCATCCTGGTCCCCATCTTGTAGTAATGTCTCCATCCTGGTCCTCCTCTTGTAGTAATGTCCCTATTCAGGTACCCATCCTATATTAATGTCTCCCATCCTGCTCCTCATCTTGTGTAATGTTCATATCCTGGTCTTCTCCTTGTAGTAATCTCCCCATCCTGGTCCCCTTCTTGTAATAATGTCCCCATCCTGGTCCTCTTCTTGTAATAATTTCCTCACACTGGTCCCCATCCTATATTAATGTCCCCCATTCTGGCCCTCATATTCTTGTAATGCCCCCATCCTGGTCCACATCTTGTAGTAATGTCTCCATCCTGGTCCTCCTCTTGTAGTAATGTCTCCATCCTGGTCCTCCTCTTGTAGTAATGTCTCCATCCTGGTCCTCCTCTTGTAGTAATGTCCCCAATCGGGTCTCCATCTTGTAGTAATGTCTCCCATCCTGCTCGCCTTCTTGTTGTAATGTCCCCATACTGCTCCCCATCCTATATTAATGTCTCCCATCCTGGTTCTCATCTTGTGTAATGTTCTCATCCTGGTCTTCGCCTCGTAGTAATGTCCCCATCCTGGTACCTTTATTGTAATAATGTCCCCATCCTGGTCCTCTTCTTGTAATAAGTTCCTCATACTGGTCCCCATCCTATATTAATGTCCCCCATTCTGGTCCTCATCTTCTTGTAATGTCCCCATCCTGGTCCTCTTCTTTTAATAATTTCCTCATACTGGTCCCCATCCTATATTAATAACCCCCATTCTGGTCCTCATCTTGTAGAATTGTCCCCATCCTGGTTCCCATCTTGCAGTAATGTCCCGATCCTGGTCCTCATCATGTAGTAATGTCCCCAACCTGGTTCCCATCTTGTAGTAATGTCCCCATCCTGATGCCACTTTGTAGTGATGTCCCAACCTGGTCTCTCTTCTTTTTGCGTGCACACACTCACACACAGTCTCTCATACACACTCACACTGATGCACTCTCATACACACTCTCATATACTGAACACAGTCACTCATTTACACACACTCTCATACACACACTCATATACTGTACACACTCTCATACACACAAACACTCATATACACACACACTCTCATACACATTCTCATATACTCACACTCATATACACGCTCTTATACACACACTCTCATACACACACACACACACACAGTTTCATAGGCCCAGTTCACATCTGCGCTCCAGTGCTTTTGGCAGCAATGTGCCAGCGCAGGTGGTAGCGCAGTGCAAGTGCAGCCAAGTGCATCGGAGCGCAGGTGGTAGCGAGCCAAGCGCATCGGATCGCAAATGAAGCACAGTGCGATGCGCTTCATTTGCGTGGACCCTAGGTTGGTGGGTGGGACCCATTTCAGCAATCCCACATTAGCTGAGCGGTGGGAAGTTACCCGGGAGGGGATATATTCACCTCTAGGGGGACAAAGGAGGTTTTCAGTAGAAATGGCCAGCTAGGAGAAAGAGTAGTCTCTCTCTAGTCAGTGAGAGAGGGAGAGGGTCAGAACAGTCGAAGAAGGAGGAAAGTTGGAAAGAGTGTGGAATGAGGCGGAAGGGTTACCCGGATGGTTTCAAGCTGATCCGGAGGAAAGGAGAAGGGGTCTTGAGGAGATCCTGAAAGAGGGCGCCTGATGAGCGGAGTCGAGGCCCTAGAGAGAAAGAGAGAACTCCGGAGTGGAGTGACCATACTCAAGTGGATTTTCCAGGCCACCACGGGAACGCCGGGCACGAGGATCCAGCCAAAGTCCATCTTTGCAGTCGGCAACCGGCTGCTGTGGTCCGTATATCGCCACAGCATCCTGCCAGACAGAGCGGTCTGCCTGCTTCCTCACCACGAGGGAAAGGACCCCCAATACTACATACAAGGAGCCATTGGGTATAGGCCCATCCTAGGCGGGGAAGAAAGGACACGGGTTCGTCAACTAAGGTACACCATGGGTTCCACAATACCACCTGGGATCCACTTGCAGCCACCCGTAGAGCTACCAGGGGCCGGGGGAGCGTTTTTGAGACCCCTGCTTTAGGATATGTGCTCACTACCTGGAGGTGCTGTGTCTTGAATGCAGTGCCTTCAGACCGTAGAAAGCCGCGGAAGCGCATGGAGACCGCAGCCGCCCTGTATTCACGATCTGCGATGGGTGCAGGGCAGCTTCTACCTGCATTCACCTGCAGATCGCTTCCGACTTCGCAGCATGAAATTAACATGCTGCAGAGCTGTAGGAGCGCAGCACTTAACACCACAGGTGAGATAAGGCTTTCACATCAGCGATTTATTTCAATCGCGGCAGATCCAGCAGTTTTCCCACTTCTGTCGTGTAATGGCGAACTTGCAACAAGCACAATTCATTCCCTATGGGACTTGCGGTCATGTGCGTGCGGCTCTTGCGGTTTTGCTAGCAGTGTTATTTTTTTCTTTCTTGCAAGTGTAGGATTTGCCGGATCAGGCAAAACCACAAGTGCCGCACATGACCGCAGGTCCCATAGGGAATGAATTGGGCTTGTTGCAAGTTCGCCGTTACACGACAGAAGTGGGAAAACTGACGGATCTGTCCCAATTGAAAAAAATCACTGTTCTGAAAGCAGTCTAACGTTGCAGCTGGGAGAAGAACAGTGGGCATAGGATTTCTTCAAATCCCATCCACTAAGCTGCTACTGTACAGTGCAGGGGCAGTATGCCGTGTCCAAAGCGCAGCGTTCACTGACCGTGAGCATGCACCCTAGAATGCTTGACCGCAGCTCCATTCATCCTCCATGAGCTGCCCAGGCTGTGCTCATCTCAGCAGACCCATACACAGTGCAGTGATCAGCGGTGGCTGTGCTCATCTCAGCAGACCCATACACAGTACAGAGATCAGCGGTGGCTGTGCTCATCTCAACAGACCCATACACAGTGCAGGGATCAGCGGTGGCTGTGCTCATCTCAGCAGACCCATACACAGTGCAGGGATCAGCGGTGGCTGTGCTCATCTCAGCAGATCCATACACAGTGCAGGGATCAGAGGTGGCTGTGCTCATCTCAGCAGACCCATACACAGTGCAGGGATCAGCGGTGGCTGTGCTCATCTCAGCAGACCCATACACAGTGCAGTGATCAGCGGTGGCTGTGCTCATCTCAGCAGACCCATACACAGTACAGAGATCAGCGGTGGCTGTGCTCATCTCAACAGACCCATACACAGTGCAGGGATCAGCGGTGGCTGTGCTCATCTCAGCAGACCCATACACAGTGCAGGGATCAGCGGTGGCTGTGCTCATCTCAGCAGCCCCATACAAAGTGCAGGGATCAGCGGTGGCTGTGCTCATCTTAGCAGACCCATACACAGTGCAGGGATCAGTGGTGGCTGTGCTCATCTGAGCAGACCCATACACTGTGCAGGGATCAGCGGTGGCTGTGCTCATCTCAGCAGACCCATACACAGTGCAGGGATCAGCGGTGGCTGTGCTCATCTCAGCAGACCCATACACAGTGCAGGGATCAGCGGTGGCTGTGCTCATCTCAGCAGACCCATACACTGTGCAGGGATCAGCGGTGGCTGTGCTCATCTCAGCAGACCCATACACAGTGCAGTGATCAGGGGTGGCTGTGCTCATCTCAGCAGACCCATACACAGTGCAGAGATCAGCGGTGGCTGTGCTCATCTCAGCAGACCCATACACAGTGCAGTGATCAGGGGTGGCTGTGCTCATCTCAGCAGACCCATACACAGTGCAGTGATCAGGGTGGCTGTGCTCATCTCAGCAGACCCATACACAGTGCAGGGATCAGCGGTGGCTGTGCTCATCTCAGCAGACCCATACACAGTGCAGGGATCAGCGGTGGCTGTGCTCATCTCAGCAGACCCATACACTGTGCAGGGATCAGCGGTGGCTGTGCTCATCTCAGCAGACCCATACACAGTGCAGGGATCAGCGGTGACTGTGCTCATCTCAGCAGACCCATACACAGTGCAGGGATCAGCGGTGGCTGTGCTAATCTCAGCAGATCCATACACAGTGCAGAGATCAGCGGTGGCTGTGCTCATCTCAGCAGACCCATACACATTGCAGAGATCAGCGGTGGCTGTGCTCATCTCAGCAGACCCATACACAGTGCAGGGATCAGGGGTGGCTGTGCTCATCTCAGCAGACCCATACACAGTGCAGAGATCAGCGGTGGCTGTGCTCATCTCAGCAGACCCATACACAGTGACGATGCTGAAGTTGGTTTCTTATTCGGCCATTTTTTATTTTCTGTTTTTTTCAGCTTTTTTAATAAAAATAAAACATTATAAGTATATAATAATATGCAATCATGTGTCCTTTTATGAATTCAGTTAAAAAAAGATAAAAAAAAATAGAAGGCTGGCACAAAAATGGGCATCAAAGTGGGCACTGAGGTATGGTATTGAAGGGGTTAAATGGCTTTGTGCCACTAAGCTGACACCTGATTTACATACTTTGTGATGCCACACATAAAGTTCATGTCAATCCAGCCTGGCACAAATGGGTTCTGGGCATCAGAACTGGCATCAAAGTGGGCAGAGAACCAATTTTCACACGTGAATAAGTAATAGCTAAATTTAAGGGGTTAAATGCCTTTGTGCCACTGATCTAACACCTGATTTACATACCTACTAATGCCCCACATGAAATCCATGTGTCTCCAGCCTGGCACAAATGGGTTCTGGGCATCAGAACTGGCTTCAAAGTGGGCAAATCACCCATTTTCACAGATTTGAATAAGTAACAGCTATTTTTAAGGGGTTAAATGCCTTTGTGCCACTCATCTAAAACCTGATTTACATACCTACTGATGCCCCACATGAAATCCATGTCAATCCAGCCTGGCACAAATGGGTTCTGGGCATCAGAACTGGCATCAAAGTGGGCAAATTGCACATTTTCACAGATTTGAATAGGTAACAGCTATTTTTAAGGGGTTAAATGGCTTTGTGCCACTGATCTAACACCTGATTTACATACCTACTGATGCCCCACATGAAATCCATGTCTCTCCATCATAGTCATATCCCCCTAGCCTGGTGCGAATGGGTTCTGGATATCAGAACTGGCATCAAGGTGGGCAGAAACCCAATTTTCACAGATTTCTATAAGTAACAGCATTTTTTAAGGGGTAAAATATCTTTCGCCCACTGATCTAACACCACAATTATATACCTACTGTGTTACCTTGAAAATAATACGCATTAGAGGTTTTGCTACACTACTTAATATAAGGCATTCCCCAAAAGTAAGACCTACTAATCAGAGGCCAGCATCCACCAGCCAATCAGAGGCCAGCAGGTAATGTCAATGCATGACGTTACATGCTGGCCAATGATTGGCGCCTCTGACTGGCCGGCGGCTTACATCTATTGCACCTGAGCCAGAGAGCTCAGAGAAGCGTCTGGCATAAATACAGCGGTGGTCACTTGGTCAAAGATGGCGGTCTATGGTAATATCAGTATGAATCACAACTGCGTGCCCTGGTCTATTTGGTTGGCATTCTTTAAAAAAAAAAATAGTAGGTCTTACTTTTGGGGAATTACTTATATTTAGCAGTGTAGCAAAACCTCTAAAGGTACCTTTACACGCCGCTACCGAAAGGTAGAAACCAGCCGGTGTAGGACACAATTGTACCTTGTACCGTCAAAACACCGCGAGGTAGCGGCGTGTAATTCAGGTAACACCCTACTGTCTCTGTGGACACCTGTCTTTCAGCCATGCTCAAAAACAAGCAGGGATAAACCCTATGGTGGCGGCGTGTAATCGGGGCACAGGAAGGTATTTTCGACACCTAGTGAACTCCCTGGGGCGTGACACAGCCTCCGGGATACCGCGCCCCATCAGCGATCATTGGTGGAAACTCCTGCGTTACGATTGGTTGTCCCTGCATAGGGCGGCATATTTAAGGAGCTGACCAGTCACACTACACAATTGCAATAGCATCATCTGTTAGCCAGCCTTCCTGCGCTGGCTGCCCAATCATGATGCTATTGCATTGTCCAATCACCGTACGAGCGGCGCGTAAGACACAACTCTGGCACGCCTATGTCCTTGTGGCGCACAATATGTACGCCTTTATTACCTTGTGGTAGCGGCGTGTAAATCAGGGAATGTCCTCCACAGAAGGTATCCTGCGGCACCCGTCGGCACTTCCAGGGGACGAAAATACCTTCTGTGAAGCACCTTGTGGCGGCGTGTAAATGCGGTATCAGGTACCGTTAGCAACCGTTGAAAACGTGCACGTGCGGTGCCTACCTGTTGCTACCTTCGGTAGCGGCATGTAAGGGTACCTTTATAGGTATTGTTTTCAGAGAAACACAGTAGTTTACTATATAATTGTCTCGCCATATACTATCGTGCTGCTATACATGTGCTATAAAATACCACCATATACTATAGTGCACCTGTACATATACTGTAATATACTGCCATATACTATAGTGCTGCTATACATGTGCTATACTCTACCGCCATATACTATAGTGTTACTTTACATGTACAGTAATGTACCGCCATATACTATAGTGCTGCTATACATGTGCTGTAATGTACCACCATATACCATAGCGCTGCTATACATGTACTGTAATGTACCGCCATATAATATAGCGCTGCTATACATGTACTGTAATGTACCGCCATATAATATAGTGCTACTATACATGTTGTTACCCCTCGGGGGTCTGCCGCAGGGTTCCAGCGCCCTCTGCTGGAATAGCGCTGCTCTTCTCCTCCCTTTCTGGGGCTACTGCTTGAGCACATGAAACTACATCTCCAAACCTGTTTCTGCTGGAGAAACTGCAGGGAGCATGCTCCTCCCCTCAGCCAATCACCATGCTTCTGTTTCCTGCCAATCAGGACTGCCCTGCTATGATATAAACTTCCTGTTTCCAGTCAGTCGGGGCCAGGGCAACTTCCTCCTTGAGGAGTTGCCATTTCTGGTCTGGTCAGGTCGCTCCTTATTTGGCTTGTTACCTGATTTCTGTGTATTCCTTCCTACAGATTCCTGCCCAGCCATCTCCTTGCTGACCGCCGTGTTCCTGGCCGGTTTCCCAGATCTCTTCCAAGCGGATCGCTGTCTCAAGCCTGGCTCCGGATTCCCCGTGTTCCCGGTTCCCCGTTTCCGATCCTATACCCGGTTGCTGTATTGTTTCCCACGTTGCCTTGGGTCGGTTCAACACCCGTGTCCGCTTCATCGGTCCCTCCGAGGTTGGTACCGGCGGAATCCCTGTATAGGGGTTAAGCGCTCCGGGGCCTCCTTCGGTGGTGTTCTGGTGCTGTGGCCGTGTGGCCCTCCCCTGGGGCGTGGGTGTGTGTGTTGTTAATAAACCTGTTGACTCTACTTTACTGGTCCGTCTCTCTGTCATCCCGGTATCAGCATCCGCTCTACGCGGTCCAGTGGGTCCACGTGTGAGTCCGTCAGTAGGACGTGACACATGTACTGTAATTTACCGCCATATACTATAGTGCTGCTATACATGTGCTGTAATGTACCACCATATAACATAGCGCTGCTATATATATATATATGTAGTTCACTCATGTTGACTTACCAAGTTCTGTCAGTCACAGTATGTCAACTACATACATATTGTAGAATACCCGATGCTTTAGAATCGGGCCACCATCTAGTTAAATAATAATTAAATGGTGGCCCAATTCTAACGCATCGGGCAGTCTAGAATATGTATGTAGTTTATTTATGAAGATTTAACAATAATGCAAGGAGTACACGATATCTATCTATCACCTACCTATGTGTCTATTGTCTATGTATTTTTTGGATATTTTATCTTTATAAACTAAGGTTCTTGGTACACATATTGGACAATACCTGATTGCCCATCAACCAGCTTCAAGGTGATTTTAGATCTGATGGGTCCCTATCCTACCTTGTCACTCTTTCCTTGGGCTCAGCTAAGCCTCCATTTTTACTATTTCTCAGTGGGAGGACTCACTTAAACCAAAGAAACAATGAGACATCATATACAATGCTGACCACTGACCCACCATATATAGTGCTAACCACTGAGCCACCATACAGTGCTAACCACTGAGCCACCATATACAGTCCTAACCAGTGAACCACCATATAGTGCTAACCACTGAGCCACCATATACAGTGCTAACCACTGAGCCACCATATACAGTGCTAACCACTGAGCCACCATATAGTGCTAACCACTGAGCCACCATATACAGTGCTAACCACTGAGCCACCGTATACAGTGCTAACTACTGAGCAACCATACAATGCTAACCACTGAGTACAGTGTATTTGAAATAAGGCACCATGGCGCGTGCCGCTATTCTGATTGGTCGGCACTGAACGCGGCAACCAATCAGAGAAGCGGCATTCAAACCACACGCTGCTTCTCTCATTGGTCGCCGCGTTCAGCGCCGACCAATCAGAATAGCTGCGTGCGCCATGGCGCCATATTTCAAATCCACTGTACTCAGAGTATAGAGGGGGCTCTGTGGATAGCAGAGTATGATGTGGCGGGAGGCTGGAGGGGTGAGGAGAGCAGAGGCTGGAGGAGAGCAGAGGCTGGAGGGGTGAGGAGAGGTGGGGCTGGAGGGGTGAGGAGAGGTGGGGCTGGAGGGGTGAGGAGAGGTGGGGCTGGAGGGGTGAGGAGAGGTGGGGATGGAGGGGTGAGGAGAGGTGGGGCTGGAGGGGTGAGGAGTAGTGGGGCTGGAGGGGTGAGGAGTAGTGGGGCTGGAGGGGTGAGGAGTAGTGGGGCTGGAGGGGTGAGGAGTAGTGGGGCTGGAGGGGTGAAGGGAGGTGGGGGTGGAGGGGTGAATAGAGTTGAGGCTGGAGGGGTGAGGAGAGCTCCGGCTGGAGGGGTGAGGGGAGCTCCGGCTGGAGGGGTGAGGAGAGCTCCGGCTGGAGGGGTGAGGAGAGCTCCGGCGGGAGGGGTGAGGAGAGGTTTGGCTGGAGGGGTGAGGAGAGCAGTGGCTGGAGGGGTGAAGGGAGGTAGGGGTGGAAGGGTGAAGAGAGGTGAGGCTGGAGGGGCGAGAAGAGCTCCGGCTGGAGGGGTGAGGAGAGGTGCGGTTGGAGGGGTGAGGAGAGATCAGGCTGGAGGGGTGAGGAAAGGTCAGGCTGGAGGGGTGAGGAAAGGTCCGGCTGGAGGGGTGAGGAAAGGTCCGGCTGGAGGGGTGAGGGAAGCAGAGGCTGGAGGGGTGAAGGGAGGTGGGGGTGGAGGGGTGAAGAGAGGTGAGGCTGGAGGGGTGAGGAGAGCTCTGGCTGGAGGGGTGAGGAGAGGTCCAGCTGGAGGGGTGAGGAGAGGTCCGGCTGGAGCGGTGAGGAGAGCAGAGGCTGGAGGGGTGTAGGGAGGTGGCGGTGGAGGGGTGAAGAGAGGTGAGGCTGGAGGGGTGAGGAGAGCTCTGGCTGGAGGGGTGAGGAGAGGTCCAGCTGGAGGGGTGAGGAGAGGTCCGGCTGGAGGGGTGAGGAGAGCAGAGGCTGGAGGGGTGTAGGGAGGTGGCGGTGGAGGGGTGAAGGGAGGTGAGGCTGGAGGGGTGAGGAGAGCCCGGCTGGAGGGGTGAGGGGAGCTCCGGCTGGACGGGTGAGGAGAGCTCCGGCTGGACGGGTGAGGAGAGCTCCGGCTGGACGGGTGAGGAGAGCTCCGGCTGGAGGGGTGAGGAGAGGTCCGGCTGGAGGGGTGAGGAGAGGTCCAGCTGGAGGGGTGAGGAGAGGTCCGGCTGGAGGGGTGAGGAGAGGTCCGGCTGGAGGGGTGAGGAGAGGTCCGGCTGGAGGGGTGAGGAGAGGTCCAGCTGGAGGGGTGAGGAGAGGTCCGGCTGGAGGGGTGAGGGGAGGTGAGGCTGGAGCGGCGACATTACTGGTCGGCGGCACGACGTGGCTGCGTGCTGGGGCTGATCGCATCCCCACTCACACGGCATTGTCCTCAGCGGCGGGTTGAGTGCTGCAGAGAGGGATCAGTCCTTCCCCTCAGGTCACACATGTGACCTGAGGGGAAGGAGCCGATTGGGCGGTGTGTGGTAAACACAGGACGGCCATCCGATTGGTCCAGGACGCCGAGTCCTGGCCAATGGGATGGGCGTCCTGTGTGTACAACACAGCGCCCAATCCATTTGCAGGGGCGGCGGCGGAGGCGGCCAATGGGAGTGAGCGGGGCGTGTCAGGCTTTGCAGCCTGACACGGTCCGCTCACTCCCATTGGCCGCCACCGCCCACAGGACGACGTCACTGGCTCCCGACACCCATCCACAGCCCCTACACCGCTACTCCAGCAGTATGGCGACACTGAGGCTGCAGCAGTGAGACAGCGGCGAGGGGCGGAAGCCACCGGCGGCATCCGGGCAGCGTGGACCTCGCGGAGGCCGCGAGGCCGGTCGCGATGATGCGGGGCGGACGGTTGGCAGGATGGCGGCGGTGTCAGGTAGTGGGGCTAAGGATGGAGTAGGCTGAGAGGATGGAGGAGGTTGTGAGGATGGAGGAGGTTGTGAGGATGGAAGAGGCTGTGAGGATGGAGGAGGCAGAGGGGATGGAGGAGGCTGTGAGCATGGAGGAGGCTGGGAGCATGGAGGAGGCTGTGAAGATAAAGAGGCTGTGAGGACGGAGGAGGCTGTGAAGATAGGGAGGCTGTGAGGACGGAGGAGGCTGTGAAGATGGAGGAGGCTGAGGGGATGGAGGAGGCTGTGAGGATAGGGATACTGTGAAGATTGAGGAGGCTGTGAGGATGGAGGAGGCTGAGGGGATGGAGGAGGCTGTGAGGATGGAGGAGGCTGAGGGGATGTAGGAGGCTGTAAAGATGGAGGAGGCTGTGAGAATGGAGGAGGCTGAGGGGATGGGGAGGCTGTGAGTATAGGGAGGCTGTGAAGATGGAGGAGGCTGTGAGGATGGAGGAGGCTGTGAGGATGGAGGAGGCTGTGAGGATGGAGGAGGCTGTGAGGATGGGGAGGCAGTGAGGATAGGAAGGCTGTGAGGATGGAGGAGGCTGTGAGGATGGAGGAGGCTGTGAAGATGGAGGAGGCTGTGAGGATGGAGGAGGCTGAGGGGATGGAGGAGGCTGAAGGGGATGGAGGAGGCTGGGAGGACAAAGGAGGCTGTGAGGATGGAGGAGGCTGTGAGGATGGAGGAGGCTGTGAGGATGGAGGAGGCTGTGAGGATGGGGAGACTGTGAGGATGGAGGAGGCTGTGAGGATGGAGGAGGCTGTGAAGATGGAGGAGGCTGTGAGGATAGGGAAGCTGTGAAGATGGAGGAGGCTGTGAGGATGGAGGAAGCTGTGAGGATGGAGGAGGCTGTGAGGATGGAGGAGGCTGTGAGGATGGAGGAGGCTGTGAGGATGGAGGAGGCTGAGGGGACGGAGGAGGCTGCGAGGACGGAGGAGGCTGTGAGGACGGAGGAGGCTGTGAGGATTGGGAGGCTGTGAGGATGGGGAGGCTGTGAGGACGGAGGAGGCTGTAAGGACGGAGGAGGATGTGAAGATGGAGGAGGCTGTGGGGATGGAGGATGGAGGAGGCTGTGAAGATGGAGGAGGCTGTGAGGATAAGGATACTGTGAAGATGGAGGAGGCTGTGGGGATGGAGGATGGAGGAGGCTGTGAGGATGGAGGAGCCTGAGGGGATGGGGAGGCTGTGAAGATGGAGGAGGCTGTGAAGATGGAGGAGGCTGTGAGGATGGAGGAGGCTGTGAAATTTTTATACTGACAATCCGCCGAGCGCTTGGTGCTGGGAGTAGTAGCAGCCATTGTGCTGATAGAACCTTGCATGATGTCAGAATGACATCTGCGTGCGGCGCTGTGATTCGGGCGCTGCGGTCATGTGATAAGTACGTCACATATCACATGACCGCAAGCGGGCCAATCACAGCGCAGAACGCAGATGTCATTCTAACATCATGCAAGGTCCTATCAGCACAATGGCTGCTACTACTCCCAGCACCAAGCCCTCGGCGGAGGGTAAATATAAGAACAGATGACACAGGAGCGGGGGAACGCGGGGAGCGCAAGCGGGGAGGAGCGTGGGCAGGGCAGAAGGAGCAGGGGGGAGCGCGAGTGGGGCAGAAGGAGTGGGGGAAAGCGCAGGGGGGCAGGAGGATCGGGGGAGCCGCGGAGGGGCAGGAGGAGGAGCGGAGGAGGAGCGGGGTGGTGCAGGGGGCTGTGAGGAGAGCCGCCGCTGCGGCCAGTGTGTATTCCGGGGAGAGGGGCGCTGCCGCTACACCGCTACTACACCAGCATGGCGACACTGAGGCCCCAGCGGTGAGAGTGGCGGCGGTGTGAGCTAGTGCGGCTGTGGCTCGCGATGACGCTATTGCGTCATCGCTCGCAGTGCCGCAAAGGATTTTGGGATTCGGCTACAGTGCCCGAATCCCAATCTCCCGATTATATAAGTAGATGGTGTGTGATCTGTGACCAAAGCCATTTAACCCCTCAAAAACAGCAGGTACTTATTGAAATCTGGGAAAATAAGTAATTTTCTACTGTTTGATGCCAGTTTTGATGCCCAGAACCCATTTGGACTAGGCTTAAGTGACATGAATTTGTTTCGGGGCATCACTAGGTATGTACATGTAGCGACCGGTGGTAAGGCCGTGGGTGTGTGTGTATGATCTTTCTCAACAGAATCCCCATACTCAGATTTAACCGGTAGTAACATTTCTTTACTGTAAAACATGTCTATAACACAGTCAACTGATCTAGCTGCACACATGTATATGGTGGGGTCTCTGGATCTTCACTTCTTCCGGGTACGCAGCTAGCAAAGAAAAAAACACAACAATGGAGATATCTTTCCCTAACTTTCCCTAAAATCACGTACCAGTCTATCACAGAAGAAGGTGTCGCTCCCACGTAGCAGGCCTGGGGATCTCACGATGACGGGTCCCGGTGCAGCGCTGAAGGGGGAAACTCCTCAGTCTTCTTCTGTGGTCTCCTTCCGGAGGTAACAGAATCTTTCTTTGTTAGTCTCTCTCAGTCTCGGGGCTAACCGATGAGCAGAAGGGAGATCACAGTAGCACAGATGGCTCCCTTATGTCAGTCACAGCCCCTGTACATGTAATCCAGTGGCAATGTCCTGAATTCCGGAGGCAATGTCCTGAATTTGAGTGGGATCCTCGGTAAGGCAAGGTCCTGCAGACCGGGGGTTGCAGCAACGATCTTCACAGGGTATTTCTTCCCAAGAATCTGGCTGCAAAAGAGCCCTATGTCTGTCCTGGCTGCGCTCTCTGGATCTGCACTGTTTTTCTCCTTTTACTTCCTGGGTAAACAACAGAGATGGTGGGGGCTTTCCACCCTCTGTGATTGTACAGTCCACTGATGCCCCCTGGTGGACAAGTGCGGACTGTGCACAGTTCGTTTCAGTCTCAATTTCAATAATACAATCTGAATTGTACACCTCATTACATACCCCCCCACTTAAAGGTTGGCAGTCCCTGTCAACTACCGTCGGTTCCCAGGCGGCGATGACTGTAGTTGTCACAGGGGTCAGTTGAGAAGTGGGCCATACATACTGGTCCCTGTAAGACCGTCCGGGCGGGATCCCAGCAGTGGTGCGGTCAGTGCGTCGCAAGGGTCGGTTGTTCCCCTCCTCGTCACTGTCTTTACGCCCCACTCCAGTCAGTACTCCGGGAGAGGGACTGGTCTGTGTAGGTGGGTCACCGGTCTCAGAGTCGACGTGATCTCTATGTTGAGAAATGTCCGTGGCGTCAGTCATGTCGGCAGCGTCACCCGCGACAGCGGCCATGGCAGAGACCGTCACTGTCCAATCTCCCTCTGTAGACGGTGCAAACTGGAGGGGGTTCATAGGGTTCACCTCTTCGGTTAGGGCGTAAACTCGGGCGAGTTGTGTCCCAGCCTCTAGGTCGATGCTCATGTTAGCCGTGTTACCCAGCCTGACAGGAATCCTCCCCTTTCTCACAACGGCTAGCGTTCGAGCAACTAGGGGGTTCAACTTCCCTTCCTTCGGGGTGCGCGGCTCAATCAGCACCTCCACGCCTTCGAGCTGTCTTGTGGTGCTAAGGGGTAGCGAGATAATGGTCTCCTTCTCAGCAGGTAAAGTTATCCTAGTATGGCGGGGTACGGTGATCGTGGCTAGCGGCAGTTGTTTTTCTGTCATTCGCTGGAGATTGCAGGTCCGGACCACTTGTTGGAAGGCTCGGCGGGTGGCCCTATGTGTGGTCACTTCTTGCCAGTACTTGGGCCCCCTCTTGGTAACCAACACAAGATTCAGGTCTTTCAAGATGTTCATCCCAATAATCATGGGCGTTTCTGATCCACAGCCTTCCCTGACCACGATTATCCCTCTCTTCCCGAGATCTTGCCCACACACTTCGGTGTTCATCCAGGCAACTCCCGTCACCGGAATGGGTAGATTATTGGCGGCTTTGATCTTGATAGTAGTATCAGGGTCATAGGCAACCCGCGGCTTCAGATACTCTTCGTAAAACTGCTCGGAGATGGTGGATACCTGGGACCCAGTATCCATTAATCCTTGCACGGCAGTCCCTTCCAATAATACTTCCAGGGTAGGGCTGTTTGATGCAAGTTTGTTCCGTGGCTGGCTCTGTTTTCCTACACCCCTCTCTTTGGCCTCCCCTGCCGAGTGAGCCTCTTTGGCAGGGGCGTCTAGTTTAAAGGTGGCCGCTGTTGTGGGGCATGACTTGCTGGTTCCGGTATATCGGCCCGTGGATGAACTTGAACGTTCTGGGGGCAACGGTTTGCTCTATGGCGGGGATCACCGCATGTCCAGCATCTTCCCATCGGCCGGCTGGGTTGTTGTCTCGCTTGCCTGTCCGCCTGTTGGTCCAGGGTGAGCTGCAACACCTGTTTCTGCAACTCTGCCACCATCTGCTTCAGTTCTTCCGTGTCACTGTTCGGGGTTCTGATACCAGTTATGGACCTGCAAGCCGCGGTATAAGTCTGGGCCTCCATGACAGGTCCTCTCGAACGTTCTATCGCTTCTTGCTTAACCTCAGCGAACGTAAGGGCCGGATTTATCCGGAGTAGATCTTGCAGTGAGCGGTTAAGGTATGGGTCTCTTAATCCAGTCACGAATTGATCTCTCAACACCAGGTCACGGGCGCCCGTACTAGCTATCTGTTCTTTTTTCCTGCAGGCTTGTTCAAGCAGTACTTGGAGGGCGTTGGCATATTGAGGGATGTCCTCCGACTCGAGTTGCGTACGCCGGAAGAACATATACCGTAATGTTCCCGCATATGTGGTCGGCCCATAGGTGTTCTCCAGCACCCGCACCAAGTCATCCAACGTACGCTGGCCCCTAACCGTCTCCAGCCTGACTGTCGTCCACGCTTCCCCCTCTAATGTTAGCATGGCCATTTCTGCTAAGGTCTTAGGATCAATGTTATACATCTCCCCCACTATCTTAAGTTGTTCGGTCCATTCAGTTACAGGATAGTTCCGTCCGTTAAACTTCCTCACCTGATTGACAATAGATGCCGGGGGAGCTGTCCGGTTATAAGTTACTACCGGGAGGAGATTCTGTTGATCACACATCCTGCCGACTACGCCAGATGTAGCGACCGGTGGTAAGGCCGTGGGTGTGTGTGTATGATCTTTCTCAACAGAATCCCCATACTCAGATTTAACCGGTAGTAACATTTCTTTACTGTAAAACATGTCTATAACACAGTCAACTGATCTAGCTGCACACATGTATATGGTGGGGTCTCTGGATCTTCACTTCTTCCGGGTACGCAGCTAGCAAAGAAAAAAACACAACAATGGAGATATCTTTCCCTAACTTTCCCTAAAATCACGTACCAGTCTATCACAGAAGAAGGTGTCGCTCCCACGTAGCAGGCCTGGGGATCTCACGATGACGGGTCCCGATGCAGCGCTGAAGGGGGAAACTCCTCAGTCTTCTTCTGTGGTCTCCTTCCGGAGGTAACAGAATCTTTCTTTGTTAGTCTCTCTCAGTCTCGGGGCAAACCGATGAGCAGAAGGGAGATCACAGTAGCACAGATGGCTCCCTTATGTCAGTCACAGCCCCTGTACATGTAATCCAGTGGCAATGTCCTGAATTCCGGAGGCAATGTCCTGAATTTGAGTGGGACCCTCGGTAAGGCAAGGTCCTGCAGACCGGGGGTTGCAGCAACGATCTTCACAGGGTATTTCTTCCCAAGAATCTGGCTGCAAAAGAGCCCTATGTCTGTCCTGGCTGCGCTCTCTGGATCTGCACTGTTTTTCTCCTTTTACTTCCTGGGTAAACAACAGAGATGGTGGGGGCTTTCCACCCTCTGTGATTGTACAGTCCACTGATGCCCCCTGGTGGACAAGTGCGGACTGTGCACAGTTCGTTTCAGTCTCAATTTCAATAATACAATCTGAATTGTACACCTCATTACATACATATGGTGAGATATCAGTTGCCCAAAGTCATTTAACCCTCAAAAACACCTGCTACTTATTCAAAACTGTGAAATTTGGGCTTCTGCCCTCTTTTATGCCAGTTTTGATGCCCATAACCATTGGACCAAGCTGGAGTGACATGAATTTGATGCAGGACATCATTTGGTATGTATTTATGGTGAGATGTTAGCGTCTCAAAGCCATTTAACCGCTCAAAAACAAGTAATTTTCTACTGTTTGATGCCAGTTTTGATGCCCAGAACCCATTTGGACTAGGCTTAAGTGACATGAATTTGTTTCGGGGCATCACTAGGTATGTACATATGGTGAGATATCAGTTGCCCAAAGTCATTTAACCCCTCAAAAACAGCTGTTACTTATTCAAATCTGTGACAATTGGCAAATTGCCCACTTTGATGTCAGTTCTAATGTCCAGAACCCATTTGGGCCAGGCTGAAGTGACGTGAATTTGATGCTGGACATCACTTGGTATGTATTTATGGTGAGATATCAGTGGCTCAAAGCTGTTTAACCCCTAAAAAACAGCTGTAATGGTACCTTTACACGCCGCTACCGAAGGTTAGAAACCACCGGGTGTCGCACATGCATGGACGCATTTCAACGGTTCCTAACGGTACCCGATACCGCAATTACACGCCGCTACAAGGTGCTCCACAGTAGGGTTTTTCGATCCCTGGAAGCACCGCCAGGTGCCGCAGGTTACCTTCTGTAGAGCACCGTCCCTCTTTTACACGCCGCTACCACAAGGGAATTTGGGCGGACCTGGGGCAGCAGGGACAACACATAGGCGTGCCACAGTTGTGTCTTAGGCGACGCTCGTATGGCGATTGGACAATGCAATAGCATCATGATTGGCCAGCCAGTGCAGGAAGGCTGGCTAATACATGATGCTATTGCAATTGTGTAGTGTGACTGGTCAGCTCCTTAAATATGCCGCCCTATGCAGGGACAACCAATCATAACGCAGGAGCTTCCACCAATGATCGCTGATGGTACATGGTATCCCGGAGGCTGTGTCACGCCCCAGGGAGTTCACTAGGTGTCGAAAATACCTTCCTGTGCCCTGATTACACGCCGCCACCATAGGGTTTATCCCTGCTTGTTTTTGATCACGGCTGAAAGACAGGTGTCGACAGTGACAGAAGGGTGTTACCTGAATTACACGCCGCTACCTCGCGTGTTTTTTGACTCACCGTGGCCGGGGACTCCGGTTTAGACAGGCAGTAGCTCCTTCCTCCTTGTCAGGGGTGGACCGCGCCTGCTGGTAGTGGGGCCCGGTTGAGTGCAGATCAAAGAGTTGAAGACATCTTGTGGGAACAGATTAAGGGGTTCATTTATTCGTGACGCCACCTATGAGTAGTTCGGTAAGTCTTACCAACGCTGCGAGGCCTCCGGGGGATGGATAGCAGCAAGATGGAATGCTCCCCACAGTCTGAGCGGTGATCCCCGGAGGCTGGAGCTGCTTAAGGCTACTTTCACATACCGATTTTGAGGGAGCCGATGCTGTCCGATATAAATCGGACAGCATCGGCTCCCTTCTGATGCCTGGAATCGGGTGCCAAATAGGCACCCGATTCCGGCATAAAATCGGAGTGAAAAAAAGAAAAAAAAAAACCTTATGCTCACCTCCCCACGAGCCCCCGCCGTCTTCCGCCATCTTCTTTGAGGCTCCCGGTGGCTCCCGCAGGCTGCCGCTGTCAGCAGAGGGCTTCCTCTGCTCTTCAGGACCTGCGGTGATGTCACAGTCACGTGACCGCGGGTTCACCATGGTAACCCGTGGTCACATGACTGTGACATCACCGCAGGTCCTATAAGGCAGAGGAAGCGCTCTGCTGACACCGGCAGCCTGCGAGAGCCACTGGGAGCCTCAAAGAAGATGGCGGAAGACGGCGGGGGCTCGTGGAGAGGTGAGAATAACTTTTTTTTTTTTTTTTTTTAACCCTTGTGCTCCCAGTTAGGAGCAGTTTTACTGTACTGAGCATGCTCAGTACAGTAAAACGGGGTCCGAGGAGACATCCGATGTTTCCTCGGACCCTTCTCCATAGGGCCCCATGTTATAGGGATCGGACCTAATCGGATGTGCACTAAATGCCATCCGATTTGGTCCGATCCGATTCTGTCAGATTTTATTTTCGGTGCAAAAAATCTAAATTACTTACCGGTAATGTGTTTTTCATGAGCCACGACAGCACCACCTGAGAGATAGGACCGCCCATCCAAGACAGGAAACCTCTGAGATAAAAAGGCGGGACCTCTCCTGAACCTCAGTTTTGGTTACAGAGACCGGAGAGGGGAACCCAACAAGCATTAGTACACAACCAAAAGAACTCAACAAATCACACCCCCCCCCGCCAAACGGGACCAACACCAACAGGCAATAGGGAGGGATGCGGTGGTGCTGTCGTGGCTCATGAAAAACACATTACCGGTAAGTAATTTAGATTTTTCCCTATCGCCACGACAGCACCACCTGAGAGATTTCAGAGAAAAGAAAATTAGGGAGGGACCACCGCTAGCAGAACTCGTCTACCAAAGGTCACCACCATAGCGGCAGCAAGATCAAGCCTGACATGCTCGAAGAAAAGAGAAGGAGCAGCCCCACAGATCAAGTCTAAGGGGACAACAGCCACCCCTGCCAAGGAAGCAGCTACTGCCCTGGTGGAAGTGCACAAAGGCCCCCCCCCCCCCCCCGGGACCCACACCTGACCGGAAGAAGCAAGAGCAAAGGCTTCCCGCAACCACCAAGTAAGGGCACCCACGGACACTGCCTCACCCCAAGAGGCTCCCCGAAATAAAAAACAAGAGGGACAGAGCCAGACGCCAGGCCGTGGCCCGACGAAGCAGGCAAGCAACTCCCACCAGACCACGAACGTGTGGAGAACCACGTCCTTCAGAATTGTACGAAGACCACAGAAGGAAGGGAGAGCAAGCTCCCGCAGTCCGTGGAACATGAGAGCCACCTTGGGAAGAAGGAAGGAACCAGGTAGAGGATGACCCTGTCCAGCCGAACCGGAGAACAAGGCCCCACCACCGACAAGGCCAGGAGGACACAAAAAAAGGCTGGCGGACGGCAAGCCACCGCCCAACAGGACCAACTGCAGAGGCAGGACCCTAGGCGAAACACAAGAGAAAAGCCCAAAGGGAGGCGTGGTTCCAAGAAGACCCATCGAGGGAACAAAGGCACAGGCCCCCAAAGCCGAAAATCAGAGCTCCAGGGAATTGACCGAGACCAATCCGCCACCCACTGGAGGAAGTCGAAGATTGCCGGCACAGGAGCCCACCGTCAGGACTCGTCCCTGAAGAAGACAGAAAAACCACCCGGTACTAGAAATAACCCGGTGGCAACCGGCATCCGACCGGACCTCAGCACACGAACAAGGCCCCCAGAGAATCCCCCACGTGACCGGAGCCGCCTAGTCAAG
Organism: Allobates femoralis; assembly: GCA_033576535.1. NCBI lineage: Eukaryota > Metazoa > Chordata > Amphibia > Anura > Aromobatidae > Allobates > Allobates femoralis. The sequence continues at coordinate 79,487,065 of JARQOC010000011.1, forward strand.
CGGAAGGGGGGACCGGCCCCCGCAGGAGAGACTGGAAGAGGGGGAGAGTCCAGGGAGCCTGGATGGACAGGCGACTGAGCCAAAAGAACCAAGCTCCCCGGGGCCAGAAGGGCGCCATCATGACGACCCTCGCCCTGTCCTACCTGACCTTCCGAAGCACTGCAGGAACCTAACCAAGGGAGGGAAGGGACACAGAAGGCCCAAGGACCAGGGGATCAGTACAGCGTCCCCAGCAACGGGCCGGACTCCGGGAATCAGCGAACAGAATCCACACACCAGACCGTGCTCTCGAGTGGCAAGAAAACCATCTCCAGAAGGCCCAACCTGGCCACAATCAGAGCGAAAAATAAAAAACACTCAAATCCAGGGCCCACTGCTCCCGTTGGAGCAGCACCCCGCAGAGAAAATCCGTCCAGGAAGGTGCCACTTCCCCGTATGCGAAGGGCAGAGAGGGAATCAGACGAGCGCTCCAACAGCTGACAACGCCCCGTAACTACCATGAGTGCCTGAGACCGGGTGTCCCCCCTGACAGTGCCAGGAAGCCACCCCACACTGTAGCCGGAGAGGACACTAAGATGGTGCCCCCGAAGGGAAGTAAGGAACGCAGAATTGCCTTCCCAACAGCCAGGAACTCCCGCATAAGGGACGACAGCCTGGAGAGCCGATGAGTCTCAGGCCCCCCGAGCGGACAGGTCCCGAAGGAGCCAGGAACTGGCCTCCGTGGAAGCATCGGAGACCGGACCACCCCACGGGACGCCCCTGGAGAGGCGCCCAGGGAGCAGTCCCCGCTCCAGAGAATCCAAAGGCGGAGGGGACAGAGCAATCTATGCGTCCAATGCCGCCCCTAACCCGAGCTGACGCAGGGGAACCATCCACAGAAGGGCCCTGAGAGCGCAACCGTGCCCAAGGAACAGCGGGGATACAGGACAAGAGGGAGCCCAAGAGGGACACAGCCCTCCAGAAAACCAACCGAGGAGAGCCCCTGTACTGCAGAAAAGGATGACCGAAGACGCAATGGCCTCGAGGTCAGCGGGGAGCTTCCCGACATTATGCCCGTGCGGGGTCTCTGGACTGCTTCCAGTCACGCCATGACCCCCGACGTTCAGAAGGAGGTAAAGCAGGGACTGGGAACCCAGAAAGAACCCCAGAACCAGCTGACGCGTGGCGGGGAACAGCCTGGACCCTCCCAGATCAACAATCCAACTCAGCTGACCCAGGGAAGACTAACCCAGTCGCAGACGGGCACAAACCATAGGGGTCCCCCACATGCAGAAAACGTCCAGACATGGAATAATGAAACCCCGCGGACGTTGGGAGTGGCCTCACTACTGCCAGCAGCGCCGTGAAAAAAACCGAGGAACCATCGCCAGGCCGAAGGGGAGAGCCTGGCACAGTAAGGCAGAGGCAGCCCCCCAAACCGGGCGAACATCAGAACTGCCGGTAGTGACGGGGAACCGGAACATTGTGTTATGCGTCCCGCAGATCCAGCCCCACCCTGAAATAATTTGGCAAGCAACCCAGATTGTGGACTACCAAGTCCCCCTCAGGAACGAACTCTGCACCAGAAAGCTGTTCCGGGGATTCAAGGGGTAGAAAGTCTGGAACGAACCGACTGGCTGCGGCACGAGAAACAGCGGGGAACAGAACCCCCTGCCGCAGGCGGCTGGAGGAACCGGGGAACCCCCCCTTAGTCGCACAAGGGCCCGTACCCCTCTTATCAGAAAAGCGCCTTTTCCTGAACAGCGGACAGACAACCACCAGGGGCCCCAGGAGCCGAAGCGAACCCCAGTGTCAACCCGTCACTGAGAAGAGCGAGAGCTCCCTCGTAAGGCTCAACCCCGGAGCCGGCTGGGAGAAAGGGTCAAGCCTTCCTCCTCCTGGAGCGAGCCGTCACTGATACTGGAACTACTCGCCAAAGGAGGAACCCCCGAACCAAAAAAACTCCGACTACATGCTTCCCCCCTTGGCCCAAGAACTTGGGGTCCGACTAGGGGACCTCCGTTTAGCAACCGAGGTTCACGAAGGGGAACGGCCCCGGAAGGCGGGAGCCGGAACCCCGGAGGGAAAAACATCCACTTTGGCACAAGCCCCGGCCAAGATATCAGCTAGCGACGTACCAACCGGAAAAGCACCCGCACCAGGTAAAGAAAACCCAGAGTGGGCAACACCGGGCCAGGCCCCCACCATAAGGCAAGGTGAGCAGCATTAAAGAAAGACGTAGCCTTTGCCGCCAATTCCACGAGGAATCCGCCAGTAAAGCTGCCGCAGCAAGAGTCAAAAGGAGGAAGACAAGGTCTCCGCCGTAGGAGACCCGTCCCTTACTTGCCAACTGCTGCAACCAAAACACGAAGGACCAAAAAATGCTAGCAGTGGATTCCCAGGAATTACGCCAGTAGACTAAAAGGAAGGAGAGCCCTTCCGAACAGGCTTAGTCCAGGAGCTAAAATGTCTTCCTGGGCCCTCAGATTTAAGGGAAAAGTCCGTCTCTGCGTGGAAGACAGACCACTGAACCCTAAATCCGCCACCGGAGAGGGGTCACGGCCATCCACCAACCCCACAGGCGAAAGGACCGCTGTAAGCAAAAAACAGTGTCATTACGTGGAACCCACGGCGTCCCCTCTCCTCTGACCACAGAGGAGGAGGACCCGGAGGAGGAGGACGATGAGGAGGACGGGGCAGAGGATGAGCAAGACCTGCGGCTCCCCCCCAGTGTAAACAACGAGCGGCACGGTCAGTACCAGAGGAAGAGCCCAAAGCCGTCTGCCGCATATGTCCCCCATCCATCCCGGCCAGCTGCAGGGACGGAAAGGCCTCCCATCACCAAAGCTCTAAGGCTAGAGGCCAGACTGGGAACCTTGCTCCGTACAGTGTCCGCACGCAATACAAGGGGCACACAAATGCTTAACATAATCCTTAACATAATCTTTAACATAATCCTTAACATAATCCTCTGGAAGAGGGACTTAGCAGAGAACACAGACTTTATGTCGATGCTTAGATGCCTTCTTCTAGCCGTCCTAGCAACCAGCAAGAGGGTGTAGTAAATACATATAGCACAGCCCGAAGGCACTCACCCAACCAGAGGCATACCGACGTCCGGGGGGCTTTCGGGTCCACATCCTGTCTGGACCCCTTCAGAGAGGACCTGAGGCTGCCAGCATGTAGTTGCTCCCTTGGGTCGGGAGGCATCATGGACTGTTCCTCCATTGTGGCTGGCGCTGCCCTCCATACTCTGCCCCACACCGCCGGCTGCAGCGGCGGCGTCTCCCAGCCGCCGAACGCTGGGCGCCGCCATCTTGGGCTGTACTGCGCAGGCGCGGAGCGTCACTTCCGGTCCGCGCCCCGAAACCGGAAGTAGCGGTTCCTGGCGCGAAAATTCAAAGCTGCCGCCGGGAACCCGCTCCCAGGCCCCTCACAGACCCAGGAACGCTGCACCAGGCAGGGACTTACCCCTCCAGAGGAACCTGTTCACCCGGGGAATAATCATGCCGGATAGCCACCAATCCTGCAGCTGCGACCTCCGGGCGGCAACAAGGGTCGAGAACCGGCCGCTGGTGGCCCTCTCCAGACCCCGTGCCCTCCACCACCGCAGGGGATACCCGTGGAGGAGCTTCTGCACCCAAGTCCGGAGCCACTGCCTAGGTAAGGACAGTTTCTTCCAGCTACTGGGTCAGGCCAGGACCGCATGAGCTTCAGAGGTCTCCCACCTCCAAGACAGGAAACCTAAACTGAGGTTCAGGAGAGGTCCCGCCTTTTTATCTCAGAGGTTTCCTGTCTTGGATGGGCGGTCCTATCTCTCAGGTGGTGCTGTCGTGGCGATAGGGAAAATCGGAGCAAGCTCCGATTTTTGCACCGATAATAAAATCGGACAGAATCGGATCGGACCAAATCAGATGGCATTTAGTGCACATCCGATTCGGTCCAATGCCCATAGAGCTGCATGGGGGCCAAATTCGGATCCGATGCTGTCCGATTTTGATCGGACAGCATCGGAAATCCGAAAATCGCTATGTGAAAGCACCCTAAGATGTTGTGCGGCAGCTGCGGTTACCTTGAAGTGCGGACAGACAGTTCATAAGGAAGCACGGACACTGTAAGTCTCTGTAACGGGTCTTTACTGTAACCAGCAAGCAGTACATGGCATACAGTTTGTAAATAGCAGACCGGGTGGACTCAGCAGTGATAGGTGTCCCTCAGAGATCCGTGGTGTTCCTCCATTCTAACTAAGTAATTTGCCGTTGTCGCCCGGGAATACCAGGTCGGGTACAGGGAGGCTGCTTGAATGCCCTATCCGGGCTATACGTTCCGGATGTTTTGGGGAGCCTTGGGTCCCTTGGTGGGTACACCGCTGGTTAGACGACTGGATTTGGCGGTGGTGGGGTGCTCCTGTAAAGCTGCTCCTCCACGCTTCTGGTTCGCATAGCAGAGCTGAACTGCTGCTAGCTTTGGTACCAGCAAACTGGCTGTATAAGGGCACGGGATGGTTTTTAGCCCGCATAATGATGCCTGTGATTGGTAGGGAAATGACCGGTAGAAGGTGGCCAGGGGGCCGCACGGGACTGTGCGAGCCCCCTCTCCTACGTTGCAGAGCTGGAGTTCTGCAGAGGTCTTCTAGGTTGCTGTTCCTTGCAGACTGACTCCTCCAGACTACACTAAGTCTGAACTTAAACTTCCACTACACACTACCCTTGCACTCCGCCCACCAGGACCTTGATTGGCCCTCTATGCTAAGTGAGGCATGCAGAGTATGGATCTCTAAGTTAACCAGATGACTGCTGGGTCAGAGAATATTGCTGCTGCATTTATGGCTGCAATACCCTCCTGTGACGCACTCGTTGCGGGGCGCCACATTTTGACAGTACAAGGTACAATTATCTCCGACACCCGGTGGTTTCTAACCTTCGGTAGCGGCGTGTAAAGGTACCATTACTTATTCAAATCTGTAAAAATGGTCAATTTGCCCACTTTGATGCCAGTTTTGATGCCCAAATCTCATTTGGGCCAAACTGGAGATACATGAAATTGATGCAAGGCATCATTTGGTACGTATTTATGGTGAGATGTTACTGTCCCAAAGCCATTTAGCCCACCCAAAACACTTGTTACTTTTTCAAATCTGTGAAAATTTGTGAATTTCCCACTTTGATGCCAGTTCTGATGCCAGGAACCGATTTGGCCTAGGCTGGAGTGACATGGATTTCATGTGGGGCATCAGTAGGTATGTAAATCTTGTGTTAGATCAGTGGCACAAAGGCATTTAACCCCTTAAAAATAGCTGTTACTTATTCACATCTGTGAAAATGTGCAATTTGCCCTCTTTGATGCCAGTTTTGATGCCCAGAACCCATTTGTGCCAGGCTGGATTGACATAGATTTCATGTGGGGCATCAGTAGGTATGTAAATCAGGTGTTAGATCAATGGCACAAAGGCATTTAACCCCTTAAAAATAGCTGTTCTGTGAAAATGTGCAATTTGCCCATTTTGATGCCCAGAACCCATTTGTGCCAGGCTGGAGAGACATGGTTTTCATGTGGGGCATCAGTAGGTATGTATATCAGGTATTAGATCAGTGGCACAAAGCCATTTAACCCCTTAAAAATAGCTGTTACTTATTCAAATCTGTGAAAATGGGTGATTTGCCCGCTTTGATGCCAGTTCTGAAGCCCAGAACCCATTTGTGCCAGGCTGGATTGACATGAACTTGATGTGTGGCATCACAAAGTATGTAAATCAGGTGTCAGATTAGTGGCACAAAGCCATTTAACCCCTTCAATACCATACCTCAGTGCCCACTTTGATGCCCATTTTTGTGCCAGCCTTCTATTTTTATTATGTTTTTAACTGAATTCATAAAAGGACACATGATTGCATATTATTATATACTTAGAATGTTTTATTTTTATTGAAAAAGCTGAAAAAAACAGAAAATAAAAAGTAGCCGAATAAGAAACTGAACGAATAAGAAACCAACTTCAGCATCTTTACACAGTGCAGTGATCAGCGGTGGCTGTGCTCATCTCAGCAGACCCATACACAGTGCAGGGATCGGCGGTGGCTGTGCTCATCTCAGCAGACCCATACACAGTGCAGGGATCAGTGGTGGCTGTGCTCATCTCAGCAGACCCATACACAGTGCAGGGATCAGTGGTGGCTGTGCTCATCTCAGCAGACCCATACACAGTGCAGTGATCAGGGGTGGCTGTGCTCATCTCAGCAGACCCATACACAGTGCAGTGATCAGCGGTGGCTGTGCTCATCTCAGCAGACCCATACACAGTGCAGGGATCAGCGGTGGCTGTGCTCATCTCAGCAGACCCATACACAGTGCAGGGATCAGCGGTGGCTGTGCTCATCTCAGCAGACCCATACACAGTGCAGGGATCAGTGGTGGCTGTGCTCATCTCAGCAGACCCATACACAGTGCAGGGATCAGTGGTGGCTGTGCTCATCTCAGCAGACCCATACACAGTGCAGTGATCAGGGGTGGCTGTGCTCATCTCAGCAGACCCATACACAGTGCAGTGATCAGCGGTGGCTGTGCTCATCTCAGCAGACCCATACACAGTGCAGTGATCAGCGGTGGCTGTGCTCATCTCAGCAGACCCATACACAGTGCAGGGATCAGCGGTGGCTGTGCTCATCTCAGCAGACCCATACATAGTGCAGGGATCAGCGGTGGCTGTGCTCATCTCAGCAGACCCATACACAGTGCAGGGATCAGCGGTGGCTGTGCTCATCTCAGCAGACCCATACACAGTGCAGGGATCAGCGGTGGCTGTGCTCATCTCAGCACACCCATACACAGTGCAGGGATCAGAGGTGGCTGTGCTCATCTCAGCAGACCCATACACAGTGCAGGGATCAGCGGTGGCTGTGCTCATCTCAGCAGACCCATACACAGTGCAGTGATCAGCGGTGGCTGTGCTAATCTCAGCAGATCCATACACAGTGCAGGGATCAGCGGTGGCTGTGCTCATCTCAGCAGACCCATACACAGTGCAGGGATCAGCGGTGGCTGTGCTCATCTCAGCAGACCCATACACAGTGCAGGGATCAGCGGTGGCTGTGCACATCTCAGCAGACCCATACACAGTGCAGGGATCAGCGGTGGCTGTGCTCATCTCAGCAGACCCATACACAGTGCAGGGATCAGCGGTGGCTGTGCACATCTCAGCAGACCCATACACAGCGCAGGGATCAGTGGTGGCTGTGCTCATCTCAGCACACCCATACACAGTGCAGGGATCAGTGGTGGCTGTGCTCATCTCAGCAGACCCATACACAGTGCAGGGATCAGTGGTGGCTGTGCACATCTCAGCAGACCCATATACAGTGCAGGGATCAGGGGTGGCTGTGCTCATCTCAGCAGACCCATACACAGCGCAGGGATCAGCGGTGGCTGTGCTCATCTCAGCAGACCCATACACAGTGCAGGGATCAGTGGTGGCTGTGCTCATCTCAGCAGACCCATACACAGTGCAGGGATCAGCGGTGGCTGTGCACATCTCAGCAGACCCATACACAGTGCAGGGATCAGAGGTGGCTGTGCACATCTCAGCAGACCCATACACAGTGCAGGGATCAGTGGTGGCTGTGCTCATCTCAGCAGACCCATACACAGCGCAGGGATCAGCGGTGGCTGTGCTCATCTCAGCAGACCCATACACAGTGCAGGGATCAGTGGTGGCTGTGCTCATCTCAGCAGACCCATACACAGTGCAGGGATCAGCGGTGGCTGTGCTCATCTCAGCAGACCCATAGACAGTGCAGGGATCAGCGGTGGCTGTGCTCATCTCAGCAGACCCATACACAGTGCAGGGATCAGTGGTGGCTGTGCTCATCTCAGCAGACCCATACACAGTGCAGGGATCAGCGGTGGCTGTGCTCATCTCAGCAGACCCATACACATTGCAGAGATCAGCGGTGGCTGTGCTCATCTCAGCAGACCCATACACAGTGCAGGGATCAGCGGTGGCTGTGCACATCTCAGCAGACCCATACACAGTGCAGGGATCAGCGGTGGCTGTGCTCATCTCAGCAGACCCATACACAGTGCAGGGATCAGCGGTGGCTGTGCACATCTCAGCAGACCCATACACAGCGCAGGGATCAGTGGTGGCTGTGCTCATCTCAGCACACCCATACACAGTGCAGGGATCAGTGGTGGCTGTGCTCATCTCAGCAGACCCATACACAGTGCAGGGATCAGTGGTGGCTGTGCACATCTCAGCAGACACATATACAGTGCAGGGATCAGGGGTGGCTGTGCTCATCTCAGCAGACCCATACACAGCGCAGGGATCAGCGGTGGCTGTGCTCATCTCAGCAGACCCATACACAGTGCAGGGATCAGTGGTGGCTGTGCTCATCTCAGCAGACCCATACACAGTGCAGGGATCAGCGGTGGCTGTGCACATCTCAGCAGACCCATACACAGTGCAGGGATCAGAGGTGGCTGTGCACATCTCAGCAGACCCATACACAGTGCAGGGATCAGTGGTGGCTGTGCTCATCTCAGCAGACCCATACACAGCGCAGGGATCAGCGGTGGCTGTGCTCATCTCAGCAGACCCATACACAGTGCAGGGATCAGTGGTGGCTGTGCTCATCTCAGCAGACCCATACACAGTGCAGGGATCAGCGGTGGCTGTGCTCATCTCAGCAGACCCATACACAGTGCAGGGATCAGCGGTGGCTGTGCTCATCTCAGCAGACCCATACACAGTGCAGGGATCAGAGGTGGCTGTGCACATCTCAGCAGACCCATACACAGTGCAGGGATCAGCCCTCAGACCCCCACCGATCTGTAAGCCCTCACCTAGCCGGTGTATACATGGTGGATGATGACGTGTTTACACTGGAGAGCTCCTTTAATAGATGGGGCACGGTATGGATAGTAAATCTGGTTTCTGGGTTACTGTCCAGCATATAGAGGCTCCCAAACTGGCACAATGTGTGGGGCACTATGGCTCCATGTATAGAATGACCAGGAGCACTATATGGGGGAACGTCGGATGGCACTGCCTATAGGGCGAGCTATGGCTGACACTGTGTGTGGGGACAGGGCAGGTATCAGCGTCCTCTACTCTCCCAGGCGATCTGCCATTACACCGCTCTCAGCCACGCGCTCACTTCCTGGTTGCTATGGACTACACGCACACACTTCCTGTTTGTGGACGGCGGCCGGCTGGGACCTGTGGCGCATGCGTACTCGGCCGTTCAGCGCTCCATCCCGTTTGCTTGCCGTTGGACAGGTGTGACTATAGGAGGAGCGCACCTCTCTCCTGCAGACCCCACTGGTGAGGACCCGCTTGTCTTCTTATCTTGTTTTCGTTTCGTTGCTGGCGGGAGCGCTGCCAACCATCTCCAAGGCTGGTACTGGGAGGGTTGTCATGGCAACTGCTGGTGATGGAGGACGGTGCCCTGCCCCCCGTCTCCTTATTCCAAGATCTCAGGTGTATGTGAGATGGGGCCGCAGTATAATGCTCATTATGAGGTGTGTCAGCGACCTCCATCACCCATTGCGTTATACTCCACTGACCTCCATCACCCGGTGGGTCATCCTCCACTGACCTCCATCATCCGGTGGGTCATCCTCCACTGATCTCCATCACCCGGTGCGTCATCCTCCACTGACCTCCATCATCCGGTGGGTCATCCTCCATTGACCTCCATCACCCGGTGCGTCATCCTCCACTGACCTCCATCACCCGGTGGGTCATCCTCCATTGACCTCCATCATCCGGTGGGTCATCCTCCATTGACCTCCATCATCCGGTGGGTCATCCTCCACTGACCTCCATCATCCGGTGCGTCATCCTCCACTGACCTCCAACACCCGGTGGGTCATCCTCCACTGATCTCCATCACCCGGTGGGTCATCCTCCACTGACCTCCATCATCCGGTGGGTCATCCTCCACTAACCTCCATCATCCGGTGGGTCATCCTCCACTGACCTCTATCATCCGGTGGGTCATCCACTGATCTCCATCATCCGGTGGGTCATCCTCCACTGACCTCCATCATCCGGTAGCTCATCCTCCACTGATCTCCATCACCCGGTGCGTCATCCTCCACTGACCTCCATCACCCGGTGGGTCATCCTCCACTGACCTCCATCATCCGGTGGGTCATCCTCCACTGACCTCCATCACCCGGTGGGTCATCCTCCACTGACCTCCATCATCCGGTGGGTCATCCTCCACTGATCTCCATCATCCGGTGGGTCATCCTCCACTGACCTCCATCATCCGGTGGGTCATCCTCCACTGACCCTGCGCTGTCCTCATCTATGTGATATATAGGGGTATCCGTCTTTAATTTGTCCGTCGTATACAATCGGGGCCCCTGTTTTGGGCACTTGTACAAGAATGTATCATTTGTACCATTTTTGTTTGAGCCTCAGATTTTGAAGAAAGCGATTTTTGGTTTAGGTGTTTTATAGATAGTTTACTGTCCATCTAATATATAAAGCTGAATGTGTGTGTGTATGTATGTACGGTATGTGTTTATGTATGTATGTATGTATGTATGTATGTATGTATGTCCGGGATTGGCATCTACACCGTCGCAACTACAGCCACAGTCACACGTCTGGACCCCGAGAGCGTCATAGGCTATGTTGTGAGGCGAAATTTTAACCCTGAGCGTTCCAGTTCACCAAACAATTTTGCCCCTATCTACATAATGGGGAAAAAGGGAAAGGAAAAGTGTTAGAGGAAAAACGACAGCTGTCAGTTATAGCCACAAAATTTTGCAGTCACACGTCTGGACCCCGAGAGCGTCATAGGCTATGTTGTGAGGCGAAATTTTAACCCTGAGCGTTCCAGTTCACCAAACAATTTTGGCCCTATCTACATAACGGGGAAAAAGTGAAAGGAAATGTGTTGGAGGAAAATTGACAGCTACCAGATGTGAACAAGGGGGACTTAAAGAATGAGAGCGATGCCCCCAAAGAGTATATACCATACATTTGCTAAGGTGGGGCCCCGACATAGGATACTCACCACACACAGGGATATGAACACACACACAAAATGCGCCTCACACTACCACGTGCTTGAACACATATACCACCCTCAGCACACATTTCACCACACATACACCAACCTCGCCACATAATCGCCCTAAAACACACACAAGTCTGGTATTATCCTTCAACAATAAAAATCTGATTAATAAGCAGCAAAACTACAAGAGAAACAAATGTACCATATAGGAAATACGGCAGCTGTCAGTCACATGACCTGTCTATTATGTGTATGTGTGAGCTAATATATACTGTCAGGGGGGAGGGTTTCCTGTTGCCTGGGGATTTATCAGGCTGCCAATAGCAACCAATCACAGCTCAGCTTCTATTTTGCTACTGTTAATCTGAGCTCTGATTGGTTAATATAGACAACAAAGGACATTCTCAGTAAAGCTTCTGTGAGGTAATAGGATGTCTGTGAGGTACCGTATATACTCGTGTATAAGCCTAGTTTTTCAGCCCAAAATTTGGGCTGAAAAGTCTCCCCCTCGGCTTATACACGGGTCAATACGGTAGGGCCGCTCATTATATATGCACTGCTTCCCCCTGTCAATCAGCGGCAGGAGGAAGCAGTGCATATATGCCCCCAAATGCTTGCACTCTCCCCCCTTGTAAGGGCCCCCCCCCCGCTGCTTATCTTACCATTCCGGTCTTCTGCACAGCGCCGCTCCTCGGTGCTCCGTTCTTCATGCTACCGTCCTGCAACATCCGGGATCTACAGCCGTCGCAGGCATATGACTTCATCGCGCGACGGCCGGGGATCCCGGATGCAGCGAGGACGGAGCATGGAGAACGGAGCACCGAGGAGCGGCGCTGAGCAGAAGACCGGGATGGTAAGATAAGCACGGGGGGGGGGGGCCCTTACAAGGGGGGCGAGTGCCGGCATTTGGGGGCTGCTATATACCCCCTGGGGGTTGCTGTATACTACCACTGGGGCTGTATATACCACTGGGGCTGTATATACCACTGGGGCTGTATATACCTCTGGGGCTGCTGTATACTACCACTGGGGCTGTATATACCTCTGGGGCTGCTGTATACTACCACTAGGGCTGTATATACCACTGGGGCTGCTGTATACTACCACTGGGGCTGTATATACCTCTGGGGCTGCTGTATACTACCACTGGGGCTGTATATACTACTGGGGCTGCTGTATACTACCACTGGGGCTGTATATACCACTGGGGCTGCTGTATACTACCACTGGGGCTGTATATACCTCTGGGGCTGCTGTATACTACCACTGGGGCTGTATATACCACTGGGGCTGCTGTATACCACACTGCTGGGGGCTGTATACCTGTGCTGGGGTCCACCCTCGGCTTATACACGAGTCAATGGGTTTTCCCAGGTTTTGGGGGCAAAAGTAGGGGGGTCGGCTTATACACGGGTCGGCTTATACACGAGTATATACGTAATAGGATGACAGTTAGGGTGTGTTGGTGGAAAGGCTGATGTCAGTCACATTACCTCTCTGTGAGAGGATATAGAAACTGCCAGTTACAGACTATTTTTACCACAATAATGCCTCATAAGAAAAGGAGTTCCTTGGCACGAATGTCAGCTGATGCAAAAAGAAAAGCTGCATTACGGGTGAGTGAAAAATGTGAAGACTGAGAAACAAGGCTGACACACATGAGAACAGCAGCTCAAGGGCCAATGAACTTTCTGAGGAGAGGGAAGCGAGGCTTGCAGACATGAAAACAAGAGCTACTTCCTCAAGGGCCAATGAACATTCTGAGGAGAGGGAAGCGAGGATCCACCAAAGCTGTGTAATGGAACAAGACTCTTGATTAAGAACCTGTTTCCACATGTAATTCAGGCAACCATTTTGGCAGGATGTGCCACAGGAGAAGATGTTTTCATTCCAACAATTCCTCTAATTCCATCTGATTTGCCTTTTGATTTTAAACACCTCCAGTTTCCTGTTCGACTGGCATTTGCTATGTCCATCAACAAGGCTCAGGGACAGTCTTTGAGAGTAGTTGGAATTGATTTACAATCTCCATGCTTTTCTCATGGTCAACTTTATGTGGCCTGTTCAAGAGTTGGAACAGCCAAAAATCTGTTCGTCTTTGCACCAGAAGGAAGAACTAAGAAAGTCATCTATCAAAAGGCTCTCGAATAAGGAGTAGAAGATTACTTCACATTACTTGGCCAATTTAGTTAAATCTGTGTGGAATATCTGTGGTGTTGAAATATATATTGTGAAATGCTTCTATTAGCTTAATTTTTGCCTTTTAATAATTACATTTCTATCGATTTGTTTTGTGGTTTTTGTGTGCTGAATAAATTTTTGTTAACACATTCTATTTTGTTAACATCAGTTATTAACCCGGGCGAAGCCGGGTAGTACAGCTAGTGTAATATATAAAGCTGAATGTGTGTGTGTATGTATGTATGTATGTGTGTATGTATGTATGTATGTTTGTCCGGGATTGGCATCTACACCGTCGCAACTACAGCCACAAAATTTAGCAGAGTCACACGTCTGGACCCCGAGAGCGTCATAGTCTATGTTATGAGGCTAAATTTTAACCCCGCGCGTTCCAGTTCACCAAACAATTTTGCCCCTATCTACATAATGGGGAAAAAGTGAATGGAAAAGTGTTGGAGGAAAATCGATAGCTGTCAGCTATAGCCACAAAATTTTGCACAATCATACGTCTGGACCCCGGGAGCATCATAGGCTATGTTGTGAGGCGAAATTTAACCCCGCGCATTCCAATTCACCAAACAATTTTGCCCCTATCTGCATAATGGGGAAAAAGGGAAAGGGAAAGGAAAAGTGTTGGAGGAAAATCGACAGCTGTCAGCTATAGCCACAAAATGTTGCACAGTCACACGTCTGGACCCCGGGAGCGTCATAGGCTATGTTGTGAGGCGAAATTTTAACCCTTAGCATTCCAGTTCACCAAACAATTTTGCCCCTATCTACATAATGGGGAAAAAGTGACAGTTACCAGTTGACAGTTGTGAATGAGAGGGGCTTAATAATAGCGCCAAAGACTAACAGCACATACCAGCATATAGTCAGGTGGGGCCCCAACATGAGATATTCACCATGCACGGGGACATGTATACACACCACACGCACACAAAGAGTAACAGCAAGTGTATAGTCGCTAAGGTGCAGCCCCAACATTGGATACTCACCACACACCCGAACAAAGAGACACAACACAGAGACACACACACCCCCAAGGGGACAAACACACACCCTGTAGGGACACATGCACTCACCCCACAGGGACACACACCACAAAGAGACACACACACACCACACAGACATCCCCCCCACAGGGACACACACACATACACACCCTATAGGGAACACACACAACACAGAGACACACACAACACAGAAACAGACCCCCCCACAGGGACACACACACATACACACCCTATAGGGACACATGCACTCACCCCACAGGGACACGCACATACACACACCACAGGGACACACACACCACACAAACAGACACAGATGTGCACAAATCACCTCACACAACTCGCCTCATACGTGTGCTATCTTTAATTTCCAAACATAAACATCTGATTAAAAACAGCCAATGTGCAACACATGTGCCATATAGGGAATTAAGGCGGATGTCAGTCACAACAGCTGCCTATTATGTGTATGTGTGAGGTAACATATACTGCCCGGCCAGGGGGAGGGTTTACTATTGGCTGGAGATTTATTAGGCTGCCTATAGCAATCAATCACAGCTCAGCTTCTATTTTCTTACAGGTCAGTAATATGACATATTCAATTTTTATTTTGTTATAGCTAACATCAGTTATTTATTAACCCGGGCGTAGCCGGGTACTACAGCTAGTCTAATATATAAAGCTGAATGTGTGTATGTGTGTATGTCCGAGATTGGCATCTGCCTTGTCACAAATACAGCCACAAAATTTTGCACAGTCACACGTCTAGACCCCGAGAGAGTCATAGGCTATGTTGTGAGGCAAAATTTTAACCCTGCGCGTTCCATTTCACCAAACAATTTTGCCCCTATATCTACTTAATGGGGAAAAAGTGACAGTTACCAGTTGACAGTTGTGAATGAGAGGGGCTTAATGACAGCGCCAAAGACTACCAGCATATGGTCACTAAGGTGGGGCCCCAACATGGAATATTCACCACGCACGGCGATATGTATACACACCACACGCACACAAAGAGTAATAGCTAGTGTATAGTCGCTAAGGTGCAGTCCCAACGTTGGATACTCGCCACGCACCCGAACACACACACACACCACAAAGAGAGACACACAACACAGAGACAAACACACACACACCCCATGGGGACACACACACCCTATAGCGACACATAACTCACCCCACAAGGACACACCACAAAGAGACACACACAACACAGAGACACACACACCACACAACCCCCCCCACAGGGACACACACATACACACCCTATAGGGACACATTCACTCACCCCACAGGAACACACACCACAAGGAGACACACACAACACAGAGACACACACACCACACAACCCCCCCCCACAGGGACACACACATATACACACCCTATAGGGTCATTCCATGTCAAGTGATCCAAAAATGAATATTTTTTTCCCTGACGTCCTCAGATTTTTTTAAATTTTTTTCTATATGAAGAACAACTTTAGTTAATTACAAAAAAAAAAGTTTTGAATTTTTTTCTTTATCAGTTAATTTTTTACAGATTTTTAAAGTTTTAAAAAAGTGTGAATTTTGGCCTGGTATGGCTTTACATTTTCTATCATATCTCGGGCTAGAAATAAGATAGAGAAACAAAATAAACACCAATCTACTCAGAACTGTCCAGGCTTTCATCAGATATGTCACAAGAGGATCTTTGTTAATATTTTACCCATGTGATCGCAAGCGCAAAACTTTAAAACGTATTTCCGAAAAATCGGCGCACTTTAAATATTTCAAAAACTGCCCATGTGTCTGCTATGCTCTTAGCCACATCTGTACCAAATTTCAAGTTGGGATCGCAATGGGATCATATTTTAACATATTTTACTAGTAATTGCGTCAATGGGTCATTCCATATCAAGTGATCTAAATATGAATATTTTTTTTTACCTGACGTCTTTAGATTTTTTTTTTTTTTTTCCTTTATGAAGTACTACTTTAGTTAATTACAAATTAAAAGTTTAGAATTTTTTTCTTCATCAGTTAATTTTTTACAGATTTTTAAAGTTTAAAAAAAAGGGTGAATTTTGGCCTGGTATGACTTTACATTTTTTTATCTCAGGCTAGAAATAAGATAATGAAGTGGGAGAGGCATCATTTTACTCAGAACGGTAACAGCTTTCATTTGAGATGTTACAAGACTATGTTTCTTTATATCAAATTCAAACTATTGATGGGCAATTGTGAAAAAATGACTGATTGTGTTCTTGGTGATTTTTGAATTGACACTATAATAGTTAAATATTTTGCACTTAGGTCCAATGAATGCGTCCATGGGGTCAAGCTGGGACAGAGTCATCACAAATTAGCCTTATTTGCAGATGACCTGCTACTTTACATCTCCCAGCCCCTGGTCTCCATCCCTTCGGTCTTAATGGAGTTTGAACGGTTCAGACAATTGAGCAACTTTAAAGTGAATTGCTCCAAAACCGAGGCACTCAATATTTCTTTGCCTGGAGAATTGGTTTCTCATCTATCTAAACAGTTCCCATTTAAATGGAAAGTAGAAGCCATTAAGTACTTGGGAGTCCTTATACCAAAAGATCTTAAACAAATATTCAATTTAAATTATCAACCCCTTTTGACTAACGCGGAATCGGCATTTACTTCCTATAGACAATTAAAGCTATCCTGGTTCGGGAGAATAAACGTAGTCAAGATGGATGTCTTGCCCCGACTCTTATATACTTTTCAGACAGTTCCTGTTCTATTGGATAGAGGCTTCCTCTCCAAAATGCAATCTATGATCCTTAGATTTGTCTGGGGGGCAAGAGGTCCAGATTGCGAATGAATATCCTATCCTTGCCCAAGACCAGAGGAGGGGTTGGACTACCCAACATACGAGCGTACTTTGTGGCTTCCTCTCTTGTTAGAGCTCTAGATTGGCATTATCATGCGTCCTCCAAGAAATGGGTAGGGGTGGAGCAAGAGGGTTTGGGGATTCCGCTGAAACACCCTGCTTGGATTTCCCCTAAAGACTCCACAGACCTAGTACCTTTGACAGACATGACCAGAAACACCTTGAAGGTATGGCACCTAGTGACGAAAACCCTCCGCTTAAACGACAGACTTAGCCCTTTGACTCCCCTTTTTTCCAACCCATCTTTCCCACCCAGATTTGACAGGCAGAGATTTTTATGTTGGCGGATTGTGGATGACACCCGAGTAGGACAGACTCTGTCCAGTGGGTGTTTGCCCCCGATGGCAGAGCTACAACTCAAAGAACCTACGAGACCTCTTAAGTGATTCGAATTTCTCCAATACAGAGCATACTTATATTCAGCTGACCACTCTTGCAGGGTAAGATTGACGCCCAACGTATTGGAGAGGTTATTCCAACTGGAGGCTCCACCGAGGCGCAAAATATCAGTTCTATACCAGGCCTTAGGGTCCATGAGAGAGCAGGGCACCCTTTACTTCCAACGTGCTTGGGAGAGGGAATTGGGGTGTAGCATTTCAGAAGCTAATTGGCAGAAATGCTTTATATTTACTCACTCACTAGCTAGCGCTTGTTCTGCACAAGAAAGAAGCTATAAGCTGCTCACTAGATGGTACTTGTGCCCGACGACACTCCGGAACATGTTCCCTGGAACCCCTGATACCTGCTGGCGCTGTGGGGAAGAGAAGGGTACAATGATACACATCTGGTGGAGTTGTGGGAAAATCCGGCGGTTCTGGTCTGAGGTTTTCAATGCATACGCCCGGATAACAGGTAAACAAGCCGAATGCTGCCCAGAATCGGCAATGTTATCCATTTTTCCAGGTCCTATTGGGCTACAGAAGAGGGATATTCTCCGCTTTTGCATCTCGGCTGCTCGTGCTGTGATCCCGAGGTTCTGGAAATCAAGCCGGGCTCCATCTCTACTTGATTGGTTCAAAGAATTAATGGACATATATCGAATGGAGGAGCTCGCAGCTGATGCGTCGGGATCTCGGAACAAATTCTTAGGGATTTGGGTTGAATGGATTCTTTTTCACGACTCTGCAGAATTTAGGAGTATCTTTTCCAGCACAGATAATATGGCTCGACCTCTGGCTGATGGGGAGCCAGTGGGATGAGTACCCTTTCTCCTTCCCATACCTCACCCGTCCCCCCCCAATCCTTTTTTTCTTTTTTTCTTACGTGGCTTTTCTTTCCCAGTATAACTTTTTCTAATGGTTTTTGTTTCTCTTCTCTCTCTCTTCTTTTCTATCTCTCTTTTCTTCCCATCTGATACATTCAGTCTAGGTATTTCCTTTCTATACCTATACCTTCAGAATTCTAGTGAACATTAGACAGGTATCGGAAACTCTGAGCTGTGAGTAGATCATTAATATTTCGGCCTTCCTTTCCGGTACACCAGTCGATAGACTATTCCAACTAGGCCTCAACGGGTAATGACCCACTTACGTGGTCAACCTGTTAGAAGGGGCCAAGTGATAAAAATCATTCTGCTGGGGCTGCTTGTCCCCTTGACATCAGAACATCTCAAAACCCTGAGAAAGGTTGTATACTTGAGTGTTTGGAATTATATTTAGATTGTAGTATATATTGCACCAGAGATAAGCGCAAAAGTAAATTTGCAGCTTATCTTAAAGTTACTAATAACTTTGTGAATTCTCTTTTTGTATATTTTATATGTCTCAAGATTTTGTTAAAAGATTGAATGTATGTCTTTCATATGTTTTTTCAAAATTTAATAAAAATGAGATTAACCATAGTTAAATATTTTAAAATATGATCCCATCACGATCCCAACTTGAAATTTGGTACAGATGTGGCTAAGAGCATAAAAGACACATGGGCAGTTTTGGAAAATTTTTATTAAAACGTTTTTTCGGAAATACGTTTTAAAGTTTTGCGCTTGCGATCACATGGGTAAAATATTAACAAAGATCCTCTTGTGACATATCTGGTGAAAGCCTGTATAGTTCTGAGTAGAATGGTGTTTATTTTGTCTCTCTATCTTATTCCTAGCCTGAGTTATGAGGAGAAACGTAAAGGCAGGCAACAGCGAAATTCACACTTTTTCCGAACTTTGAAAATCATTTAAAAAAAAAAATAATTTTTTTTTAAATTTTTCTCTTCACATTTTGCATTGTCTGACATGCTATTATCAAATAACAAAATCTCAAAAGAATTAAAAATATAGAGGTAATAATCATTGGTTCACTTGACATGGAATGACCCTATAGGGACATATGCACTCACCCCACAGGGACACACACACCACACAGCCAGGCACAGATGTGCACAAATCTCCTCATACGTGTGCTATCTTTAATTTCCAAAAATAAACATCTGATTAAAAACAGCCAATGTGCAACACATGTGCCATATAGGGAATTAAGGCAGATATCAGTCACATGAGCTGTCTATTATGTTTATGTGTGAGGTAACATATACTGCCCGGTCGGGGGGAGGGTTTACTGTTGGCTGGAGATTTATCAGGCTGCATATAGCAATCAGTCACAGCTCAGCTTCTACTTTCCTACAGGTCATTAATATGACATATTAAAATTGTATTTTGTTATAGTGTTATAGCTAACATCAGTTATTTATTAACCTGGGCGTAGCCGGGTAGTACAGCTAGTATTTGTATATATAAATTCTTCCTGTTATTCTGGGTGTGTATATATACTGTGAGACAGTGCGGGGGATCATATGCGAGGGGCGCTATGTCTCCCCCAGAATGCGCACTGTCACGTATTGAGCCCGGTGTAGGGTGTGAGAGAAAGGGACGATCCGCTCCCTCCGCTCCAGGTCTTGCAAGGTCCCGGAAGGAGACGCGGAGTTAAAAGCCTGAGCAGGAGGCAGGGCGGGGTTCCCTGTACACAGATTTGTGCCTTAGCTGCAGGAGCAGCAGAGATTGACTGGAGAGGTCTAGAGTTCCAGGGGGCCGTGTGCTATACTAACACGGCCTAGCCCAGGAGGGCTAGGGGAACTCGGGGTGACCCATAACGGAGGCCTTTGGCCTGAAGGACCCGGGTTACTTTATATGAACTGTGTCCTGTGTACCCGGCGGCGACCCGGATTCCGGCAGACTGTGCCACCGCTGTGTGTATCAGCAATAAAAACCAGGTCCTGTTTAAACTACTACCGGGCTCCACGTGTTTCCTGACTTGCAATCCAGGCGCTGCCCCACAATACCCTGTTTCCTGAAAATGAGACACTGTCTTATATTAATTTTTGCTCTCAAAGATGCACCATGTCTTATTTTCATGGGGTGTCCTATTTGTCCATGAAGAAGAATTCATATTTATTGTTGATCAAAGAAAATGAACATTTGCAGTCCCCAATACGGTATCCCATCATCCCTCACTAAGGTAACCCAATCATCCCCTTGCAGCACCCAATACGGTATCCCCTTCATCCCCCACTAAGGTATCCCAATCATCCCCATCATCCCCCACTAAGGTATCCCAATCATCCCCTTGCAGCCCCGATATGGTATCCCCATCATCCCCTTGCTACCCCCAATATGTTATCCCCGTCAGCCTCTTGAGTTCCCCTATATGGTATCAGCATCAAAACACACAGGGACACAAACACACATGGATACACACACACACTCAGAGACACGCACTCAGGAACACACACACACACAGAGGGACATATACACACACACACTCAGGGACATACACACACACTCAGGAACACATACACACTATGGGACACATACAGACTCAGGGACACATACACACTCAGGGACACACACACAGGAACATACACACACAGGGGGACACACACTCAGGAACACACACACAGGGACACTTCTCACCGGTCTGTCACTGCATTTTGGTGCTCCTCTCAGATGCCTGCAGATGTCCAGGTGCCGCTGATGCATGTCGTCCGGCACCACTCTCCTCTCTGTCTCAAATGCCGTAAGTGTACGGTGCCGCTGTGCTGGCCAATCACAGGCCAAGAGCCTCCCGGGCAGCCAATCACAGGGCAGAAGCTGACATCATGCGCCGACTGGCCTGTGATTGGCTACTGGGCAGCTACTGACCTGTGATTGGCTTGGACAACGGCGGGGGGAGCAGAGAGAATACAGCGGTGCCGGTCTATATCCATCTGCGGCACCAGGACATGCTTAAGGATGCCATATTTTCAGGGGGTGCCTAATATTTATAGGCACACTAAACCCCTAGTACATCTTATTTTCGGTGGGTGGGAGGGCCTTAATTTTTGGGGAAACACGGTAATGTGCGGATTTTTATTACATGTATGTTATAATATATTGTATATTAAACAATTGGAATTTCTTTTATCTTGGTGTGGTGAGGAATTTTTACCTTTATGTACTTTTTTCTTAATTTTCATGCAGATGTTTTTTATGTGTACATATTTTTTTATTTACTCAATTTGTTTCCCATTACTTTATTAAAAGTTTCTGGAAAACATTTCTTTCTTTCCCTATTGATCACTTTCATATTAAATCCCCATTAAAGGGAGAGTCACCAGCTGATCTGGGACTGCTGGGACCCAGCAACTCTGCCCTGTCAGCAGACACCCAGCGATCATGTGATTGTCAAGGACCAGAGAAGGGTCAGCTCTGTACCATGCACAGGGCTCAGTGAACACTATGTAGACAGCAAAATAGAAGACAGAAGCATTAATAAGTGGCTTCTGCCTTCACCCCAGGGTCTATGACTCTGTCTAGATTGCAGGGGCAGGAACTTTAACTCTGCGCTGTAAATTTACAATTGCACAGGGTTTAAGCCCAGAAAATGTGGTCATTATGAGGTTAAAGTAATACTCAAGGTTTGTTACTTTTATTTGTTGTGTTTTTCTTTCTGTCACTCATCTAGAGTTGACAGCTTGTCTAGAAATTACAGACAGACAGTGCTTTTATGGACATTGGAAACCCTAATGAATCGTTTAGAATTTAAGTTATAAATGTGTAGACGTCATAATAAAAGCTTGCTATGCTTACCACCTTTTCAGTTGGCCATTCTCAACCACTGAGGACTCTCAGATTCCAATATATATATATATACAGTGATGCCTCAGTTTTCGTTGACTTCGGATATCGTCTGTTTCGGTTTTCGGCGATTTTTTTAAATTGAAAATCGTGTCTCAGTTTTCATCGATGCCTCGATTTTCGTTGATTTCAGTTTGTACATCGCTTCTAATATAGCCATAAAAATGAGATTCCCTTTCCAAAAAATAAAAAGTGCACCCCTCTCTCCCCTCCTCAGCGTCTCCCATAAACCAAAAATAGTTTTTTGTGAAAAAAAAACACTGAATGTTTATTTTCTTTCTGTAAATTAGTGTTTCATATTCCTTTTACAGTCATTTCTGAGTGATTCTATCATTAACCGCTATCTTTATTCACTATGAGATGGGTCTTTTTCAGTGTCTCGAACCAATTAATTCATTTAACATTGATTCCTATGGAAATCGTTGCCTCGATTTTTGTTGATAGTTTTCGGACGAATTATCAGTGAAAACCGAGGTATCACTGTATATACTAGCTGTAGAGCCCGGCGTTGCCCAGGCATAGTAACTTAGTGTTCTTAGTTATAAAGTGAGGGTATGTCTTTGTGTGTGTATGTATGTCCATTATATGTATCAATCCTGTCTCCTCCCCCACCTGCCCCATCCACCCACGTACCCCCCCAAATGTACCCCTCACCCCCACCCCGAAACATCTCCTAAACCCCAAACCTGCCCCATCACAACCTCCCCAAACCTGCACCCCCACCTCCCTAAACCTGCCCCCCCAAATCCACACACCCCCTACATACCCAGAGTCAAATGGGGTGTGTGTGCTAAATTTTGTGATTGTAGATGCAATGGTGCGAATCCCTTTAATGGACATACATACATACATTCATTAATTTCTGTAATTCTTACCTCCCTTTCTTCCATGGCCCTTGAGAAAGCAGCTCTTGCCTCCCTTTCTTCCGTTCCTGAACTCATCTGTAATTCTTGCCTCCCTTTCTTCCATTTCTGTTTACGTGGTCACGTAATCAGCTCAGCTTTTCTCTTAGCGACAATCATTCAGTTACATTCTTTTTCTTATGAGTCATAAGATCAGAATGATCTTGTCACAGAATTTTATAAGCTAACATTCTGTATTCTTCATTGTGACATCATGATGGAGGGGGTGTGACTGTGTAGTGGGTGTGGCTACATGGAGTAAGAGTGCTATGTGGAGTGGATGTGTTTGTATGGAGTGGTGTGATCGCCCATTATTGCATTTTATTGCAATGTTCTAACGAAAAACAAAGAACTCAAAATTGCCAAATAACACTTTATTAAGAATAGAATCATATAAAAAAAAAGTAAAAAGGTTCAAAGAAGAATCACACACAAAAAAAGGCATTGTTTTTGGATAGATTTAATGTTAATGAGCTCTAGTTTTATCCAATTTGCCAAAGCTTGCTACCTTATACACATTGTGATAGAGAATAGCGTTTCTTTTGGGCTGCTATTGGCTTATAATGTATTGAAATGTTGCAACCACAAAAAAAACATACCGTATATACTCGTGTATAAGCCGACTTTTTCAGCCCAAAAATTGGGCTGAAAAGTCGCCCCCTCGGCTTATACACGAGTCATATACGAGTCATATAAGTGGGGGCTGTGTCCGGGAGCAGGAGGAGGCTGGAGGAGGTGGGGGAAGGCTGCAATATGAGCGGCTCGTGACGTGGAGCCGCTCATAACTTATTCATGATATGCACTGCATCCCCCGCCCATCCGCGGGGGGAGCAGTGCATATCCCATTACAGCCCCCCAGCACGGGGTATACAGCCCCCCCCCCCATTCCCTCACAGTATGGCGCCCCCCCCTCCATGCTGCCGCTGCTGTACACTAAATACAGTGTTATTATCTCACCGGCCGGTCTCAGTGAATCCTCCCTCCTCCCTGCGTGTCATGTGACCGGGGCTCACGCCGATGACGTCACCGGCCGGTCACATGACACGCAGCCTCGCAGGGAGGAGGGAGGATTCACTGAGACCGGCCGGTGAGATAATAACACTGTATTTAGTGTACAGCAGCGGCAGCATGGAGGGGGGGGGGGCGCCATACCCTGAGCCTGGGGGCCTGTGCCCCCCCTGAGCCTGGGGACCTGTGCCCCCCCTGAGCCTGGGGGCCTGTGCCCCCCCTGAGCCTGGGGGCCTGTGCCCCCCCTGAGCCTGGGGACCTGTGCCCCCCCTGAGCCTGGGGGCCTGTGCCCCCCCTGAGCCTGGGGGCCTGTGCCCCCCCTGAGCCTGGGGGCCTGTGCCCCCCCTGAGCCTGGGGACCTGTGCCCCCCCTGAGCCTGGGGGCCTGTGCCCCCCCTGAGCCTGTGCCCCCTGAGGCTGGGGGCCTGTGCACCCTGTGCACCCTGAGCCTGGGGGCCTGTGCACCCTGTGCCCCCTGAGCCTGGGGGCCTGTGCACCCTGTGCCCCCTGAGAGCCTGGGGGCCTGTGCACCCTGTGCCCCCTGAGAGCCTGGGGGCCTGTGCACCCTGTGCCCCCTGAGAGCCTGGGGGCCTGTGCACCCTGTGCCCCCTGAGAGCCTGGGGGCCTGTGCACCCTGTGCCCCCTGAGAGCCTGGGGGCCTGTGCACCCTGTGCCCCCTGAGCCTGGGGGCCTGTGCACCCTGTGCCCCCTGAGCCTGGGGGCCTGTGCACCCTGAGCCTGGGGGCCTGTGCACCCTGTGCCCCCTGAGCCTGGGGGCCTGTGCACCCTGTGCCCCCTGAGCCTGGGGGCCTGTGCACCCTGTGCCCCCTGAGCCTGGGGGCCTGTGCACCCTGTGCCTGGGGGCCTGTGCACCCTGTGCCTGGGGGCCTGTGCACCCTGTGCCTGGGGGCCTGTATACCATGTGCTGGAGTCCACCCTCGGCTTATACGCGAGTCAATAAATTTTCCCAGTTTTTGGGGGCAAAAGTAGGGGGGTCGGCTTATACACGAGTATATACGGTAATTTTGGTGTTTTGGACTTTTATTTTTTTTCGTCCGCAGTTTACAGATCTGGTTAATTGATTTTATATTTTGATCGGGCATTTCTGAACATGACGATACCAAATATGTGTATTTTTCATAGTTTTATTTTCAATTGGGCAAAAGGGGGGCGATTTGAACTTTTCTCTTTTTTTTGTTTTTGTTTTTGTTTTTTCTTCAAATTTTTTAAAACTTTTAATTTATTTTACACTGCCCCTTAAGGCGCCTCGGCACTGCATAGTGCGATCGCTTGTGCTGTGCAGAGAAATGCTTCAGCATCATTCTCTACAGCACAAATGATCACTATCTGCCAGTGACATCACTCGGGCATCCCTGGCAGGAAACGAGTCATGACAGCATCTGGGGTCAGCTGACCCCAGGCTGCGATAGCAACACATCAAGGCTCCGTGATCACATCATGGAGCTGCCGATGCCATCGGGAAACAGCAGTTTTGGATCGTGCTGTCAATGATTGACAATGCGGTCCCAAGGGTTAACAGTGCTGATCGGATCATTGATCTAATAGGTGATGTTAGCTACAAGTCAGCTGATCAGATCAGCTGACATCTGGGGGATGATGCTATCTCAGCATGTGAGTTCGCATCAAAGTAAGGCACCACTGCCAAGGACATATAGATACACCCCTGGTTATGAAAGGCTTTTTTTTTCTTTTTTTTAAATAAAAAAAAAGCTTAATTAGGGCTCAGTCACACATTAGTGTTTGCTATTTTTTCTCTGACAGCACACAAACACATTATTCATGTGTCTATTTTCATATTTGTATTTTTATTGATAATTAGAGATATGTCCAATATGCAGACAAAATGCAGACATCTCGCTTGGCTCACTCGGAATGGCCCCTGCCTCTCTGAACTGGAGCACGTCAGCTTCTTGTATTTCTATGGAGCTGACACGATCCTGTACAGAGAGGCAGGGGCCATTCTGGGTGAATCATGCAAGACTCGTGTGTATGTCGCATGCATCTCGCATGGTGGGTTTTTATCCTAAAGGATAAGAACTGACCCTTGGGGTATATGGACCCTTCATAGCTACCCATCAAGTTTGTTTGGGTCTCTTTTATAGCGCTCTACATATCCCATGTTCTCTCTTGATTTAAAGGGATCCTGTCACCTCCAAAACACCTCCTAAGCTAGCAAAACATGTCCCTACAGCATCCTATCACTAATCTCACACTTCTTTTGTCTCCTAAAAGCATCCTGTGAAAGTGCATAAAAACGTTTTAATACTCACTCATTAGTGATTATAATTAGCAGTGACTATATTCTTTAGTCACCAAGGCGGGCTGTTTTGCAGCTCCAGGGATCCACCCTGTCTCGGTGTGTTCTGCTTTGATGTGCAGGCATTGCCCTCCCCCCTCTCTATCACTCACAGAATGCAAATCATTAGTCCTGCCTTCAGTTTCAGTTTCACAGCAGCACAGACAGAGAAAGGGCTGGATCCTCGAGCTGAAAACAACACCCCCTGGTGACTAAAGAATATGGACCCTGCTAATTATAATCACTAATGAGTATTAAAACGTTTTTATGCACTTTCACAGGATGCTTTTAGGAGACAAAAGAAGTGTGAGATTAGTGATAGGATGGTACAGGGACATGTTTTGATATCTTAGGAGGCGTTTTGGAGGTGACAGGATCCCTTTAACAGTTTTATTGGAGACAACCTATGAAATTAGAAGAAAAGCGGCACTCATCATTTGAAGAAAGTTTCTTTTATTGGATCTATCCTGCCAGCGTCACTGCGGGATGATCAGTGCGGGGAGATGGAGTGAGGAGTCGGTGGATGACGGCTTGCTGTTTCGCGGGTTACTGCTTCAACCCTGCAAAACAGCGAGTGGTCGTCAGCCGACTCCTCACTCCATCTCCCCGCACTGATCATCCCGCAGTGACGCTGGCAGGATAGATCCAATAAAAGAAGCTTTCTTCAAATGGTGAGTGCCGCTTCTTCTCTTCTACTGTCAAAGCAATGATGTTTATCTGCTGAGTGTGCAACACCATATTCAGGTGGACTCATAAGCCGTACTACAGGACTAAAGAGTGGTCTGGGAAGCCCCATGCAGAGATCATGGTGCCCGGTGGTTAACCTTTCGTTTCATTGGAACCTATGAAATTTTCAACTATCAGGGGACACACGTCAGGTCAGAGCCGTTTGCTCTTCTGTAAAGGATTTGGAGGGCAGTTGGGGGAAGGGGGGGTTGACACCCTTGCAGCTTCCCTGCAGGAATCAGATCAAACTTGTGGAATAAACTGCGCCGCTGTGTAAAGATGAAGGTCCAAACTGCTGTTCAATAAAATAAAGGGGGAATATTTCAACGCGTTTCTAAGTGTTCTTTCACTTCATTCTCATGACATCCACTGATTACCAGGTAATGACAATAGTGCGGTTTATATAGAGAATGCTGTTTTTCAAAAAGACACATGACTATCATAGTTCAAGGGGTTAAAGTAGCGCTAATACGGTGCTCACAAATAAAAACATATCATTTGATAGGTAAAACAGAAGAATCCTGTTAAATGACATAAAATGGTTTTATTTGCAGGCACCGTGTTAGCGCTACCTTTAACCCTTTGAAGTATGACTGTCGCGTGTGTCTGGCTCTCTTTTTGAAAAACAGCATTCTCTATATAACCTGCACTATTGTCATTGAATGTTAATCGGTGGATTTCCTGAGGATGAAGCACTTTGAAACGCGTTGAAATATTCTCCCTTCATTTTATTGAACAGCAGTTTGGACCTTCATCTTTGCACAGCGGCGCAGGTTTATTCCACACCGTTGATCTGGTTCCTGCACACATGTCCACCGTAGGGAGTGTGGATTCTGCCGAAGCTGTTTTCAGGCTTTTCCCACTGGTTGGTGTCACCCAACCTCACAAGGTGAGCGGCGAGCAGTTCTGAATATACGTTTTCTGGTTATTTTACGCTTTTTGTGGAGTCTGTGCAGGTCAGAGTTCTTCTGCCGGCTCATCAAGTTCTTACACTATATGAGGTAGTTTTAATGTTATGGTTTACATGTGTATAAATGCAATATACAGTCATTTTCACCAAAGACATCAAGTCTCCCCTAAGCTTGGTAAAAGAGAATAGCTCACATGACACAATATCCAATGACTATTAATCAGTTAGGAAAGCTGGAGGATCACTTTGTCTATGTGGGTGCACTATGGCTACATGAGATTGCCATCCCTGTAACCCACAGCTCCATCTCTGCCCTGATTCTTATGCTATCCAAATATCTAACCTGGCCCGGACATTCACTTATTGATCCGATTGTTATTATTTTATTTTTTACATAGATGCAATATGATGTTGGTTGTTTTTTTCATTTGTGATACTCGTGTTTTATAATACTTACCGTTACATTCCATACAGATGGATTGGGGAAAGTGTCTTGATGCATCAGCACTTTATAGGTTTAAAGGAAACCGCACCCTCCCATCACCATGGAAACCAGCCATGATTAATGATAAATGGAAAGTTAACCTACTTATCAGATGGATGTTAATTCATTTTACATGTTCAGTAACATCTTGTGTAGAGAGATACCAGTCTCTTATTGAACATATAATATAACCGACATGTGTAAGAGGAAACCTCAAATTACAAGAACATGTAGTTAGAGAATAGAGCAATTTACACAAGTGATGTGCCTGCTATCATGTGCAGAATAGCTGCGTTCTTACGTCCCTTATTTCTCACTGCTTACATAACACCTTTGTATTCTGGGGCGCTGTAAGGAGATTGTCATCACTCACTTCAGTCCCCCTTCCCCTTGGGCTCACAGTCTGATTTCCTTACCGATCCCACGTACACACACAACATGAAAATTATTCATAAGGAGCCAATAAAACGCTGAGTATTTTTTTGGAGTGTGAGAATCAAGCAAAACATAGCGCCTGGCGCCCCCCACGACTGTGACCTGGACAGATCACTGGTAGTGCGAGGTCACAGCTGTGTAGGCCGTGTGAGGCATGGCTGGCATGGTGCCCCATGGCCGGGGTGCATCACATGGGCTTTGTGAGGTATGGCCTGGCATGTTAGCTCATGGCCAGCATACAGCACATGAGCCTGTTTTTACTGTGTGATTGCTGTGTTAGACCTGACTGGTGCACAATGGGTTAATGGCACCCAGTTCTGAGAATGTGTTAAGGCGCCTTTACATGGCACAACATCGTCAACGACATCACTGATACGTCACGGGTTTGGAGGCGTACCAGCAACATCATTGCAACCTCGTTGCGTGTGACTCTGGCAAGTTGCTACTATAAATCGTTGGATCAGAGTTGACTTGTTTACCAACATGTTGGAAAGCCTGACGATCTCAACTCCAGCAACCTGCTGCATCGTTCTGTGTGACACCGCGATAAAGATGTCGTGGACAAGTTGGCCCATTTACAGCAATGAGCAGGGATCATTCGCGGGGTTTGCGAACAATACCTGCTCACAACATTGTTGGTGAGTTGTCCATGATATCTAGACGTGTGACATCTCACCAGTGATATTGAAATTATGTAAAAAAATGACCGCATGCCCCCGAGATCATTGCCGACATCGTTTCAATGTTGTGCCGTGTAACGGTACCTTTAATTGCTGTTACACCTGACCAGTGCACAAAGGGTTAACTGCAGCAAGGTCTGTGGCTGAGGAATGCTAATTGAAAACAGGTGTGGGTGTGGCAGCCAGGATAAGATGCTGGCTGGTGTTCAGTCAGTGGAGGGAGGAGTTCAGTCTGTGGGAAACATCCAGCCAGTGAGGATGTGATTGTCAGAGGCGTTCTGTCCCTTTGGGACGTGAGGGAAGCCTGCCATTTCCATGCGGGAGGCACCTGTCCCTCTGACGGAGTGTGTGAGAGTCTGTGGCCAGATGGCAGGTTGTGATGGCTCCTGGAGTTGGGGAACCTTGGCCGAACCTGGAGGGTGCTTGCTCAGATGTGTGGAGCTGTAGCCGTGGTCCAGAAGACCTGCCTGGTATGGAGGTTCGGAGGCGGTTGGCATCCTGAAACACGTGCTGGAGGAGACCTTGGAGACGCCTCGTTTACCCGGTAGCTCAGGTTTGCTAAACCCAGTCTGTGCCTGGAAGGGCAGCAGCACCATGAATATTGTATGATGGGTTGTGTGTGTGGACCAGTGTTTATGTGGTCCATGGATGTAGTATGATGAACCGCATCCAGTGTGTAAGTTCCTGGTCAGGCTGGAGCCTGTACTATGCCATGTGGTGTGAGAGACTGAGTACGGCTCAAGGGCCAGGTGGTCGTAGTCACCATTGGGACCGGCCATAGGTTATGTTATGGTCCCGTTCACCTTGGATGAATGTGTGTAGGCTGTCTGCAGTATAGCAGCCTGTATGAGACCTATGAACAGAGCTGTACCTGGATCCTGGTGGGTCTGTGTGTCTCTGGTGTTCCATTAAGGTGGGGATATGTACCATGCACTGAGACTACAAATGTCTCATACAAGGGGTTCCGGGTTATGTAGCATGTAAATAGATAATGTAAAGAGAGCCCGGCAGCTGGAACCGCCATTGGGATCGACGGTTAGGTTCTGATGTCATTCCGTCGATAGATATTAATATGACCACCATTGGAGCTGTCATAAGTGCTCCTAGTGTTCAATGGAGATGTGGTCACGGATCCCGGTGAATGTAGTCCTAAATGTAATCTGTGTTCTATTGTATATGTAATGTATGTTTTATGTGATAAGACATTGCACAGAAGCACTCTTAGTTTACTTATGTGCTACCAGGTTTATGTTATGTGTGGCGATAAACAGGTGGAGATTTGTTTCATTTAAGCACGAGTCAGTGTCAGTTACGCTGCAACTGGGTCCTCCGTATGCACTGGGCATGCACTAACCTCACAGCAGTCTCAGTGCAGGAGATGCGGTTGTACACAGGCCATAGTCTCCTATGTACAGGAGCTGCTGTTTTTGAGGTGTGTGTTGTACTCAGACATTTAGGCTACATTCACACTCGGCGTTTTTGCTGCGTTATGTGAGGATCAGTTTTTCTTGCAGTTTCTGCATGAGAAACAGGATCCTCATTTTGCAAAAAAGCATCACAAATGCATCTCCCCCAAGAGCAAGCGACACTACTCCTTCCTCCTCGACCTCTCTGTTGCCTTTGACACTTTGACCACTCCCTTCTACTTAAAATCCTGGAATCTCTTGGCATCACTGACCTAGCACTCTCCTGGATCTCCTCATACCTAATGGACCAGACTTTCAGCATCACCCACTTTCTCTTCGCTCTACCCCCTATCTGTCGGTGTTCCCCAGGGCTCGGTTCTGGGACCACTACTCTTTTACATCTACACTCTCAGCCTAGGACAACTCATTGAGTCCCACGGCCTCCAGTACCATCTCTACGCCGATGACACCCAGATCTACCTGTCTGGCCCCGACATCACCTCTCTATTATCCAAAATTCCACAATGCCTGTCTGCAATCTCATCCTTCTTCTCTGCTAGCTTCCTTAAACTGAACATGGACAAAACTGAGTTCGTCTTCCCCCCCCAAAACCACTCTCCCCCACTACCTGACCTATCCATCATTGTCAATGACTGCTCACTCTCCTCAGTCTGCCACGCCCCCCACGCTAAGTGCCTCGAGGTAATCCTCGACTCTTCCCTCTCCTTCAAGCCCACATTCAGGCCCTCGCGACCTCCTGCCGACTCCAGCTCAAAAACATTTCTCGGATTCGCACTTTCCTTGACCACGACACGGCTAAAACACTGCCCTCATCATCTCCTGCCTTGACTACTGTAACCTCCTGCTTACCGGCCTCCCCGCTACCTCCCTTGCACTTCTCCAATCTATCCTAAATTCTGCTGCCTGACTAATCCATCTATCTTCCTGCTAGTCCCCTGTCTCCCCCTCTGCCAAGCCCTTCACTGGATCCCCACTTCTCAGAGATCCCAGTTTAAAACCCTACCCATGTCTTACAAAGCCATCCACAACCTGTCCCCACATGTCTGCTATGCTCTTAGCCACATCTGTACCAAAAATTCAAGTTGGATCGCGATGGGATCATATTTTAAAATATTTAACTATTATAGCGTCAATGGGTCATTCCATATCAAGTGATCTAAATATGAAT
This sequence comes from Allobates femoralis, assembly GCA_033576535.1. Taxonomy (NCBI): domain Eukaryota; kingdom Metazoa; phylum Chordata; class Amphibia; order Anura; family Aromobatidae; genus Allobates; species Allobates femoralis. Next base: position 79,519,328 of record JARQOC010000011.1, read on the forward strand.
ATTTTTTTTACCTGACGTCTTTAGATTTTTTTTAATTTATTTTTCTATTTGAAGTACAACTTTAGTTAATTACAAATTAAACGTTTTGAATTCTTAATCAGTTAATTTTTATAGATTGTTAAAGTTTTGAAAGCGCGAATTTTGGCCTGGAATGACTTTACATTTTTTATCATATGTCGGGCTAGAATTAAGATAATGAGGTGGGAGAGGCATCATTTTTCTCAGAACGGTACGGGCCTTCATTTGAGATGTCAGAAGACTGTTTCTTAATATTTTGTTAATAATTTTGTTATATTTTGTTAATAATCTGCATATTCATAAAGGCTCATCAACATAATGAGCTGGTCTATGACTCACTGAATGTCTATCACATACACATTCTGATAAGATAATAGGAATCTATAGAATAAAGCTACCTAAAGAACTTATTGCCAAAGCAACTATACGATCCTGGAGAGCCTTGGTAGTTAAATCATACATCTCCCACCCTACTTCTACACCACATTGGATCTCAATTGAACTCCTGCCAATACTTTCGACAGATATTAACATTCGCACGTGGATGAACTGCGGAATTAAAAACCTTCCAGACATATTAGATAAAGACCTTCAACTCCTGCCATTCCCACTACTCCAAAATAAATATGCACTATCAAACGATGAGCAAATTAACTGGAACAAGATCAACAACTTTCTATCAAAAAGCAAAACCAACTTTAACTTGCCGCAGAATGTTGCTCAGTTATTCCGCTTTGGCCAGACCAAGATTTTTTTGGTCACTCAAAAACATTTACAAAATTTTCAACTTAAATTCAGCTTTCCTAAACTCTTCAAACCTTGAAATATGGAGCAAAGAATTACAAGTCCCTCTCCCCACCAATACACTAGAAGGAACTATCAGAATGGTCTACAAAAGTCTTTCTTGCTCAACTCTGATCGAATCATACTATAAGACTCTTAACAGATGATACTTCACGCCTACTAGACTGCATCAATTCTCGAGTGAACAGTCCCAACTGTGTTGGAGGAATTGTGGTCAACCAGGCACGATGATCCACACCTTTTGGGAATGCCCTTTATTGAGTACGTTTTGGAGGGAGGAGCATTTCCTCATTTGTGACATTGTTAACCTAGATCTTGACTTGACTCCAGAACTAGTGTTACTAATGACTTACCAACTCAATTAAGACCTCTTATTGTACACATACTATTAGCAACTAAGAATTGGATCGCAGCAAGATGGAGAGACCCCAACCCCCCCACTCTAGAATAACTCTTATGAACTATCATATTCCAGAAGACACAACTTACAAAAAACTTATAACAAGAAATGGTCACACAGGAATTTATATTTTACTCCTCCTGAACTCTGATTTCTTCATCTACTAAGTTGTATAAGAAGAAGAACTAGATAAGCTCCTCGTTCTCGTTTCCCTTCAGCTGTCCTTCCCCCTTTAATCCCCTTCTGCCCTCCCCCCACCTCCCTTCGTCTGTAAACGTATGATGATTATTAACAAGAAAGTTATAACTTGATGCCTTTACTAAAACTTATTTAATGCCATGTATTTAATGTAAATTTTTCTTATATGTTGTTTGACACAAAACTTACTAAAACTGTTGAACAAGGAATCTATAGAACAGTTACTAATGCTCCACAACTCACACCACTTTGTGCTGCAAAGTACAGTATACATAATATTAACAAAATATAACCAAATTACCGTATATACTCGTGTATAAGCCGACCCGTGTATAAGCCGACCCCCCCCTACTTTTGCCCCCAAAACCTGGGAAAACCTATTGACTCGTGTATAAGCCGAGGGTGGACCCCAGCACAGGTGTACAGCCCCCAGCAGTGTGGTATACAGGCCCCCCAATGGTAGTATACAGCAGCCTCCCCAGTGGCATATACAGGCTCCAGTAGTATATACAGCAACCCCAGTGGTATACAGCAGCTCCCCAGTGGTATATACAGACCCCACCAGTATATACAGCAGCCCCAGTGGTATATACAGCAGCCCCAGTGGTATATACAGCAGCCCCAGTGGTATATACAGCAGCCCCAGTGGTATATACAGCAGCCCCAGTGGTATACAGGCCTCAGCAGTATATACAGCAGCCCCAGTGGTATATACAGCAGCCCCAGTGGTATATACAGCAGCCCCAGTGGTATATACAGCAGCCCCAGTGGTATACAGGCCTCAGCAGTATATACAGCAGCCCCCAGGGGTTATACAGCAGCCCCCAGGGGTTATACAGCACCCCCCAGGGGTTATACAGCACCCCCCATGGGTTATACAGCGGCCCCCAGGGGTTATACAGCGGCCCCCTGGGGGTACCCAGCAGACCCCTGGGGGTACCCAGCAGCCCCCTGGGGGTACCCAGCAGTCCCCTGGGGGTACCCAGCAGCCCCCAGGGGGTACCCAGCAGCCCCAAAATGCTGGCACTCGCCCCCCTTACGCCCCCCCCCCCCCGCTGCTTCTCTTACCATCCCGGTGTTCTGATCAGCGCCGCTCCTCGGTGCTGCTTCTTCATCCTCTCGTCCTCGCTGAATCCGGGATCTCTGGCTGTCGCGCGATGACGTCATATGCCTGCGACGGCCGGGGATCCCGGATGCAGCGAGGACGGGAGGATGAAGAAGCAGCACCGAGGAGCGGCGCTGATCAGAAGACCGGGATGGTAATATATAAGCAGCGGGGGGGGGCCCTTACAAGGGGGGACAGTGCCAGCTTTTGGGGGGCATATATGAACTGCTTCCCCCTGCCGCTGATTGACAGGGGGAAGCAGTGCATATATAATGAGCGGCCCCACGTGACGGGGCCGCTCATACAGCAGCCTCCCCCGCCTCCTCCAGCCTCCACAGCCCCCACCACGCAGAGACTACCGTATTGACCCGTGTATAAGCCGAGGGGGAACTTTTCAGCCCAAATTTTGGGCTGAAAAACTCGGCTTATACACGAGTATATACGGTATTAACAAAATATTAAGAAACAGTCTTGTGACATATCAAATGAAAGCCCGTAGTGTTCTGAGAAAAATGATGCCTCTCCCACCTCTTTATCTTAATTATCTTCGAATTTAAAAAGTGATTTATTCAAATACTCTATAGTTAAATCAGGATTTATAAAATCCTCTGTGCTGGAAGTTACAGGTTCTTCAGAATTTTGTGCCTGCAGAGGATTTTTCTTTCTGTTTCACTACATGGAATGAAAGTGTGGGATTGCTGAGTCCCTTTGATGGGTTCTGCTTCCTGTAACCGATGTTTTAACAAACTCTCCTCCTCTTCGTAGTCCTGGTTTGTACAATATTCAATACAATATTGTTCATTCTCAGGTTGAGCTCTAACAAAGCTTTCTCCTATATGTCCTCTCCTGCTTCTAAGCTGTAGCATATCAAAATAATACAGTAATGTCTAAAAATCATGGATTATTTGGTGAATATAGACCCCATGCTTTTAGACCACAGGCTAAACAAATCTGAATTCAAGATTTTCGAATTGACACTATAATAGTTAAATATTTTAAAATATGATCCCATCGCGATCCCAACTTGAAATTTGGTACAGATGTGGCTAAGAGCACAGCAGACATATGGGCAGTTTTTGAAATATTTAAATTATGCCGATTTTTTGGAAATACGTTTTAAAATTTTGTGTTTGCGATCGCATGGGTAAAATATTAACAAAGATCCTCTTGTGACATATCTGGTGAAAGCCTGGACAGTTCTGAATAGAACGGTGTTAATTTTGTTTCTCTATCTTCTTTCTAGCCCGAGATATGATAGAAAATGTAAAGTTGACCAGGACAAAATTCGCACTTTTTGAAAACTTTAAAAATCTGTAAAAAATTAACTGATAAAAAAATTCAAAGCTTATTTTTTGTAATTAACTAAAGTTGTACTTCATATAGAAAAAAAATAAAAAAAATCTGAAGACGTCAGGTAAAAAAAATATTCATTTTTGGATCACTTGACATGGAATGACCCTATTGGAGAAAAGTTGCGGCACCCCATATGGGCCTCTTAAACCACATTTAATTTCTTCTGTTGATATCCGTAGGAGTCTGAAAGAAATAGACATTGTAGTCTACTCCCATATAAGAGGGTCCTTCTCTCCTACAAGCAGTGTAAAGCCACATTACATGGAGCACCACAGGGTCATACACCGGGGCACTCTGCCTTGGGGGGGACCATGTTTATAGCTCTAATGCATAAAGCTAGAACCACCACTATGTCATTTATCTATTTCTCCACATGTTTGTAGTGACTACTAATAGATCATATTTTAGTGCCTGCAGTTTATATACTAATAAATATTCCCTTTGTCTGTCTACCAGGTAGATATAATACACATTTCAGAGAGCTTATTATGGCTGCCCATCACATCACATCGCATTGCAACCAGGAGCTATTTAATGTTTTATTTATATGTGACCACAATGTGCTACTTGATGAGGTTCTTACTTATTCATGAAGGTTACTTAGTGACATCAGAAAGACAGAACGAAGAGCAGTGTTCAGGGGTCTGCTGAAGCAGAAGGCGATGCCCTGGGAGGGGAGATCTAATTCACTTTCTTGATTCTTCACAGATTTTCCATGAACAACAGCAGGCAGCTATGGGCAGGAGAGGACCGATCAATGGTCAGCCGTATGCAGAAGAAGTTTTGGGAAACAAAGCAAGTGTTAATCAAGGTTACGGGAAAGAAAGAGGATGAACACGTGGTTGCTTCAGATGCTGAGCTGGATGCCAAACTTGAGGTAGAGAGATACAACTGTACACTATTTACTGACTCTGACAATAGGACCACATTGATTATAAGATTCACCCAAAATAAGAAGGTCCGTGCAAAACAGGTTCAACTATGAAGGAATATTACAGAAAAAGTATTGAATTATTCATAGAATTGATATGCGCAATTATGTGCAGGCTCATGCAGGAACCTTGGAGGCCTCTCCGATATGCTTAGAGATGTTGCTCATTGTCGTCAGCATTTTTAGGACCTACATAGAGGGTGGTCCTCTTTCTAATACAATGGCCTCAGAGGGTTCTTGTATCGATGGCATCCTTGGAGATCTTCCCTCCTGCACTCCTAATCTTCAAGGTGTCTAAATTCATCTGAATAAATCATATTAGCGACATGACAATTTCAGGTTCTGCTATAAGAAATATTTGTTTTTGATGAGAGAACTTGCATCTCTCCCATGCAGGCAAAAACACATAATGTAGTGTAAGATAGTCACAAGATGTCATCTTAGCTCACCAGTGTACATTTACATACATTGCCTAATTCATGTAAAAACTTTTAAAGAAACTCTAAACTTATAAAAATGCAAACATGGCTTTGATCACCTTACAAAAGTGCTGTGTGCTGAGCACACTTTCTCCATTATGTCTCACAAAAAAAGGACACTGAAAGAATAGAGTTGAGTCTAAACATTTGGCCTTAGAACTCAATTTGCCCCATTGAAGTAAATAGGTACATTAGGGGGCAAGACTGAATCTTGATTTTGGGGAGAGAAAAATAACTAACAATCAGTGTTTGTACAATAAGGAGCATACTAAATGCTAAGGACTCCAATGCCCTTACACCAAGGCATACATTTCGCTGACCCAAAGCCATCAGAAAAGTTGGATACAATACATATGAATAAACACCAGAAATTTTGGGATTCTGAAACAAAATGAGAAACTTTTGGACATTTGGTTTAGCAGTATGTCTGCAATAGAAGGATTGAAGCATACATTGAAAAGAGCACCCTGCCTACAGTGAAACATGCTGGGGGCTCAGTTATGCTCTGGGGCTGCTTTGCTTTCTCTGGCAAATGAAACCTGCACTGTGTGCAGGGCAAGATCAGGAAGTTAGAGGTAAAACACCATCTGTGAGGAAGCTGACTCTTTGCCATCATTGGACTTTCCAACATTTGAAGATATTCTCAAAATCCACAAGTGCTTTGTTTCAAAAGAATTCCTGAAAGATTTTGAAATGTACTCACAGTCACCTGACTTGAAATCCATAGAAAATCTTTGGTGGAATTTGAACAAGGTCTTGTCAGTACACAATCCCATGAATACTAGTAAACTAGTGGCCATTGCCCATGAGGAATGCTTTAAAACTACTCAGGAATGACGCTGCCAGAAGCTGGTGTTTGGCTCTGCAGCAAAGGTGCTCTATTAAGTGTTGAATAGTTATGGATGGGCGAACCTGCCAATATTCGAGTTTGGCAGACCCAACGGGACTTTTTTGACATTTCGAGTCTGGGATTGAATGTGACTCAAAATTGAGTTTGAGCCCTGAACTCAAACTTTAAAGTTATTGGATGGTGGTTGGGGCTGTACAAAGAACTAAATTAGTGTTTAAAGATCAGCGCTATACTTACCGGCATCCGTCCATCTCGTTAACTTTCTGATTAGTCACTGGGGAGGGGTGCAATAGCCAATCACAGACACTGTCACAGAGAATGGGCATTTGTGATTGGCTGTTGGAGTAACCTAAAAACAGCCCATACATTTTAGCATCTACTCTGAATGGTAGATGTTGAAATGTATCGGCTGTTTCCAGGTTACTCCAACAGCCAATCACAGATGCCCACTCTCTGACAGCATCTGTGATTCGCTATTGTGCCCTCGCCAGTGAATATCCGGAAGTTAATGAGCGGTGCCGGAAGTGCAATCGCGCAGACCCCGGTAAGTTTAGCTGATGTTTAATCACTATATTGTTTAGTTTTACAGCTCCTCGCCGAACGTGGAGCCGAATTGTAACACAGACTTCTCAGAGAAGTCCGTGTTCAGGGTCTGTGCCCAAACGATAGTTGTTCGGTACATAACTCAAACTGTACAGTTTGGGTTCGTCCATCCATAGTACTGAAAACACTTGTCATCCAGGGGTTGAATGATTTTTCAGACTGCAGTAGTCAGTATAAAGGCCCCGATACACAGCATGATATCCTTAACGATATCGCTCAAACGTCATGGATTTGGAGTCGTTCAAGCAACATTGTTAGAATGTCGTTGTGTGTAACACTGAGATTCAACTACGATAAGTCATTGGATCGGTGATCGCAGGTTTGAGAACATGTTCTCAAATAACATGATCAACGATCAGCCAACCTGCTATATCGTTGTGTGTGACACCGCGATAACGATGTTGTGGACGACTTCGCCCAGTCACAGCAATGAGCAGGTATCGTTCCCTGGGTTGTGCGAACGATAGCTGCTCACAACATCGTTGGTGAGTCGTCTACGATATCTAGACGTGTGACATCTCACCAACGATGTCAAAACGATGTCGGAAACGACCACGCGCTCTCAAGATCGTTGCTGACATCGTTTCAACGTTGTGCCATGTAACGGTACCTTTAGTGGTATTTTGTGTAGAATCTGGAGAAACCCCTTGTTATATTAGTTGTGTTGAGATATTTATTCTTTTTTTCTTTTGTTTATGAGCAAATGGTCCAAACTGTTCTATTTGCAATAAACCGAACTTATAATCGGGTTTGATTAATTTTGATTGCAACGGTAGAATATATTGAGGAAGTCAATAAGGGTTTACAGAGTAACTAATTGCTAAAGTCTGATTTCTGCTCAGTATGGCATTTTAGGGTGCATTTGAGTTATTGAACATCATTTAGATTATTTTATATTGCTGAACTCACAACTTACTCAATTCTCTAATTGTATCATGATGACCTCTGTGAAATATTATCTATGTTCCGTTATTTTATACTGGTGTTTTCAGTGATGACTTTATTGGTGTGCTTTCTCTATAATCTTCAGATATTTAATTCAATTCAAACGACAGGATCTGAATTGCTTAAAATTATTGAAAAATATCATCAAGCTCTAAACGGTATGTATAGATTATTATATATGTGTAATGCAGTGTAATTATAAAGACTTCATTGATGTTTTAATCAAAGGGAAGTATATCATATGTAAAGTGAGAATCTGTATAATTGCATATGCACATGGATAGAACATTCATGCTTTTTGGGTGCTCAGTATAGGAGTGCTCCATAGACTGAAGATATTGTCATCAAAACTTTTTTTCTGTTTCTTGCCCTAATTTAAACTAATTTGTAATACAGCTACATTAACCCCTGCACCCCCAGGTGATTCTCTGTTATTTTCATTTTGCCTCCCTCTCCTCCAAGAGACATAACCTTTTTATTTTTCCATCAATATGGACATATGAGGGCTTGTTTTTTGTAGGACGAGTTATACTTTTAAAGGACATCATTCATTTTACCTTCTAGTGTACGGGAAAACAGGAAAATATTCTAAGTGCGGTGAAATTGCAAAGAAAGTGCAATTTCACAATTGTTTTTGTTTTTTTTATTTACCGTGTTCACTATATGGTAAAATCAACAAAACTGACCTGCCAATACTATTTCCTAGATCCGTACGAGTTCATAGATACCAAACATGGATCCTTTAAAGTTTATCTAAATGATGAAAAAAAATGTAAAACGTATTAAAAAAATGATTGCGGATTTGGCGCCATTTTCCGCAACCCGGAACATTCTCATTGTTTGGGATCTAAGCCTGTGTGATGGTTTATTTTTTTGCATCTTGAGTTGACTTTTTCAATTATACCATGTTTGGGTAGATTCAATGTTTTGATCGTCTGTTATTGCATTTTATTGCAGTGTTGTGGCAACCCCCAAAAAATGTAATTTGGGCGTTTTGACTTTTTTTCCATTATGCATTTTACCGATCAGATTAATTTATTTTATACTCTGATAGATCCGGCATTTCTGAATGTGGCAATGCCAAATATGTGTATTTTTTTAATAGTTTTATTTTCAATGGGGCAAAAGAGGGGTGGATTTGAACTTTTATGTGTTTTTTTTCATAGTATGAGAAACTTTGTTTTTAGGCCTTTTATTGATTTTATTAGTCCTCGTAAGGGACTTGAAGCCTGCACTCTTTGATCGCATCTGCTGTTCAGAGCAATTCTTCAGCATCTCTCTGAACAACAGAAATGCTGATCTGTGAACGCCAGCGCTCAGCTGGCACTCATGGGAACTTTGTAATGACAAAGACAAGAGTCATAATGTCACCCCTTCCTGTCATGACGACCCATTGGCGCCCTGTGATTGCGTCATGGGGCAGCTGATGGAGGTGGGGAACAGCGCGATTCCCGCCAAAGTGTGTTGGACCGCACTGTCAAACTCTGATCTAACTAGTTAACAAGCGCACATGTCGATCAGATCAGTCGACATATGCAGAGGATGATTTCAGCTGACATTGGTTGTGAAGGGGTTAAAAATGACCTATCCTTACCTCACTACACTATCTAATTACTATTGATTTTGTTCTTTTTCGTGATGATGCTTCATTTGAGAATCTCAGTGCATGTCACTTGCGGAGGTTTGACTGATGTTCAAACACCGCTGGGTGCTCTATCAGTGTACACTCCGTGTTTCTTGCATTAGGGAATCTAAGCCTGAAACACAGAGCGCGCTGTCACTGTGACAATTGCTCAATGACAGCGCACAAAAACCAGACCAGCCCCTGAAACAAGCATCGCTGATTAAGCTTGGTCTCAGGGATCGGGTAGTGGTTGTGTCTGTGACCGCAGCCTCTGCCTCTGATCATGCTTCATTGGAGTATCCTAGCATGCATTAGGATTCTCAAATAAAGCATCATCAGGGGAAGTAGGAAATGTTTAATGTAGCCATATTAGACATTTTTTTACATTAGGGCAAGAAATAGGGATTTAGATGAAAATTTCTTTTGCCTTCGGACCACCCCTTTACAGGGATTGTCCAATTTTTGGGACTGATATACATATATTATACTCATATGCATGTAATAAAGCTAAATATAATTTTTACAAGTGGGTTTTTACTGAACAATGTGCACCATTTGCCTTCTGTACCTTCTGTGTTGCACTCTCTATTGCTGACTGCAGATTGAGTTAACTGAGAATCTGTCAGTCAGCCCAGTATGATGTCTGAAGGAGAGTTTGTAACTGTTTTATCTTTCTTTCTGAGCTGCTCTCTGCTAATTAATGACTGCACACCACCCTTTAGTGTGCAGGCAAACAAGAGTCCTCTAAAGGCCAATTCATGCAATATTTGTAATTAGAACCAATTGTAAAAATTAAAATTAGCCCAAAAATACATGCATTTAAGTTTGTTTTTTTTAATTATCACCCTAAGGAGGACAACCACCTTTATTCTCTTATGCCTTTTCTAGCTCTGTCCTTGGAAGAAAATGACTTTGGTTTGCACCTGAAAGTCCATGCTCAGCAAAACAGCACCCGAGCTGGGAAAATGTTGAAAGTCACTGGCAATGCTTTGTGCTCATCTGCGGGCCAGAGGTATACCATTACCTTTATTTACTCTTTCAGGATACTTTAGATATTATACTTAGCAAATTATATTCAGCATAAATGTTAAATGGGTCACCAGAAGGTTAGTAAAGAAAAAAAAGAAATATGCAACTATTCATTTTTAAAATCCATTTTCTCTTGCGCTTCATAGGGGACGCAGAACCATGGGTTATGCTGCTATCCTTAGGAGGCTTGACACTAAGTGAATTCTGAAAGAAATAGAACAGATTGGCTCCTCCCCCACAGCATTCACCCCCTGGCTGGGCCAGGCCCCGACCAGTTTAAGTTTAGTGTCTGTAGGAGGCCGATGTGGTCTGAAGACCCACATCTTTTTTAACTTTCAATTTTATTATTTTTCATTATTTTTTTTCTACAGAATAAGTTTTTAGACGGGCGACAGCCCCCCTTTAAGAGGGCTGCTTTCCCAGCCACCAACAGGCATGACCGTGGAGTGTCGCGCCTCCACGAATTCCCTTCTGCTCCGTTGGATCTCTAAGGGATACGCCATATTTTAATTTTTTCATGGATATCAAGGGCGACGGTTTCCTTTAAAGGAGCTGATTTCCCAGCCATCAACAGAAAGGCACATGGAGTATCGCCTCCTCATATACCCCTCTGCACCTGGCGTATAATAATAATAATAATATTTATTAATTTATGTAGCGCTATTAATTCCATAGCACTTTACATACATGAGTAATGCTGTCTCTCTTGGAGCTCACAATCTAAATATCCTATCAGTATGTCTTTACAATGTGGGAGGAAAACGGTGTGCCTGGAGGAAACCCACGCACACACAGGGAGAACATACAGACTCCTTGCAGATGTTGTCCTTAGTGTCCTTGGTGGGAATTGAACCCAGGACCTCAGAACCCCAGCACTGCAAAGGCTGCAGTGCTAACCACTTGAGCCACCGTGCTGCCCATCATCCCAGTCCTGTGGGACGCTATGGACCTCCTCAGCCACCTATAAAAGGGGCCTACGTCACAGGATTAAAAGTGCAGCCCACAGTCACACTGAGGTCTTGCTTAGCAGCATATTCTCCTGTGTGAGGTAACACTGCTGCACACATACAGCGATGCTGGCAGTCATTTCATCTTGTGAGACGGTGACAGACCTCCAGGGTAAGTCAACACCCGTTGCCGGTGTAGCTCCTGACACCGGTGTCTATAGAGTTGATGGCTCCCTAACAATTCTCCTTTGACTGGCTTCACACCACGGTGTGATCTGATTCGGGGCTATCCGCTATGGACTGGACAGCCCCAGACCGGATCAGCACACAGAACCAGAGGGCCAAATATGCCCTCCGGTCCGGTGTGCATCCGGACGCAGCTGCTGATGTATGAGGGCCGAGGCTCGCAGGGAGCTAGTCCTGAAACAACAGCGGCGTGCAGCCGCAGGTGTCCGGTTCCCGGATCCTTCCGGACCGGGGCAATCTGGCCCCATAGGCTCCCATGTTAGGGAGGGCCGGATTGCACCGGATCCAGGAGACGGCAATTTGGGGAGATTTTTCTCCCTGGACACAAACGTTGCAAGCAACGTTTTTCTGTCCGGGAGAAAAATCCGAATTCCGGATTCTTCCGGAGAGATGGAAACCAGATGGCAGATAGCTGCAATCCGGCTCCATCTGACCCCATAGGATGCTATGGGGCCAAAATCCGGTCCGGGGCTGTCTGGTTTACAACGGACAGCCCCGGATTGGATTAAAACCTGGTGTGAAGCCAGACTTACACATTAGGCTTCCGGAGTGCCGCCGATCTGCTTCTTCACCTCAGCTTCCCTAAATTTAGGCCCCAGCTTTGGCCTAGTTGCGCTTCTCGCTTTTGGCCCGTCCCTTTGATACAGGGTTCCCGCACACATTCCTGATGTGACGTCACATCGGGCGCGAATCCGATCCTCCGCTCCTGTCCCCGCCCACCGTGTATTCCGTCTCCTGCGTGAGGTAACACTGCTCCTGCGCTCTTTTCTGTATTATACAGCACAGCTTAGGGACATTTCTTCACCGCTAGCATTCTGGAAGGTGGTTTTTGGGTCGGTACCAGTCTTTGGGACACAAGACCATCGGGCTGCTAAAGGGGGGAGATCTCCTCTTTTCTGGTAAGAGTAGACCCCTGGGCTACAGGGCTCTAGAGCCATCCAAATCTCTTTGGGATAGCTGAAAAAGCCCTCACCTGCAGCAGCTCTGCTACAGCACCTCTATACAACCTGTTTAAGTTGATTCTAGCAGGAGTGCCACTATCTTTATTAACATGCAAACCTCTAAATCATGCGTCACCTGTCACCTGACCCTTCCGAGTGGTCACACCACACTGCCAGGCCTGCGTCCCCGCAGAAGCTCAGGAGCTCTCCGCCAATGCCGGAGCAACTAGTGCTCCAAGCCTGCCAGACTGGGCACTATTCTTCACCCAATCCCTGGAAAAGCTGTCAAACTCCCTGGTCCAGGCTATGCAGCACCATCCCCTGGTCACGTCTTTCCAGGATGGTGCACAGGACCCTATTCGGGAGTCCGCAACTGTCGAGGACAGGCGATGTCCAGTCACGACAGAGGCAGCTAAGAAATGGTCTCACAGAAACGTCTCACCCATTTCTTCCCATGGCTCTTGCGCCTCTCCCTCACAGTATTTGAGACCGGGCTCCTCTGCTACGGTCGAACATCATATTCTAGACTCCGAATCAGACATGGACGACCCTTTTGATCTAGAATCCCTTGAGACTCAGGCCATGGTCGATGACCTGGTGTCAGCCTTCAACCAAACGCTTAAGATAGGCAACCTTATAACCACGACTACGGACCATACTTTCTCATTTAAGAGAGTGAAACGTCAGCAAGACATTTTTGCCAACCATCCTGAGTTCCAGGATATTCTGTCCAAACAACGGGAATGACCGGATAAAAGGTTTGGGGGTCGCAAACCCTTGAGGTTCGTTACCCCTTTCCCCCAGCCCTTACTAAGGATTGGGCAGATTCACCGCCGGTCGACTCCCCCCTCCCCCGCCCTCCAGTCTCACGACTAGCGGCAAAGGCTATATCGTCCTTGCCAGATAGGTCCTCTATTAAAAACCTAACAGACAGGCATGTCGAGCATTTAGCACTGTCAGCCTTTGAAGCAACGGAATCGGGTCTATTGCCTTCGTTCTCCTCAGTCTGGGTGGCCAAGGTAATAATAATAATAATTTTTATTTATATAGCGCCAACATATTCCGCAGCGCTTCACATTCACAATACAAAGCTCACATTTAAACAATCATGAGAAACAATTAGAAAATACAATGCCAAAAACAATACAATACAAAGCATAACATAATACAATAATTGGAGCAAAAAATGGCAACCCTGCTCATAAGAGCTTACAATCTAACAATGAGGTGGGGGTGACAAGGTATAGGTGCTCATTTGCAATGAAAGTATAGTCAACTTGAGGAGATGGGGAACAGATAGGAGCAGAATAAGTGGCCGCAACCCGTTATATGTGATCCACTTGAGGCGGAGCGGATAGGCTATGTCTAGATGACTAACTAGGGATCATGATAGGCCGTCATAAAGAGATGTGTTTTTAGGGATTGCCTAAAACTATTTAAGTTGTGGATACCTCTAATTTTTTTGGGTAGAGCGTTCCAAAGAATTGGTGCGGCTCGGGAGAAGTCTTTGAGCCGGGAGTGGGAGGTTCGGATTAATGCAGAAGTGAGTCTAAAGTCACTTCCAGAGCGAAGAGAACGGCTGGGGTGATAGACAGAGATGAGGGAGGAGATGTATGGGGGTGCTGCACTATGAAGAGCTTTGTGGGTGAGAACAAGCAGTTTGAAATGGATCCTGTAGTATATAGGCAGCCAGTGCAATGAGTGGCATAGAGCAGAAGCGTCTGAGTAACGATTAGCTAGATAGGTAATCCTGGCTGCTGCATTAAGGATGGACTGGAGAGGGGACAGTCTAGTGCGGGGGAGGCCAACTAAGAGAGAGTTACAATAATCAAGGCGGGAGTGAATCAGGGCCACAGTGAGGGTTTTTGTAGTTTCCAAGGTGAGAAAGGGGCGAATTCTGGAGATGTTCTGCAGGTGCAAGCGGCAAGAGCGGGAGAGAGCTTGTATATATGGAGTGAAGGAAAGATCAGAGTCAAACATAACACCCAGACAGCGAGCCTGCTGACTCGACACTATTGTGGTGCCGCACACTGAGAGAGATGTCATATTTAGGGAGGTTAGTGGAGGGCGGGACCAGGAGTAGTTCAGTTTTGGAAAGATCAAGTTTCAGGTAGAGAGTGGACATGATATTGGAAACTGCGGTTAGACAGTCATTGGTGTTCTTTATTAGAGCGGGAGTAAGGTCAGGGGAAGAAGTGTATAGTTGTGTGTCATCAGCATAAAGATGGTACTGGAGACCAAATCTGCTGATGGTCTGTCCAATCGGGGCTGTGTAGAGTGAGAAGAGAAGAGGTCCAAGGACTGAACCCTGAGGGACTCCAATAGTGAGAGGAAGAGGGGAGGAAGTGGAGCCGGCAAATGATACACTGAAAGAGCGGTCAGAGAGATAGGAAGAGAACCAGGAGAGAGCCGTGTCCTTGATGCCGATGGAGTGCAGCATAGCGAGTATGAGATGGTGGTCAACAGTCTCAAAGGCTGCAGAGAGATCAAGAAGGATAAGCAGAGAGTGGTGACCATTACGTTTTGCCGTCAGAAGGTCATTGGTCACCTTGGTGAGAGCAGTTTCTGTAGAATGTAGGGGGCGGAAACCAGACTGTAATGGGTCTAGAAGAGAGTGAGTGGAGAGGTAATGAGTGAGGTGGAAGTAGATCAGGCGCTCCAGGAGTTTAGAGATGAAGGGGAGATTGGAAACTGGTCTGTAGTTGTTTGTGCAGGAAGGGTCGAGAGAAGATTTCTTTAATAAAGGAGTGATGATAGAGTGTTTAAAGGAGGAGGGGAAGACGCCAGAAGAGAGGGAGAGATTGAAGATTTTGGTTAAGTGAGTGGTGACCACCGGAGAGAGAGACTGGAGTAGGTAATTCTAGTTTGGGCGAAAACTTTACAAAAATCCCTCAAATTTTCAGACCCAGAGCTGGTGGATCTGACATCTCATATCATTATGGCCGGAGATTACTTAATCCATGCTTATCTGGACTCGGCCACTTGTGCTGCCCTCACAGCTTCTAACGCGATCGCCAATCGCAGAGCCCTTTGGCTCAGGCAATGGCGAGTGGATTCAGCGTCAAAGTCCTTAACTAGCCTTCCTTATCAAAGCAGGTGACTTTACGGCGAACGATTAGATAAGCTCATCTCAGATGCGACTGGTGGAAAAAGTACATCTCTTCCTCAGCACAAACCAAAACGCCCTTCTTTTAAAAGACCACAACCACGTTTCCGGCCCTTTCATTCCTCTTTTGGCTGGACATCCTATCGAGCACCTACATCCGCAAGCCGTTCTCCGTGTACAGAGAGGAGCAACCAGTCATCTTACAAGTTGAATCAAAACTGGCAAAATAGGCCAAAGCAATCTAGATCCAAAGGGTCCAGATGCAATGGTTTCTCCTCGTCGTGACTCGCACTTATTCCTGGAAGACACTCCCACCGTCGGCGGTTGTCTACGCGTTTTTCATCGCGTATGGCAATCCGTGACCGACGACAGATGGGTCAAAGATCTCGTGTCTTCCGGTTACTACATAGAATTTATAGCCAGCCCTCCAAACCATTTCTTTCCCTTCAATCCACCGAAGTCACCGATACGAGCTCGTGCTTTTTTCCACGCAATATCCTTGCTGTGGCTCACCAGGGTAATGGTTCCCGTGCCGGACTCCGAACGTTTCAAAGGTTTTTACTCAAACCTTTTTGTTGTTCCCAAGAAGGACAGGTCGGTACATCCCATCCTGGACCTAAAACATCTGAACCGATATGTTCGTCGTTTCAGGATGGAGTCCCTGCATTCCATCATCGCATCTATGGAAGAAGGTGAGTTTCTCACCTCAATTGACATACGGGACGCGAACCTTCACATCCCGATAGCTCAGGCGCATCAACATTTTCTACAATTTGCTGTTCACGAGGAGCCCTTCCAATTCATTGCTTTACCCTTCGGTCTCACCACGGCACCAAGAGTATTAACAAAGGTCATGGCTGCTGCCATGACAATCCTTCGTTCCAGACGAATTGTCGTCCTGCCCTATCTGGACAACCTCCTTGTCAAAGGCCACTCCTTCACAGCCTGCGTGGAGACTGTCCAAATAACAATGGACACTCTTTCGCGACTGGCGGTTAGTCAATCTTGAAAAATCCTCTCTGATTCCTGCCCAGTCTATCACCTTCCTGGGCATGGTCTTCAACACGTCTCAGGGGTTAGTCACTCTTCCTCGAGACAAAGTTCAAGCCCTACGTCGGGGAATACGCACCTGGCTCTGATCTTCTCCACACTCCATGCGTTACAGGATGAGGGTTCTCGGCAAAATGGTGGCTACAATAGAATAAGTCCCAGATGGCCCTGCTGATGACCTGGGACAGGAGTCCCGTCTCACTGGATAAGGTATTCTCCCTGACCCCTTCGGTCCAGAGGGCACGACGATGGTGGATGTGCCTGACGACTCTGTTCAAGGGCCGGTCCTTCCTTCCGGTCGATTGGGAAGTCCTCACCACCAATGCCAGTCTCCTGGGTTGGGGGGCAGTTTATTGTCATCATACTGCACTAGGTTGCTGGTCCGAAGAGGAGTCAACGCTTCCAATCAACCTGTTGGAGATACGGGCCATAGCCCTATCTCTACATTGCTTTCACAGAGTCCTGGCAGGTCGTCGCATCTGTGTCCAATCGGACAATGCGACCGCAGTGGCCTACATCAATCATCAGGGCGGCACCCGCAGCGGAAGGGCTCTTGGCGAGGTAGACGGCATTCTCACCTGGGCCTAGTAGACTGGGTCTGTCATCTCGGCAGTGCACATCCCGGGAGTTGACAATTGGGCGGCGGACTTTCTTAGTCACCAGGGCCTTGCCGCAGGACAATGGTTCCTGCACCCAGAAGTGTTTCAACAGATTTGCCGCCGCTGGGGAACACCGGACGCGGACCTCATGGCTTCTTGAATGAACGCCAAAGTCCCAGTGTTCATGGCCCGCTCTCATGATCCGACTTCAATTGGAGCGGACACACTGGTGCAATCATGGCGCCAGTTCCGACTCCCGTACATTTTTCCTTTATTACCCTTAATTCTGAAGGTACTGATGAAAATCAAATCAGAACGAGTCTCGGTCGTCCTCATAGCTCCAGATTGGCCCAGACAGGCCTGGTATGCCTACCTAGTTCAGCTAGTCGCAGATGTCCCCTGGCGCTTACCAGATCAAAGATCTTCTATCTCAAGGTCCGATTTGCCACCAAGGTTTCAGGGCACTGAATTTGACAGCGTGGCCTTTGAGACCTGGGTGTTGACTCTGGCGGGTTTTACACCTGATGTAATTGGCAACATGATTAGAGCTCGAAAACCAGACTCTGCACATATCTGCTATCGTACGTGGAAGATTTTTTTTCTTGGCACAAAGACCGCGGTCACCCCCTCCCGTTTTTACTTTTTCAATCCTGGTGATTCTCAGTTTTCTGCAGTCGGGACTAGACTCTGGTTTGGTCCTTAGTTCCCTGAAAGGCCAGATTTCGGCTCTTTCAGTCCTTTACCAGCGCAAACTTGCAACACGTCCACAAGTTAGAACCTTTATTCAAGGGATGTCTCGGTTGGTTCCCCCTCACCGACGACTGTTAGAGCCATGGGATCTTACGTTGGTCTTGGATGCACTCCAGAGATCGCCTTTTGAGCCTCTGAAAGAGGTTTCTCTCACTCTCCTGTTTTGGAAGGTGGTCTTCCTTGTGGTAATCACGTCCATCCGTCGTGTTTCCGAATTGACGGCACTCTCGTGCCAAGAGCCGTTCCTTTCTTTCATCAAGATAAGGTGGTACTGCATCCAGCTCCTTCTTTTCTTCCAAAGGTGGTCTCCTCCTTCCACCTCAACAAAGATATTGTCCTTCCATCTTTCTGTCCGGTGCACCGTGTAGAGAGCATACCCTGGATCTAGTGAGAGCCCTTAGATTCTACATTTGAAGAACAGCCCCCTTCCGTAAGACGGACAATCTTTTTGTACTCCCGGAAGGTCACAGAAAGGACATGGCAGTGTCTAAAGCCACCTTGGCTAGGTGGATACGGTCTACCATCCAAGAAGCATATCGGCTGCGGAATGTACTTATTCCTAGCGGTGTAAAAGCACACTCCACTCATTCGGTAGGAGCATCTTGGGTTATTCAGCACCAGGCATCGGCGGAACAAGTGTGAAGGCGGCTACCTGGTCCAGCCTACATACTTTCACCAAACACTATAAGGTTCATACTCTGGCTTCTACGGACGCAAGCCTTGAGAGATGTGTGCTACAGGCGGCTGTGGCGTACCTCTCCATGTGAGAGTTTTCTTTTTTTATGTGCAGGGGCGTCTCATTCCCTGGGTTACGGGTTTTATTTTCCCACCCAGGGACTGCTTTAGGACTTCCCATCCTGTATCCCCCAGTGAGGTGTAAGAGAAAAAGGGATTTTTGTATACTCACCGTAAAATCCTTTTTTCTGGGGAACACCGCACCCACCCTGTTGCCCATTTCGGGCATTGTTTTTTTTTCTGGTTCTTTATTTCTGAGTTTGGCATGTTAACTTTGGTTGTACTCCATTGTTTATATCTATTCTCCTACTGCTTGGTCACTAAACTGGTCATGGCCTGGCCCATTCAGGGGGTGTATGCTTTGGGGAAGGAGCCAATCTGTTCTGTTTCTTTCAGAATTCACATAGTGTAAAGCCTCCTAGGGATAGCAGCATAACCCATTGTCCTGTGTCCCCCAATGATGGCTCAGAGAAAATGATTTTACGGGGAGTACACAAAAATCCCTTTATTGCTCCAGAACCAATGCTATTGTGGCCCCTGCAGCTCTTGTGGAGAATTTTTTCTGCCACAAAATACCTTAAAATGTCACTTATTGTTTGTCGTTTTAACATTGGTCCCAGAAAGCTCGGCCATTGTGGGTGGCACTTGGGCAAGACAGGCCTTAGCAAGACCAACCTGTACTTTAATCTAAACATATGCAAACATTACACCAGAAATGTACAGTCCCTGAGTGGAGTAACATGCATGGCAGTTGTAACACATGCCTAATTCTTTAAGAGTCAAGCACATTTTAGCGTTTGGTGCATCTTTACAGCGATGCCTTCATTAAAGGGATCCTGTCACCCCCAAATCGCCTCCTAACTTATCAAAACATGTCCCTGCAGCATAGTGTCACTAATCTCACACTCCTTTTGGCGCAGAAAAGCATCCTGTGAAAGTGTAGAAAAACGTTTTATAACTTACTCATTAGTGATGATAATGAGCTGTGGCTATATTCTTTAGTCACCAAGACTGGCCATCTTCGTCCTAATATCACACCTTAATAGGCGTGATCTTCTATGCATATTGTAATCAGCGCCTCACTGCTCTTCTCGGCGCTGTAAAGGCTGTAATGGGGCTGTAATGACGCAAATCGCGTCAATTCCGGCATCAGGTGACGTCAGTACACCCACGCCGCATGTGCAGTGCGGGGCTTGAAGCCTACAGAGCGGCGCGGGTGTACTGACGTCACCCAATGCCGGAAATGACGCGATTTGTGTCATTACAGCCCCATTACAGCCTTTACAACGCCGAGGAGAGCAGGGAGATGCTGATTACAATGTGCATAGAAGATCACGCCTATTAAGGTGTGATATTAGGACGAAGATGGCCAGTCTTGGTGACTATAGAATATAGCCACAGCTCATTATCATCACTAATGAGTAAGTTATAACACATTTTTCTACCCTTTCACAGGATGCTTTTCTGCGCCAAAAGGATTGTGGGATTGGTGATACTATGCTGCAGGGACATGTTTTGCTAGCTTAGGAGGCGATTTGGGGGTGACAGGATCCCTTTAAAGGGGTTGTCTTGTCTAAACTGATAATTCTGCAGTCACTCTATGTGACTGCAGATTTAAAGTCCTCCCAGCGCCCACACTGTGTGCTGTGAGGATCTGCCGGTCTCTAAGTTGGGAATTGATTGCAATTGTGCGGTATGCATGTTCCCAGCAGCAGCACAACTAGTGGACGCAGCATCGCTTAATACAAGTATATGGAGCTGGATTGTCCAACTAGTGGGAGCAGCTGTTTAGTGGGCATGGTCTCACTCAATAAAAGTGCATGAAGCTGACTTGTCCAACTAGTGGGAGCATCCATTTAGTGGCGCGGTCTTGCTCCATACACTTGTATTGAGCGAGGCCATGCCCACTAGTTGTGTTGCTTTGAACATGCATACCCCACAATTGAGGTCTGTTTCCGGCTTAGAAACTGACGAATCCTAGCAGCGCACAGTAAAAATGCTGGGAGTATTGATAAAGTCTGCAGTCCCATAAAGTGACTGCAGAATTATCATTTTGGACCAGACAACCCCTAAAAGGCTGATAATGCCAACTTTAATGACCCTGTCTTGCTTTTATACATTCTACTTCTTTTTTTTCTTTTAAATTTCAGTTAACCCCTTTTAGCTTACCTTTTTTGCCATTTTCAGGTTGGCCCTGTGTGCTCCACTTTCCCGACTCCAGCAAGAAATGGACACCTTTACTAACCGAGCAGTCTCTGACACCTTATTGACCATTAACCAAATGGAAAAAGCACGGACTGAGTATAGAGGAACTCTGCTATGGATGAAGGATGTATCTCAGGAGCTGGACCCCGACACCTCCAAGCAGATGGAGAAATTCCGAAAGGTCAGGAAAGTAGTAGGGAAAAGTTACATCAGCAGAAAGCACAAGTTTATTTACACCCAGATTTTAGTTGATCTACTTTTACAATTATATTTCTATGGTTTGGGCTAAAAGGTTGTTCCCATCCCTGCCTTTCATGGTCGACATGGGAATAACAGCTTCTAGGTCCTGGCCATCCCAGAAGGTATGACGATGGCAGCTGAGTGCAGCTGCTTTACGCTGTTTGAGTAATTTTCCATATCTCACATTCATTTCTATGGAAGAGTGATGCAAAGTAAGTGATGCTGTTGGCACAGGTCCCAAGGTGCAGAAGCAGCCAGGATCTAGATCAGCAATGTTTTCATAATGTACAAGGTTCCACTCAGTGCCAGGATAGAGATGTGCTGAAAAATCACTACTAAGTCTATAATTATTTTTGCTTCACAGAGGAAAAGCATTTTAATTATTGACTTTGATATGTCCATTTTCATTTGCTGACATATCTTCAATTCTAAAATGCCCTGGGCTGTGAAATGAGAGTTGGGTGAATCATTGACCGCAGTCTCTATGTGCATCACGTTGGTGGGTGCTTATGGTTGGCCTGTCCATAGACATTTCATACCCAGATAATACAGTGTAGCAATGCAACTCACATATGTCATGACTCGTTACAAAACTCAGAGATTGTCTTTGACCCTGTGGACCATTCATGAGTAAGATTGCTTAACACAATCAAAACACGTTGACTCAGGTCACTCTGACCATGTACATTTTTCTCCTGTATGCACCAACTTTATTGAAATATAAAAATAATTTTAAAAAATCTATTCCTATATGAGCCAGATTCCAATTTTTCATTTGGTTTGCTCTCAGATCTGCCTGTCTGGACTGTCACTCCTTATTAGACCCAAAATCCATATAAGCATAGTATTTTCTGAAATGTCACCCCTCACATAGTATTTTATGGAGGGGGATGTTACATGCCAAGTATATACGGTACTCCTTGTACTTAATAAAAAACTGGAGAATGGGGAGTATCATGCAAAAGTTAATTTTATTGGTATAAAACCAAGTAGTGGTGACATATTGAATACCCATAGTCAATTACAATAATAGGGGTATATGAGTGAGCAATTATTGCTCAAGAACCCACAGTGGGATGCAGTAGTGCATAGAATCCAAATAATCAAAAATTTGGGCTTAAGTTTGTCAAGATAGTAGATTATGAAAGCTCAATATGTATATTTTCTAACCAGATCGATGTATAGAAATGACAAAACATAATATCCAAATGACACTGCAATATCCCTTAATAAAGTGCAAGTGCCAATCACATACTGTAAAGTGATTGTGATCTCTTAGGAAACCACAAGTAGAATATGCAGGATATTCAGCTGGAAAAATGTTACATCACTCCTTACTAACAAGAATCCCACAATGTCAATGTATGTTCATTATTTCATCCTTTTTGTCTGCTTGATTTCTAAAACTCAACATGGACAAAATGGAATTCATCATCTTTTCTCCTCCTTACTCAACTTATTTACCAGACGTATCCGTCAATGTTAATGGCTGCTCACTCTTTCCAGTCCCACATTCTCGCTGCCTCTGAATAATTGCTCTCTCCTTCATGCCACATATCCAAGCTGTCTGCACCTTTTGCCAACTCCAAATCAAAAATATTTCCATAATCCGTACTGCTTAACCAAGAGTCTTCAAAAACACTAGTGCATGCCTTCAGAATTTCCCACCTGGACTACTGCAACCTCCTACTCTCTGGCCTTCCTTCTAACACTCTCGAACCCCTACAATCTATCCTAAACTCTGCTGCCCGACTAATCTACCTGCCTCTCTGCTATTCCCTGGCCTTTCCTTTCTGACAATCCCTTCACTGGCTCCTCACTGCCCAAAGACTCCAGTTCAAAACCCTAACCATGACATACTAAGCCATCCTCAACCTGTCTCCTCCGTACATCTGTGACATGGTCTCCTGGTACTTACCCGCACATAACCTCAGATCCTCACAAGATCTGATTCTCTACTCTCCTCTTATCACCTCTTCCCACAATCGCATACAAGATGTCTCCCATGCACCCCTCATACTCTGGAACTCTGCCCCAACACATCAAACTCTTGCCAACTGTGGAAACCTTCAAAATGATCCTGAAAACCCACTTCTTCCGACAAGCCTATAACCTGCAATAACCATCAGTCCACTATACCGCAGCATGACCAACTCTACCCTCGCCCACTATGTCCTTATCCATCCCTTGTAGACTGTGAGCCCTCACGGGCAGGGTCCTCTCTCTTCCTATACCTGTCGTATGCCTTGTATTGTTCATGATTATTTTACTAGTCTGTATTGTGTTGTGTAGATCTCTTTTCACATGTAAAGTGCCATGGAATAAATGGCGCTATAATAATAATTAGTAAGAATAATAATGTTCCTTTTCCGCAGGTGCAAATTCAAGTGCGAAGTACTAAGAGCCACTTTGAAAAGACAAAAATGGATGTATGCCAGAAAGTAGATCTTCTCGGAGCCAGCCGCTGCAATTTGCTATCACATTCACTTGCATCCTATCAGGTAAAGAACAGCCTTGTAACATTTACCTTGATATTCTCTTCTATTTCTAGGCCAGAAGACTGTTGTAGTCTCCCTCAACCCCATGTTTGATTGATAATGTAAAGGAGATACAACTCTGATCCAGTAGTCCTGCCATATTACTAGACTGTCTCAGGAGCCATATGCCAGCTTTGTGGCCTAAAGAGGTTTTCCATGTATATGATGTTTATGGCAGTGATCTTTCTCTAAAATGAATAATTATTGCTACGCAGTTCATTATGTCAATGAATTATCTTTCTACAGACAACACTTTTGCACTTTTGGAAGAGAACAGCACATTTAATGTCTGAAATTCAGGAAGAATTTCAAGAAATGCTTCCATATACTCCAGCTTATCTGCAGGTTTGTTGTACTTTTCTGTTTTCAAGCTCTATTTTAATTAGATACAATTGCTTTTTATAGCTATCAAACAATGCAGTGATAGGGGTATTTGTATATTAAAAACAGATTTTAAATATGCTTTTTATAAATGTGTTAAAGTGAACCTGTCACCAGGCTTTTGTGTATTAAATTAAAAGCGCCCCCTTCAGCAGCACCTATGCTGCATTTTAAGAAGGTATATATGCAATAGAAGAAAGGAAAGCTGACATGTAAACAAAGGGGGCGATCACTCAAAAATAATGAAAAAATATATAAACAGTGAATTTATTAGACATGACAGTACATAAAAGGACCTTTAAGAAGGTGGCTATTATGCCCTGGCTGCCCCTGTACATTGAATAAATCTACTAATAATTGTCTAAGGCGTCTGTCGGTCACAAAAATCGCGGGCCAGACAGAGGCCTCTCATTGGGTCCAGCCTTTGGCCGGCGCCAAGGAGCGCAGACTATGCAAATAGGCGCGCAAATTCAAAGTTTGAATTTCGCGTCAATTTGCAGCCCAGCGACAGCGGTGCTTTAGCGCTGCTCTCGCTAAAGCCGGGATACACGGGGCCAGCCGACGGTGGCCGCAGTGCGTGCGAGCCAGCCGGGAGATGACCGGCGTTAGCCGGTCATCTCCCGGCTGGTGAGCTGCTGACCGGAGCTCAGCCGCGGCTAACTGTGGCACAGAGCCGCTGACCTCTGTGCAGCAGTAGCCGCGGCTGAGCTCCGGTCAGCGGCGAGCAAGCCGGAAGATGACCGGTGTTAGCCAGTCATTCCCAGCTGCTCACAGCGGTGGTGCCCTTCACGGCATTCAAACCGCGCGCCAAGCCGCAGTTCTCTTATGATTGGTCGCCGCGGAGACCAATCAGAGAAGTAGCGTGGCTTGGCTTCGCGGTTTGAATGCCGCTCCTCTGATTGGTCACCGCGTTCAGCGCTGACCAATCAGAATAGCGGCGCTCCACATGGCACACATTGTATTTCAAATATGGCGAGCGCCGCTACTCTGATTGGTCGGCGCTGAAGGCGGCGACCAATCAGAATAGCGGCGCGTGCCATGGCGCCATATTTCAAATACACTGTACTCAGTGTATTTGAAATATGGCGCGCGCCGCTATTCTGATTGGTCGCCGCCTTCAGCGCCAACCAATCAGGATAGCGGCGCTCGACACGACGCCATATTTAAAATCTGAAGTCTTCGGTGGATTTTACACATGGCGCCGTGGCACGCGCCGCTATGCTGATTGGCCGCCCGCGTTCAGCGCCGACCAATCAGAATAGCGGCGCGCCATATTTCAAATACACTGAGTACAGTGTATTTGAAATATGGCGCCATGGCGCACGCCACTATCCTGATTGGTCGGTGCTGAACGCGTGCGGCCAATCAGAATAGTGGCGCGCGCCATTCCAAATAATTTCAAATACCACTCTACATCAGTACTCCATCCATCCTCACAGCCTCCTCCCATCCTCACAGCCTCCTCCATCCTCACAGCCTCCCCATCCTCACAGCTTCCACCCATCCTCCCCATCAGCCTCCTCCATCCTCACAGCCTCCTCCATCCCTTCAGCCTCCTCCATCCCTTCAGCCTCCTCCATCCCTTCAGCCTCCTCCATCCCCAGCCTCCTCCATCCTCACAGCCTCCCCATCCTCAGCCTCCTCCATCCTCACAGCCTCCTCCATCCCTTCAGCCTCCTCCATCCCTCAGCCTCCTCCATCCTCACAGCCTCCTCCATCCCTCAGCCTCCTCCATCCCCCAGCCTCCCCCATCCTCACAACCTCCCCATCCTCACAGCCTCCTCATCCTCACAGCCTCCTCCATCCTTCAGTCTCCTCCATCCCCCAGCCTCCCCATCCTCACAACCTCCCCATCCTCACAGCCTCCTCCATTCCTTCAGCCTCCTCCATCCCTCAGCCTCCTCCATCCTCACAGCCTCCTCCATCCCTCAGCCTCCTCCATCCTCACAGCCTCCTCCATCCTCACAGCCTCCCCATCCTCACCGCCTCCCCATCCTCACAGCCTCCCCATCCTCACAGCCTCCTCCATCCTCACAGCCCTCCTCCATCCTCACAGCCTTCCCATCCTCACAGCCTCCTCCATCCTCAGCCTTCCCATCCTCACAGCCTCCTCCATCCCTCAGCCTCCTCCATCCTCACAGCCTCCTTCATCCTCACAGCCTCCTCCATCCTCACAGTCCTCCTCCATCCTCACAGTCTCCTCCATCCTCAGTCTCCTCCATCTTCACAGTCTCCTCCATCTTCACAGTCTCCTCCATCTTCACAGTCTCCTCCATCTTCACAGTCTCCTCCATCTTCACAGTCTCCTCCATCTTCACAGTCTCCTCCATCTTCACAGTCTCCTCCATCCTTCATCTCCTCCATCCTCACAGCCTCCTCCATCCTCACAGCCTCCTCCATCCTCACAACCTCCCCATCCTCACAGCCTCCTCATCCTCACAGCCTCCTCCATCCTCACAGCCTCCCCATCCTTACAGCCTTTTCCATCCCCACAGCCTCCTCCATCCTCACAACCTCCCCCATCCTCACAGTCTCCTCCATCCCCACAGCCTCCCCATCCTCACAACCTCCCCCATCCTCACAGCCTCCTCCATCCTCACAGCCTCCTCCATCCTCACAGCCTCCTCCATCCTCACAGCCTCCTCCATCCCTTCAGCCTCCTCCATCCCTTCAGCCTTCCCCATCCCTTCAGCCTCCTCCATCCTCACAGCCTCTTCTATCCTCACAGCCTCCTCCATCCCCTCAGCCTCCTCCATCCTCACTGTCTCCTACAGCCTCCTCCATCTTTACAGCCTCCCCATCCTCACAGCCGCCTCATCATCACTCCTTACTCCTGTCTATAAGGTCTGTCAGTCAGTGTCACAAACTGTACTCCTGTCTACAAGGCTGTCAGTCAGTGTCACGCAGTTCACTCCTGTCTACAAGGCTGTCAGTCAGTGTCACGAACTGTACTCCTGTCTACAAGGCTGTCAGTCACTGTGATGCACTTCACTTCTGTCTACAAGGCTGTCTGTCAGTGTGACACAGTTCACTCCTGTTTACAAGGTATTCTAGAATACCCGATGCATTAGAATCGGGCCACCATCTAGTAACTTATAAATGCCTCTCCAGCTTGCGCAGACGCACTATGCTCTGCTCTACTATGGGTAGACCCTAGGTGCTGCTGAAGGTGGCACTTTTATTTAATACACAAAAATCTGGTGACCGGTTCACTTTAATGTGTTATACACTGTAAAATGCTTGTTAAGCGGGATATTTATATAGGACTTGAGAAATAATGGTGCTTTATTGGGTCCCTTTAATGACGTTCGCCACTGTCTTACACATCGGTCATTGACAGGTGCTGATGATGATGTTTGCAGCATTTATAGTGGTTGGTTCTGCCATTACTTTAAGCTATCATATACTAGATAGAAAGCAGCAAACTCAACTCAGTCCTGAGCTGATGTCTAATACGAGAGGACGCCGTGCTGACAAATCTGCAGCAGTTGGACAGAGGCTGGGTATGTACCTACCATACCTGTATCTACCCACCTGCTGCAATCTGCAGTGCTGGGGATGAATGGGGCACCTGTGCTTTATTATATATTTCGTCTTGAGATACTTATAATATTGTGTACAGAACCACCGTCCAGTTATGGAGTATGGTCGGAGGTCTTAATTTGCACATTTTCAATTACAGGCTCCCAAACAAAACTGCGAACAGGATAATGTGGAAAAAACAGACAGTTGTGAGGATGACCAATTGGTAGATAATCACATGTGAGTAGAGATTAGTAGTAAGAAAATGGAACACTATTTGCATCACTAAACTGGATTATCATATTACATTCATAATGAAACATTTAGAGGCGTCTTTGTACTTGGAACAGTAGAACTCTCCTTTCACGTGACTCGGATACCCATGTTGAGGTAAACAAGGATTTAACATGTCCTAGTTTTTTTAATTTGATTGAAGATAAGTGCTCTCTATGTTAATAGAAAAAAGCCCATGTGGACAATCCACAATGTGCTGCAGAGAATTATCATACATAATTACAGTGTAGGTGATTTAATAGAGAACATTCCCTCCATCCAAGACCAGGGAATGATAAGTAAAATGTACAGTTTAAACCAGGCATTTACATACACTATATAAAAAGACACATATGCATGTTTTTCTCACTATGTGACATGAAATCAGAATAAACCTTTCTTGTTTTAGCTCAATTAGGATTGCCATAATTACTTATATTGCCAAATGCCAGAATAATGTCAGAGAGTGTTTTAAGGCATTTTTATTACTTTTTGCAAAGTCACAAGTTTACATACACTAAATTTACTATGCCTTTAAACAATTTGGGACAGCCCTTATGAAGATGTCATATGTTTGGAAGCTTCTAATAGGTTTATTGACAACATCTGACTTAATTAGAGACACAACTGTGGATGTATTCTGATGCACACCTGAAGCACACTTCTTTTTTGTGTACCATGATGGGAAGTTCTAAATAAATCAGCCAAGATATCAGGAAGAGAATTGGCAGACTTGCATAAGTCGGGTTCATCCTTGGGTGCAATTTCCAGATACCTGAAAGTACAAACAAGATGGGAATATCCAGCCATCATACTACTCAGGGAGGCAACAGGTTTTTGTGTTCCAGAAATGAACGTGATTTGGTCCAACATGTGCATAAACCCAAGAACAAAATCAAAAGACCTGGGGCGTGGTCTAGTGGGGGATGTAGGAAGAAGTGTTCTCCCTTCGCACACGGAGGTGAAATACCTGTGAAGAGGTGCCGCCAAACGCCATAAACAGACAACCTGGTGACTGAGATGGAGGAAGACTTTCTAGTGCCCGCCGGCAGCCCATTCCTAGGCCGCAGTGACATGCAGGGGGAGAGAGCTTGGGGCCGAGGAGAGCGCTCGGTCGCAAGATGGCGCCGAAGCTGAGGAGGAGGCAGCCAGGGCAAATGATGCACACAGAAGAAGATTAGGTGGTCTCCAAACTGGAAAGGTTTGCCAGGGTGGAGGGGCGGTGGAGCAATATAGAGGTGCTGAACGTGAGGAGCATGGGGACAAGGAGGACATAGAGGAGCAGGCAAGTGGGACAGCCAGGGCTCCTTATGTGGATGTTGCCATGCATACCCGTTACAGATATATGTAGTTCAGCACAGCTATGCAGAAGGCTGAAGAGAGAACAGAAGCTGTGGAGGAGAGGGTGGGCAGTACTGAAGAATCAGATTGCAGGACTGCAGAGAGCCCAAAATAAATATATTCAATGTATTGCAGAGCTTGAATTTAAGACCAATGACCTGAAAAATTGCTCACGAAGGAACAATTTGAGGATAGTTGGGGTGCGCAAAACGGCGGAGGGTAACAACACCACAGAATATATTGAAACCTAGTTGAGGTCTAAGGTGGGCAAGTGACAGCTTCACCAAGCTTTTTGTAGTGGAGTGAGCGCATGGGGTCCTGTCGAGACCGTTGCCTCCAGGATCATCCCTGAGGTCGATATTTGGCAAAATCTTCAATTACAGAGATCTGGACATACTGCTTAAAAGAGCCAGAAATATTCCAAACTTGGCCATGACCTTATGGCAATAAAGCTTCCATCCATCCGGACTATTCCACGGCGGTCCAAAAGCAGAGGATGAAGTACGGGGAGGTCAAGAGACATCTACACGACTTGAGTCTGGTCTACTCCATGCTATACCCGGCAAAATTGAGGGTGGTGGCGCTTGGCTGGGTGCATTTTTTTCAGACCCCAGAGGAAGGGTCCACATAGCTAGACCAGCATAGCAAGCATATTAGAATGGAGGGTATGGAAGATAAAGAGACAATGGTATCATGAACTGAAGACTTTGGGTTGGTTGTCCTGTGGAGGGCTGTTGGTTGTCCTGTTGGTTGTCCTGTTGGTTGTCCTGTGGAGGGCTATGTCGGCCTTACTTATACCTTATTTAAGAGTTTGACGTTAATTTTCAGTGGCACAATACCTTTTTCTCCAGTGTGCAGAGGTGTAGGGGAGAGAGAGAATAATCTTAAGGTCGGAGAGGTGTATAGGAATACATAGAGGTTGGGTGTCCAGTGCAAAGGTCACCAACGTAACACTAGGAGCTGTTGTTGCCTTGTTCTCGTATAGAGAGAGTACTTGGGGTTTGAGTATGTGTTTTTTGTATTTGGTTTGTCAGGATCGTGTGTTATATACTATGGGAGGGGAAGGGGATTTGTTAGGGAGGGCACATGAAAGGATTGTGGAGGTTAAAGGGTAATATACAAAGGGAGGTGGGGGGAGACCCATGGGAAAGTAAGAGTAGATACATTTTATGATGGGAGGCCCACTTAAAGTATTGAGTTGGAATTTTAGAAGTTTATCCGACAAAACTAAAAGAGCAGCAATAATGCAAAGCATCATAGATTAGAGGCCCTCGGTGATTTTCCTTCAGGAATCACATTTGGTAAGAGAAAAGGTAGATGTTCTAAAGAGAAAATAGATTAAGAAGGCATATCACTTGACATTCTCAGCATATGCTAGGGGGTATCTGTGTTGATTCATTCTACTACACCGTTTGAAAAGATAGAGGTTAATATAGATCGGACCGGTCAATTTGTGTTTCTTGTATGTAAGATCTTTAACCGCCTGCTGTGTATCCCTGCGCTTGCAAGAGATATTAGAGATGTCAAGCTGGTGATGGGGAATCCCTCTGCTCATATTTGGAGATGTGATTAATATTGTTAATGACCATTGGGACAAGAGAATGTATGCTCTAGTGAGGAGAGGGGTAATTCTGTTCAGATGTTACCTGAAGGAAGTTTCTCTGATAGACTTGGGTGGGTACGAAATGCAGGTAAATTTTGCTATTTTTGCTACTCGATAACATACAGTTCCCTATTTCGTATAGATATGGCATTGGGGAATGAACAAATGGATAAGATGGTAATTGGTATTGAATATATGCCAAGAATAGTTTCAGACTATAGCCCACTGGTGGAGACATTACAAATAGTAGACCAGGGTAGGAGGTATGGGAATGGTTGGAAGGTACACCCCTTCTGGCTGAAATTATTGGACATGGGAAACATTAGCAGGGAGGTGGAGGAACTTTTTCAAATAAATGAAGGTAGTACAGACAAACATGTAGTGTGGGATTCCATGAAGGCCTATCTTAGATGACCATTGAGTAGGGACATTTCGAGACATAAAACCAAGACCAGGGAGGAGGATAAGGGGTACTGTAGGAAATGAGGGCAGCAAAGGAGTTGGTTCAACAGCCCACACAGGAGACACAAAAACATGAAGGCGGCTCAAGAAGAATGGAATTGCACATGAAAAGGGCAGAGAGGAAGAGGGAGTTGCAAAATGATGCATTTTTTGCAGAGGGAGAAAAGGTGGGCCATTTACTCTTGTTGGTCGCAGTGGCATAGCGGAGCACAGCTCATGTACAGTCATGGCCAAAAGTATTGACACCCCTGCAATTCTGTCAGATAATACTCAGTTTCTTCCTGAAAATCATTGCAATCACAAATGTTTTGGTATTATCTTCATTTAATTTGTCTTCAATGAAAAAAAACACAAAAAGAATTGTCCTAAAGCCAAATTGGATCTAATTCCACACCAAACATAAAATAGGGGGTGGACAAAAGTATTGGCACTGTTAGAAAAATCATGTGATGTTTCTCTAATTTGTGCAATTAACAGCACCTGTAACTTACCTGTGGCACCTAACAGGTGTTGGCAATAACTAAATCACACTTGCAGCCAGTTGACATGGATTAAAGTTGACTCAACCTGTGTCCTGTGTCTTTGTGTGTACCACATTGAGCATGGAGAAAAGAAAGAAGACCAAAGAACTGTCTGAGGACTTGAGAAACCAAATTGTGAGGAAGCATGAGCAATCTCAAGGCTACAAGTCCATCTTCAAAGACCTGAATGTTCCTATGTCTACCGTGTGCAGTGTCATCAAGACGTTTAAAGCCCATGGCTCTGTGGCTAACCTCCCTAGATGTGGACGGAAAAGAAAAATTGACAAGACATTTCAACGCAAGATTGTGCGGATGGTGGATAAAAAACCTCGACTAACATCCAAACAAGTTCAAGCTGCCCTGCAGTCCAAGGGTGCAACAGTGTCAACCCGTACTATCCGTCGGTGTCTGAATGAAAAGGGACTGTATGGTAGGAGACCCAGGAAGACCCCACTTCTTACCCCGAGACATAAAAAAGCCAGGCTGGAGTTTGCCAAAACTTACCTGAGAAAGCCTAAAACGTTTTGGAAGAATGTTCTCTGGTCAGATGAGACAAAAGTAGAGCTTTTTGGGCAAAGGCATCAACATAGAGTTTACAGGAGAAAAAAGAGGCATTCAAAGAAAAGAACACGGTCCCTACAGTCACACATGGCGGAGGTTCCCTGATGTTTTGGGGTTGCTTTGCTGCCTCTGGCACTGGACTGCTTGACCGTGTGCATGGCATTATGAAGTCTGAAGACTACCAACAAATTTTGCAGCATAATGTAGGACCCAGTGTGAGAAAGCTGGGTCTCCCTCAGAGGTCATGGGTCTTCCAGCAGGACAATGACCCAAAACACACTTCAAAAAGCACTAGAAAATGGTTTGAGAGAAAGCACTGGAGACTTCTAAGGTGGCCAGCAATGAGTCCAGACCTGAATACCATAGAACACCTGTGGAGAGATCTAAAAATGGCAGTTTGGAGAAGGCACCCTTCAAATATCAGGGACCTGGAGCAGTTTGCCAAAGAAGAATGGTCTAAAATTCCAGCAGAGCATTGTAAGAAACTCATTGATGGTTACCGGAAGTGGTTGATCTCAGTTATTTTGGCTAAAGGTTGTGCAACCAAGTATTAGGCTGAGGGTGCCAATACTTTTGTCCGGCCTATTTTTGGAGTTTTGTTTGAAATGATCAATGTTTTGCTTTTTGCTTCATTCTCTTTTGTGTTTTTTCATTGAAGACAAATTAAATGAAGATGATAATACCAAAGAATTTGTGATTGCAATCATTTTCAGGAAGAAACTGAGTATTATCTGACAGAATTGCAGGGGTGTCAATACTTTTGGCCATGACTGTATACAGTCTAAAATCTAGTAGTGGGGACACGGTCACAACAATAGAAGGAATATTAGAGACATTAATGGTGCCTTCACACTCCGCAATCTCGTCTGGGAATCCTAAAGGCGATATGTCGCCCTGGAGCAATAGACTTGAAAATGCCTCACAGTTGCGGCGTGTGATTTCGCAGCGATAAATCGCCTGTCACCTGATTCCTGAACAATGCTCTGAAATCAGCCTCAACCATGAAGGCGGTATTTCCGTGTTGTGGCGTGTGAACGGGCGATAGTGATGAAAACAGCGTTGCCTAGGATTTCCTGTAGGCGTGCCTCAACCGTTCTGTAGTCTATGCCCCATCTGCGATGATTGGTGTTGGCTACTGTGTCCCCATTGGCTGAAAGTTGACAAGGCGCCATATTTGAAGAGCTGTCCATTCAGCAACACACACATCTTCAATTGTGTCATGTATTAGCCAGCCTTCCAGAGCAGGCTCACAAATTGTAACGCTGTTGCATTGTCCAATGAGTGCATATGGGGCGCGGTGTAAACCACTGTGGCACGCCTATGTCCTCGCGGCGCTGAACATTTACGCCCACATTGCCTTTGGGATTGCGGCATGTGAAGCGGCGAGAGAATTCGACCAGATGGTTCTGCTGTGGGTGAGGCGATTTCTGGGGCGACACATCGCCTGTCTTTCAGGTCGAGATTGCGGCGTGTAATGCAGCCATCGGCGATCTGAGGCGAGCATGAAAAACGTGCTCATATCGCCAGCCGTTATTGCGGCGTGTGAAGGTACCATCAGAGACTTTTACATCAATCTGTACAAGTCACAGGCCACTCTAACGGAAAAGAAGATTGGCATATTCTTAGAAGGGGCAAACTTACCCAGGTTGAGTGAGGAAAACAGTAGTAGGCTAGAAGAACCGCTACCATTAGATGAACTTGAGAAAGGTTTGGCATCTATGGCGGGGAATATGGCACCTGGGACAGACAGCATAATGGCAGAGACGTATAAGCATCTCTGTGACCTAGTGTTACCTAAATTAGTGGAGATGTTTAATGAAGCGTTGGGGAGGGGTGTGCTATCGGCATCCATGTGAGAGGCCATTGTGGTAGTTTTACCCAAGGCCGAAAAAGACCCACAGTTGCCAGAGTTGTACAGGCCAATATTGCTCCTGATGGCAGACATTAAAGCATTGGCCAAGACCCATGTCATAGGGAAAGTGGCTCATTCAGACCAGTCCGGTTTTATGCCAAACAAATCCACAGCTATCAACTTGAGAAGGTTGTACCTAAATTTCCAAATACCAGCCAGTAATACAGGACAGAGTGTGGTAACATCCCTGGATGCACAGAAAGCCTTTGACAGCTTGGAATGGGACTACTTGTGAGCAGTACTGGATTGATTTGGGTTTGGGCCAATTTTTATGTCATGGGTTGCTATACACCTCTCGGACGGCCATGATCAAAGTTAACACCAGTGTGTCGGATAGCTTTGCTCTGCATAGAGGCACAAGACAGGGGTGCCTCTTGTCTCTACTGCCTTTCACCCTAGCCAATGAGCCATTAGCCACTCAAATAGGGAAATCAGAGAGAGTGACAGGGTTCAGATATGGAAAGAGGAGAAAATAGCGTTATACGCTGATAATAGCCTGTTATTTCTGGAAGACCCAGGGACATTGTTGAGGAATGTTATAACAATAATAGATGGATCTGGGTGTCTGTCGGGGCTTGAGATTAATTTAAACAAGTCGAATGTGATGCCAGTGGATGGGAACAGGGAAGAAGTAAGCATAGTACAGCAGCCCACAAATTTGAAAGTAAATCTGGGCATCCAAATAGCACTCCCGTTAGATCCATACAAAGATTTCAACTTGCACCTATTAATGGAGAGGGTACAGGATAAAACAAAGGCATGGAGTAAGCTACACCTTTCAGTGGTTGGTAGAAATAATCTTATTAAAATGATAGTAATGCCGCAGTTGTTGTATGTATTACATAATTCTCCTATCTGGAAACAGACTAGTAGATTTTACAGGGTTGATTCTATATTTAGGGACCTAATTTGGGGAGGGGGGAAACACCTGAGATTGAAACT
The DNA here is from genome assembly GCA_033576535.1 of Allobates femoralis. Lineage (NCBI taxonomy): Eukaryota > Metazoa > Chordata > Amphibia > Anura > Aromobatidae > Allobates > Allobates femoralis. Next base: position 79,554,541 of record JARQOC010000011.1, read on the forward strand.
AAAAACTCTACAGATTCCCAAGGAAGATAGGGGTTAGCACTGCCAAACCCATGGATGTATTTCCTTTTGGTCCAGAGCCCACACTTCAAAAGGTGGGGAGGGGTCTTGGAAGAGAGGCAGGTGCATGGTAGTGTACCACATCTAGTACGGATATCTCCACTAATTATGGGTCTGGAAGCGGGGCTTTTCAAAAAATGGGGGGGCATCTTAATCCCCCCCCATAAGACTGATGCATAAGACATGGCAGAAGAGTAAACAGATAAGGGGAGTGACCAAACTAACAATTTTTTCACCTATTTGGGATAACATCTACTTCCCAGAGTTCCACAAAATGAAAGGGTACGGTGGATGGAGAGAGGGGGTTAAGGTACATGCAGCAATTATTGGCACATCGAGATCACAAATCATTTGAAATGCTGCAGGAGGAATATCGGATACCTCATACGGGCATCTTCCAGTATAGGTAGATTAAGCATGCATCCCGGTCCCAAAGCGAGAAAAAATAGAAATACTGGGTGGGCTATTTATATGGATGCACCTAAATAAAATGGTAATGGTTGGTGAGATCAAGTTCCTGTTTGTGGCACATTAGTATATGAGAGGGGGAAAACTTTTCCAGATGGGTGGTGACCATGGCGGCCATTTTGAAGTCTGCCCTTTTGGATCCAACTTTATTTTTTTTCAATGGGAAGAGGGTCATGTGACACATCAAACTTATTGAGAATTTCATAAGAAAAACAATGGTGTGCTTGGTTGTAACATAACTTTATTCTTTCATGAGTTATATACAGGTTTATGACCACTTATAAAAGTACTGTCCATTGTGTTGGATTGTCAATACAACCCTCTTCTCCCACTCTTGACACACTGATAGGAACACTGCAGAAGAAATGCTAGCACAGGCTTCCAGTATCCATTGCTTCAGATGCTGCACATCTCGTATCTTCACAACATAGACAATTGCCTTCAGATGACTGATGAGGAAAACATTTTTGTGAATGAAGTTAACAAGCAAAACCAGCGCTATTGGTTTGACACTAACCCACAGTGGATAGATCCCTCCAAGACTGTTGGAAGACAAAAAATGATGGTATGGTGTGGTATATGGGGTACAAAGATAGTGGGGCCATTCTTCATCAATGGACACCTCAATGCCACTGGATATCTGAAATTGCTACATGATTGCTATTGCCCCATATTTTGAGAATATTTTGAAACTAGATGTGGGCCTGATGCACGCTAGGTATATGCACGCACACTTAGTAGGTGATGTGTCAGTGGCCCCCTGTGCGTGGTCTCTTTGTCCCCCTGTGCTCTCTCTGCCTCCAGTGCGGTCTCTCTGCCCCCCCTGTGCGCCATCTCTGTGAAACACCACCGCCATCTTTGTATAACCAGGTGTCCAAAGATGGCGGTGGCATAAGTACCTGCGCATGTGCGTACCCAGCTCACGCAGGCGCAGTTACTCTGCCTGTCGCCATCTTTGGACACCCAGATGCCAAAGAATGCGGCCACCTGAGTAACTGGGCATGTGCATCGGGTACTCGCATGTGCAGTTGTTGAGGCAGCAGTGTGTGTGGCGGCGAGGAGCTGCAGCAGTAGCAGCAACAACGGTTCTCGGCAGTTTAGGGTGGCGTCAGGTGCGGCACTACTGGTGGTACTTTGCAATGCGTCAGTACTGCCAGCGGGCACCATACGTCCACACTCATCACTTAGGTGTATAAATATGTCTGCCGTGGTGTGTGATAGCGGGGTAGCATGACGCTGGATATAGATGATAGTCCGGACAGCTCGTTTATATGGCAAGATGCTCACTGCTGGTTATAGCATTTTTTATGTTAATAATTGTCTTTTTTTATCTTTTTCTGTGCTTTAACTCCCAGGCTACTTACATTACAAGGAGAAACACTAAACAACCAAGAAGCAATATCTGGTGAGCATTTCATTAAGTTTCATTCCAGAGTTTCTTACAAATCTCAGGCTAAAGGACTGATTAGGTAGTTTGTCATTGTACTGCGTAAGAACAGGAAGAACGTAAAGTATGGATTTATGGATTTTGTGTAGATTATGTACTGTCTCAGTCATGTACAGAACTGTGCAAAAATGTTATGCAGATATGGAAACAATGTTGCAAAGTAATATTGCTTTAATAAATAGAAGTGATAATAGTTTATTTTTACCAAGTAACAAAATGCAAAGTGAAGATAAATTCAATCAAATCAATATCTGATGTGACCGCCCTTTGCCTTTAAAACTGCATCAATTGTTCTTGGTACACTTGCACAAAGTCATGGATTTTTTAGGATTATAGTCATGTGTTTGAGTAATCAGATATACCAAACTGGTCATAATGATCATCATTTTTCATATAGAGGTTGAAACACATTGATAAAGAGAAAAGGATGTATAGGAGGCTTAAAACTGGGTGAGGAACAGCCAGATTCTGCTTCAAATGTGAGGTTGTGGAAGACGGTTTCATGTCACAGGTCATAAATGAAGGCAATACTAAGCACAGAAGCAAGATATAAGGTGGTTATACTGCATCAGCAAGGACTTGCCCAGGGAAATGTAGACTGTGATGTCAAAGTGTGCCCCAAAAAATGGGCAAAGTTGAGGATAATAAACGTAGTGTTCCACCAACTTAGTGCAGCAGATGAAAGGCACATCAAGCTTACATCCCTTCAAAATTGCAAGATGTCCACTGGAGCCATCAGCTCACAAGTGGCAGCAATTATTGGGATCGGGTCATTCCATGTCAAGTGATCCAAAAATGAATATTTTTTTTCCCTGACGTCCTCAGATTTTTAAAAAAATTTTTCTATCTGAAGAACAACTTTATCTAATTACAAAAAAAAAGTTTTGAATTTTTTTCTTTATCTGTTAATTTTTTACAGATTTTTAAAGTTTTAAAAAAGTGCGAATTTTGGCCTGGTATGGCTTTACATTTTCTATCATATCTCGGGCTAGAAATAAGATAGAGAAACAAAATAAACACCAATCTACTCAGAACTGTCCAGGCTTTCATCAGATATGTCACAAGAGGATATTTGTTAATATTTTACCCATGTGATCGCAAGCGCAAAACTTTAAAACGCATTTCCGAAAAATCGGCGCGCTTTAAATATTTCAAAAACTGCCCATGTGTCTGCTGTGCTCTTAGCCACATCTGTACCAAATTTCAAGTTGGGATCGCAATGGGATCATATTTTAACATATTTTACTAGTAAGAGCGTCAATGGGTCATTCCATATCAAGTGATCTAAATATGAATATTTTTTTTTACCTGACGTCTTTAGATTTTTTTTTTTTTTTTTCCTTTATGAAGTACTACTTTAGTTAATTACAAATTAAAAGTTTGGAATTTTTTTCTTCATCAGTTAATTTTTTACAGATTTTTAAAGTTTAAAAAAAGGGTGAATTTTGGCCTGGTACGACTTTAAATTTTTTTATCTCAGGCTAGAAATAAGATAATGAAGTGGGAGAGGCATCATTTTACTCAGAACGGTAACAGCTTTCATTTGAGATGTTACAAGACTATGTTTCTTTATATCAAATTCAAACTATTGACGGGCAATTGTGAAAAAATGACTGATTGTGTTCTTGGTGACTTTTGAATTGACACTATAATAGTTAAATATTTTGCACTTAGGTCCAATGAATGCGTCCATGGGGTCAAGCTGGGACAGAGTCATCACAAATTAGCCTTATTTGCAGATGACCTGCTACTTTACATCTCCCAGCCCCTGGTCTCCATCCCTTCGGTCTTAATGGAGTTTGAACGGTTCGGACAATTGAGCAACTTTAAAGTGAATTGCTCCAAAACCGAGGCACTCAATATTTCTTTGCCTGGAGAATTGGTTTCTCATCTATCTAAACAGTTCCCATTTAAATGGAAAATAGAAGCCATTAAGTACTTGGGAGTCCTTATACCAAAAGATCTTAAACAAATATTCAATTTAAATTATCAACCCCTTTTGACTAACGCGGAATCGGCATTTACCTCCTATAGACAATTAAAGCTATCCTGGTTCGGGAGAATAAACGTAGTCAAGATGGATGTCTTGCCCCGACTCTTATATACTTTTCAGACAGTTCCTGTTCTATTGGATAGAGGTTTCCTCTCCAAAATGCAATCTATGATCCTTAGATTTGTCTGGGGGGGCAAGAGGTCCAGATTGCGAATGAATATCCTATCCTTGCCCGAGACCAGAGGAGGGGTTGGACTACCAAACATACGAGCGTACTTTGAGGCTTCCTCTCTTGTTAGAGCTCTAGATTGGCATTATCATGCGTCCTCCAAGAAATGGGTAGGGGTGGAGCAAGAGGGTTTGGGGATTCCGCTGAAACACCTGCTTTGGATTTCCCTAAAGACTCCACAGACCTAGTACCTTTGACAGACATGACCAGAAACACCTTGAAGGTATGGCACCTAGTGACGAAAACCCTCCGCTTAAACGACAGACTTAGCCCTTTGACTCCCCTTTTTTCCAACCCATCTTTCCCACCCAGATTTGACAGGCAGAGATTTTTATGTTGGCGGATTGTGGATGACACCCGAGTAGGACAGACTCTGTCCAGTGGTGGTTTGCCCCCGATGGCAGAGCTACAACTCAAAGAACCTACGAGACCTCTTAAGTGATTCGAATTTCTCCAATACAGAGCATACTTATATTCAGCTGACCACTCTTGCAGGGTAAGATTGACGCCCAACGTATTGGAGAGGTTATTTCAACTGGAGGCTCCACCGAGGCGCAAAATATCATTTCTATACCAGGCCTTAGGGTCCATGAGAGAGCAGGGCACCCTTTACTTCCAACGTGCTTGGGAGAGGGAATTGGGGTGTAGCATTTCAGAAGCTAATTGGCAGAAATGCTTTATATTTACTCACTCACTAGCTAGCGCTTGTTCTGCACAAGAAAGAAGCTATAAGCTGCTCACTAGATGGTACTTGTGCCCGACGACACTCCGGAACATGTTCCCTGGAACCCCTGATACCTGCTGGCGCTGTGGGGAAGAGAAGGGTACAATGATACACATTTGGTGGAGTTGTGGGGAAATCCGGCGGTTCTGGTCTGAGGTTTTCAATGCATACGCCCGGATAACAGGTAAAGAAGCCGAATGCTGCCCAGAATCGGCAATGTTATCCATTTTTCCAGGTCCTATTGGGCTACAGAAGAGGGATATTCTCCGCTTTTGCATCTCGGCTGCTCGTGCTGTGATCCCGAGGTTCTGGAAATCAAGCCGGGCTCCATCTCTACTTGATTGGTTCAAAGAATTGATGGACACATATCGAATGGAGGAGCTCGCAGCTGATGCGTCGGGATCTCGGAACAAATTCTTAGGGATTTGGGTTGAATGGATTCTTTTTCACGACTCTGCAGAATTTAGGAGTATCTTTTCCAGCACAGATAATATGGCTCGACCTCTGGCTGATGGGGAGCCAGTGGGATGAGTACCCTTTCTCCTTCCCATACCTCACCCGTCCCCCCCCCCTCCTTTTTTTCTTTTTTTCTTACGTGGCTTTTCTTTCCCAGTATAACTTTTTCTAATGGTTTTTGTTTCTCTTCTCTCTCTCTCTTCTTTTCTATCTCTCTTTTCTTCCCATCTGATACATTCAGTCTAGGTATTTCCTTTCTACGCCTATACCTTCAGAATTCTAGTGAACATTAGACAGGTATCGAAAACTCTGAGCTGTGAGTAGATCATTAATATTTCGGCCTTCCTTTCCGGTACACCAGTCGATAGACTATTCCAACTAGGCCTCAACGGGTAATGACCCACTTACGTGGTCAACCTGTTAGAAGGGGCCAAGTAATAAAAATCATTCTGCTGGGGCTGCTTGTCCCCTTGACATCAGAACATCTCAAAACCCTGAGAAAGGTTGTATACTTGAGTGTTTGGAATTATATTTAGATTGTAGTATATATTGCACCAGAGATAAGCGCAAAAGTAAATTTGCAGCTTATCTTAAAGTTACTAATAACTTTGTGAATTCTCTTTTTGTATATTTTATATGTCTCAAGATTTTGTTAAAAGATTGAATGTATGTCTTTCATATGTTTTTTCAAAATTTAATAAAAATGAGATTAACCATAGTTAAATATTTTAAAATATGATCCCATCACGATCCCAACTTGAAATTTGGTACAGATGTGGCTAAGAGCATAAAAGACACATGGGCAGTTTTGGAAAATTTTTATTAAAATGTTTTTTTCGGAAATGCATTTCAAAATGTTGCGTTTGCATTCGCATAGGTAAAAAATTAAAATTAACAAATATACTCTTGTGACATATCTGGTGAAAGCCTGGACAGTTCTGAGTAGAATGGTGTTTATTTTGTTTCTCTATCTTATTTCTAGCCCGAGATAAAAAAATTTAAAGTCGTACCAGGCCAAAATTCACCCTTTTTTTAAACTTTAAAAATCTGTAAAAAATTAACTGATGAAGAAAAAAATTCCAAACTTTTAATTTGTAATTAACTAAAGTAGTACTTCATAAAGGAAAAAAAAAAAAAAAAATCTAAAGACGCCAGGTAAAAAAAAATATTCATATTTAGATCACTTGATATGGAATGACCCATTGACGCTATTAATAGTAAAATATGTTAAAATATGATCCCATTGCGATCCCAACTTGAAATTTGGTACAGATGTGGCTAAGAGCAAAGCAGACACATGGGCAGTTTTTGAAATATTTAAAGCGCGCCGATTTTTCGGAAATACGTTTTAAAGTTTTGCGCTTGCGATCACATGGGTAAAATATTAACGAAGATCCTCTTGTGACATATCTGATGAAAGCCTGTATAGTTCTGAGTAGAATGGTGTTTATTTTGTCTCTCTATCTTATTCCTAGCCTTAGTTATGAGGAGAAACGTAAAGGCAGGCAACAGCGAAATTCACACTTTTTCCGAACTTTGAAAATCATTTAAAAAAAAAATAAATTTTTTAAAAAATTTTTCTCTTCACATTTTGCATTGTCTGACATGCTATTATCAAATAACAAAATCTCAAAAGAATTAAAAATATAGAGGTAATAATCATTGGTTCACTTGACATGGAATGACCCGATCAAGCAACACCCAACTACTGTTAGAACAAGTCTGTTGTCCAACCAGGGGTGAAAAATTGTGGCCAAAAACCATACCTTCAACAGACCAAGCAACTCAACTGTGTATGAAAACATAGGATCTTGGGTGCAATAAAATGGCAGCAGGTGCACTGGACTCGCTAGTCCAGTATGTTCTACCCGTGTTTGTGTGGGTTTCCTCCGGGCCCTCCAGTTTCCTCCCACACTTGAAAGACATACTGATAGGATGTTTAGATTGTGAGCTCCAATGGGGACAGCGATGAAAATGTATGTAAAGCGCTATGGAATTAATAGCGCTATAGAAAGTAATATATATTATTATTATTAGTCGAAATATTTAGCAGTAATAGAAGGCAGTGTGTTCACAGAAGGGCTGGAGAGTGATACAATCGTGTGTCTGCAGGGAACAGTGATACAAGGTGGAGGTATCTTGCTAGTATGGGGCTAAATTTCATCAAATCTATTTGGTCGGGATTAATGGTGTACTCAGTGATGAGAACAGATACTTATCAATCATGCAAGACCATCAGGGAGCATTTGATTGGCTCCAAGTTTATTCTTCAGGAGGACAACCCCAAATATACAGCTAATGACATTAAGAACTATCCTCAGGGTAAAGAAGAACAAGGAGTCCTGGAACTGATGACATGGCCACCACAAAGCCCAGATCTCAGTATCATTGAGTCTGTGTCTGATTACATGAATAGACAGACTCGATGCACACGTCTACAGCCAGAGAAGATCTGTAGTTAGTCCTCCATGATTGTAACAATCTCCCTATTTAGTTTCTTTAAAAGCTTTGTGCAAGTGTACCAAAAATCATTGATGCTGTATTCAAGGCAAAGGACAGTTTACACGAAATATTGATTTGATTTAGATTTCTCTTTTGTTCATTCATTTAGCATTTTGTTAATTGATAAAAATAAACTATTGTAAGGAACCTGACAGCTGATATATGCTGCTCGATCCACAGGTGGCATGTATCTGGCTGCTTAATTTTTACTATGTATGTTTGACTCTGAAATGCTGCAGCATTTCAGTGGAAAACATAACTTAAAAGCTGCCAGGGACTAAGCCGCTCAGGAGGCTAGTTAGAAAGGCGGACCCCTGGTGGCTTCTTTATGCCTGCTCTTCTCATGTGACCGGTCTCTTCCTGCACGTGTCACGCTGGGCGCACAAAGCATCCTGAAACAGTGTGTGACAGTGAACGCATGGACCAACGCTATCTGGTGCACTGCACGAAACTACAGGCGGAGAAACACCATGGAGGGGAAATACAGCGGAGGGCCCTGCTCATAAGGAATGGAGAAGAGGTAACCCCCTGCACGCACCTGCAGCTGTGCCCTGATCTCCCTACTGTCCCTGTATGGGTTCTTTCGACCCATCGCCAAGGAGGATACCTAGTCCCTTGTTGGCCCTGATGTTAACCCTCAATAGGTAATGGTCTTCAGGAGCACTAGTCCCAACCACTGCAATAATGAAGACAAGACAAAAGGGGAAACAAGAAGGCAACTTCACACCTGCTGCCACGCTCCTTGACAGCAGACGGCTTAGCAATAGTCAGCTCTCCAGGGAACGTCCTTCTCCTCAGGAAGCTTGACCAGGAATTAGTTCAATTACCAGCAATGGATGCTGGAATCATGTGATCATGAAAAGGGGATGGAAGTGATCACAGAGTAGCCACACCTTGTAAGGAAACTAAGGAGTCTGCTAGCAGCTAAACTGACATTAACTCCTGAACTACCAAAGGAAAGAAACATGTTTAAAATGAGACAGAGGTCCCAAACCAGTCACAAGTCTCCAAAGTAGGAGAGGCCATCATGACAACATGTATGGGGAGAGACTTGGCAGTCACTAGCAGCAGGCGGGGAGAAGCTCCCGGGCCTCCACTTGTCAAACTGTGTGTGGTGGCTGTTAATTTTAGAGTCAAACCTATCTGGCTGAAATAATTGGCCAGTGTCAGACATGCTGCCCTTATTCTGGCATCATGTATCAGCTTTTAGGGACCCTTTAAAGGGAATCTGTAAGCAGGTTTTTGCTATGTAAAGCACAGTATGCTGTAAGAGTTAAACAAAAAAAAATATATGCAAATATGCTTCTCTTATCAGGGTCTGTGCAATTGTTTACATAATCTAAAGGCTTCAGTACCCTGTGATTAACATTGCAGGACTAGAGGGATACACACACAGCAGTTCAACACGCCCCCTGCTGACATTAACACCTCACAGTGAATGCACAATCTGTATTGAGAGCCTGGAGTGGGCGGGGGCAGCTCTCAGCTCTGCTGTGTTCCTGAAAATAAATTCTTTGATTGTGTGGGAACAGCTGCAGTCAGTAATCTATGTGATACATCATTCGATATAGAATCTCCTTCCCTACATTATGTTGCTGTCAGATGAGGTACAAAAAACCTGCTGACAGATTCCCCTTAATGCTTCTATTGTAGAAAGAATTCTGACTTTGCAACTTCTTTTTACACATGTTGCTGTATTTTCACATTATTTAGATGATGTATGAATTCATCCTGAATATTGTATAAAAAAATTGGCTCCACCTACATAATGATATAAAGAAGGATATAAAGACAATCTGATCTGAGACTGTATTGTCCAGCAGTGTAACGTCCCTTGGTACAATCCTTTAATAATTGTGTTCCTACAGATAATGTGAATAGTAACCTATTTTCCTTGGAGGATCCAGGAAAGAATTTTCAGACGGGTAAGTGTATTCCTCAGCTGTTAGTACTGCATGATTCTATGGGTACATGGGTTTCTCCATGGACTTGAGAGCCAAGTACAAGTGAGACCAGGAAAGAAACTATCATTTTTTTATATCTTTTATTACTGAAGCTATAATGTCTTTACCTACCATTATAATGGTTGATTATGGATTGTGTCCCTGCCTATGCTGACATATACAGCAGATATTGTTAGTAACAATAACATTCTTCACTCAGATTAGAGCAATTTCCGATATGCATCTGCAGCATTTGTGCTCTGAAGATGTACAATGTAGTGGTATGTGCAGCTATTCCAAGCAGCCGTAATCTCCATCATATCCACCAGACTTATTGTAGATCCGGGAATGTAACACCATTGTAATTACAGACTTGATTGTCTCAAAAGTTTAGTTGATAAATAAGCAGTGACTGCGATATAAGAACGATGCAAAACGCAACTTGAGGCATTTAAATGTTAGGTAACGCAGAATTTATTGACAGAGTGAGAGTAAAAATTGAGAGTTTCTAAGGAGGAAATAGCTACATTATATATATATACTAGCTGTAGCACACGGCGTTGCCCAGGATAGTAACTAACTGGTCTTAGCTAGAACATAAAAGAATAGTATAACAAAAAAAATATTTTTCACATAAAAGTTGCAAAGTAATTAGGCATCCTGCAGTGTACTGGGGGCTGTGTGTGGCCTCCTGCTGTATACTGCCGACTGTATGGTAACTGCTGTATACTGGGGATGTGTGAGGCCTCCTGTATACTTGGGGCTTTGTGCAGCCTCCTGCTCTATACTGTGGGCTGTGTGCGGCCTCCTGCTGTATACTGGGGCTGTGTGTGACCTCCTACTGTATACTGGGGTTGGTGTGCGGCTTCTGAGGTAATACTGGCTGCTTTGCCTCCTGCAATATACAGGCGTTGAGTCTCCTGCTGTATACTGGGCTGTGTGCAGCCTCCTGCTGCATTTTGGCGGCTGTGTGTGGCCTCCTGCTGTATACTGGGCTTGTGCCTCCTGCTGTATACTGGTGGTTTTATGAAGCCTCCTACTGTATATTTGGGGCTGTCTGCGGCCTCCTGCTGTATACTGGCTTTGGGCTCCGTTGCATACTGGGTTGTTGAGGCCTCCTGCTGTATACTGGGGTTGTGTGAGGCCTCCTGCTGTATACTGGGGGCTGTCTGCGGCCTCCTGCTGTATACTGGGGTTGTGTGAGCCTCCTCTGTACACTGGGGCTGTGTGCAGCCTCCTGCTGTTTACTGGGGGCTGAGTGCGTCCTTCTGCTTTATACTGGGAGCTGTGTGCAGCCTCCTGCTGTTTACTGGAGGCTGGGTGCGTCTTCTGCTGTATACTGGCGTGTACAGCTCCTGCTGTATACTGGGTGTGTGAGGCCTCCTGCTGTATACTGGGCTGTGTACGCCTCCTGATGTATACTGGGGACTGTGTGTGACCTCCTACTATATACTGGGTTGTGTGCGGCTTCTGAGGTATATGGCTGCTTTGGCCTCCTGAAATTTACCAGGGCTGTTTGAGGTCTCCTGCTGTATACTGGGGCTGTTGTGGCCTCTGCTGTTACTGGGCTTTGTGGCTCTGCTGTATACTGGGGGTTGTGTGAGGCCTCCTCTGTATATGGGGCTGTCTGCAGCCTCCTGCTGTATACTGGGCTTTGTGGCCTCCTGCTGCATACTGGGGGTTTGTGAGGCCTACTGCTGTATACTGGGGTTGTGTGAGGCCTCCTGCTGTAACTGGGTTGTGTGAGCCTCCTTCTGTTTTACTGGGGGTTGTGTGAGCTCTCTGCATACTGGGGCTGTCTGTGGTCTCCTGCTGTATACTGGGTTGTGTGAGCTACTGCTGTATACTGGGCTGTCTGCAGCCTCCTGCTGTTTACTGGGGGCTGGTGCGTCCTTCTGCTTTATACTGGGACCTGTGTGCAGCCTCCTGCTGTTTACTGGGGGCTGGGTGCGTTCTTCTGCTGTATACTGGAGCTGTGTACAGCCTCCTGCTGTATTACTGGGGTGTGTGAGCCTCGTGTATACTGGTGCTGTGTACAGCCTCCTGCTGTATATTGGGCTGCGTGCAATCTCTGCTGTTTACTGTGGGACTGTGTGACCTCCTGAGTATACTGGGGCTGTGAGTGGCTTCCTGCTGTATAGTAGGGGCTAGATGGCTATGCACACTACTATTGTTCTTCTATTGCCTCTACAGATCTTGTCCCGGTGTGCAAATCCCATGACCTACTACATGATCTTTCAAAAGTTGATCATGTGACATGTCACATATTACTTAGCGTTGGGGGGCCCTCGCCTTCTAAACAGCCCTGGGCCCTGGCTACTCTTAATTCGCCCCTGGTCCTCACTGTGATCAGTTTTGTACTTTGTCCAAATCTCCAGAGGATTGTTAGAAGAATAGCAGAGAGGTGTCTTAATGGCTTTGGTGTTTGTATGGCTGAGGCTTCACTGACAGTCTTGTTCCCAGTGTGCGCATATTCACAAGTCCTTGTCTTCTGCAAGCTTCCCTGAATGAACAAAATGTCCATATCTGGCATTATCAGCATAACCCTAAGTGAACCATCACTCCTTTACAGTGTTCTGCATGCTAAAAAAACCTTTATATATAGAGGACACTAGTAAATTTTGCAATAAAAAGATTTATTACATAAAGTCAAAAACATGTGAGGGAATATACACAAGGGGGGTAGAGAAGGAAAATGTCTCCCCCATTCATTACAAATCACCAAAGCAATGCTGTTTATCTACAATAATTACAAACAGATCTGTATCCATATTTCTGGTGAGGAAATAAAGTGCAAAATTATGTTATATGGTTATACTGACAATATTCACGTTAAATAGGTACAGCCCAGTGATGCCAACACATGAAACAGGCACATATGGGAGATTTACAGTTACATATTAACGTCACTTATGGCTTCCCTCGTGGGGAAAGAGTACAGCAGTAATTTTGTAGTATGGCAGGCCCATTTACATTTTTAATTTTTTTTTAATCAAAATAATGTTCTAAGTATCCTATTTTTATTTCCATGCACTATTGCAATTTATTTATTTGAGGTTATTTGCCTATTTTTGTTTCTTTTCTTTTGGTTTTGCTGTTTTGTGGCCTATGTGAACATACACCTACACTTTGCATGCATATACTTGCATTCCAGTTTGCGTGTTTGTTTGTTTTTTCTAAGGCCGCTTCACACCACGGTTCTCTGCTGTCAGGTTCTGTGCAGTGTTTTGTAGAATGCACCAGGCAGAACCTGACAGCACCGGATGACCACAAAGTGTGGGCAAATATGCCCTCCGATCCTTGTTTTTGCAGAACTCGTTTGTGCTCATGTCTGCTGCTGTCCCCGGTGCTGAAATTAGCCGCGTGTGCAGTGCTACTGTCAGTGGTGCTGAAATTTCAGCCGTCTGTGCAGTGGAGCTCTCCATGGTGCTGAACATTAGTGGTGGGTCTGAAATGCTGCTGCTGTCCATGGTGCTGAATGAGCACAGCTGCATTTCAGAGCCGGCACTGTTCGTTCAAGGCATACGGGAAACAATCCGATTTGTTTTTGTCGGATCTAGGGCGATCCGGTGCCCATAGACCCCATGTTATGGGCGCCAGATCGCCCCGGATCCGGGAGGATCTGATTTTGTCCAATTTTTGCACCGGAGGCAGAAAATTATGCAGACTCCATTTTGTGTCGATGCAAAACCGGACAAAATCGGATCAGGAGAAAAATCACAAAACCGGATGGCCAAATAGCACAAATCTAGCATCATAGGGATACATGGGGGCAAAACCTGATCAGGTTCAGTCCGGTTCAAACCAGACCGGACCTGAAAGGTAAAAGCCGTGGTGTGAAGCCAGCCTTCCTATTTTAATCAAGTGTAGATAGGCAAATAAATTGCAGGACCATGCTTAATCAGACACATCAGTAGTCCATGGCTGTTGAGCATGCTCAGTACACTAAAACTGCTGTGTGCTGTCTAATTTCACTTCCGCAATGTATCACATATATTTCGGAAGTGAAATTTTAAGTAAAGCAGGTGTTGAAAAAAAAAAATCTCTATTCTCACCTTTCTAGTGATCCCCGACGTCAGCATCTAGCTCCCAATGGCTTACAGGACTTGCCGTTGCTTGGCAACCCAATCAGCTCATCGGGTCACATGACCGGTTACCGTGGTAACCGATCATGTGACCAATGACGCTGATCGGGTAGCCTCGCCCAGCCAGGTCCTGTAAGCCATTGGGAGCTAGATGCTGACGTCGGAGGATCGCTAGAAAGGTGAGAATAGAGATTTTTTTTATTTTTAACACCTGCTTTACTTAAATTTCACTTCTGCAATGTACGTATATACATTGCGGAAGTGAAAGTGCCCCGTATAGCTTTTTGTGTGTTCAGACCTGTGAAAATCATGGACCCAGACACAGAAATCGGTCACCTCCGATGGTGTCCTTTCCTATCCATGGAGTCCTGCAAAAAGTAGGATCCCACGGACAGGAAAAATATCGCTGTGTGTGAAACCAGCCTTAAAGTTTACCATCAGTAAATGGATCTGTTTTATTTTCAGAACCAGGTGACCTACTAATGGACAATATAGAAGGGGATGATTTTGATCAAGAGTTCTCCTTTCTAAGTTTACAGCCCCCTATGTCTCCAGCGTTTTCACAGCAGGAGCAAGGTATTTTTGAGTGTGGTGAATCAAGCTCATGGACCAAACAGCCGCAGAGTTTGTCTGGATATCTTCCTTCTCAGCTCCTTGACATGGGCCTTCAGTCTGTGGGAGGACTCAGCAGTAAGTGAACATGTTCTGCTATTTATTATACTGGTATTATATTCAATATGTCATAATCCAAACATCACACTTCTATAATACCACCAGGAGATCACTAATATCCTCCCATCTTTCTTATTGTTAAATCAGACCAGTCTCTTGACTGTAAGGTAGGTGGCTGTAGCAGGAGCTCACCTCCAGTATACTGTGTTTGCAGTTTGTTAACCCACTGCTACATCAAAACGTCACCCCAATCAGATGTACAAAATTGGAAAGTATTAGGGTGCTTTCACATTGCGATTATTTTCCTGTCCGTGGGATCCTACTTTTTGCAGGACCCCACGGACAGGAAAGGACCGCATCAGAGGTGTGCTTCCTGGTGCTATTTCTGTGTCCGGGGCCGTGATTTTCACGGGTCCAGACACAGAAACAGCTGACAGGAGGCAAGCGGGGCACTTTCACTTCAGCAATGTATATATACATTGCGGAAGTGAAATTAAGTAAAAGCAAGGGCTAAAAATAAAAAATGTGTATTCTCACCTTTCCAGCGAACCCCCGACACCCCCATCAAGCTCCCGATGGTTACAGGACCTGGCAAGGCGGGGTTACCCAATCAGCATCATTATTCACATGATCGCAGTTACCGCAGTAACCGGTCATGTGACCCGATCAGCTGATCGGGTTGCCACGCATTGCCAGGTCCTGTAACCATCGGGAGCTTGATGGGGGCGTCGGGGGATCGCCGGAAAGGTGAGAATACATATTTTTTATTTTTAACCCTTGCTTTTACTTAATTTCACTTCCGCAATGTATGTATATACATTCCGGAAGTGAAATTGGATGGTACAGAGCAGTTTTAGTGTAACATGCTCAGTACACTAAAATCGGGTCCGAGAAATAATCAGCTATTTTCTCGGACTTGTGCTCCATAGGCCCCATGTTAAAGGCTGCGGATCATGTCGGATCTGATTGTCTCTGATTTGGTCCGCTGTGCCCAAAATCGGAGCAGTCTCCGATTTTGGGTACAGCAAAAAATCGGACACAATCGGATCCGACACAAATCGGATGCCCTTAAGGGCAAATCCAATGTGATCCGATGCCCATAGGCATACATGGGGGCCAAATCGGATCCGTGGCTCTGTTTTACAACGGACAGCCACGGATCCTGAAAAATTGCACAGTGAAAGCACCTTTAGGTGTCCTAGAATTTCAAGGAGCACACGCAAAGGCACTGATCTGTTCAAACGGATGCCAACTGATGTCCACGAATCAGTGTTTTTCACTCATCCATCATCAGTTAGGCCCCCTTCACATCATGATTTTTCCCTATCCACGTGGATCCTGTTTTTTGCAGGCCCACACAGACAGGTCCAGACTGTAATTCAAGATGCCATTTCTGTGTCCAGATCTGTTATTTTGATGTATCCGGACACAGAAAGAGCTGGAAGGAGCCTGAGCCAGGCTAATGGTGTTGGCGCTGTCACGCCAGGGGAGGAATAATTCTGTGTTCCTCCTTCCATGTGACATGTCAGGGCTGAAGTTTTGCTTTTCTAGTATATCTACATACACTGTGAAAGCAAAATAAAAGAGAAAAAATTTATTAAAAATAAAAATTCTCACCTGTCCGCTGGCTGTCCGGGACCCGAGGGGAAGACATCTGATGGCTGACTGGACCTTAAAAAGTGATTGGCCAGTAGCGATCAGGTGGTATGTCACGTGACATACTACCTGATCGCTACTGGCCAATCACATTTTTAAGGTCCTGTCAGCCATCAAACATCGTCCCCACTGGTCCTGGACAAGCGGCGGACAGGTGAGAATTTTATTTATTTTTTATTTTTAACACATTGCTTTATTTAATTTCACTTTAGCAGTGTATGTAGATAGGGTATGTTAATACACTGCTAAAGTGAAGTTACACTGGACAGAGCAGTTTTAGTGCTCAGTACACTAAAATCGGATCCAAGAAACGATCCTGTATTTTCCCGGATCTGAGCTCCATACGCCCCTATGTTATTTGAAGCGTGGGATACGATTTTGTCCGCTTGTGTCCAAAATCAGAGCAGTCTCCGATTTTGGGGACGTGAAAAAAGCAGACACAATCAGACCCCTGCACACACGGATGGCCATTAAGGACCAATCTGTGCCCATAGGGATACATGGGGCCAAATCGGATCCGTGGCTATCCGTTTTACAACTCAGTACAGCATCACGGAGCCGTTATTTTCACGGATCCATCTCTATAGACCCCCATGTTATTTGATGCGGACAGCTACAGATCTGTGTCTGTCCGTTTGTATCTGCTTTTTTCAAGGCAGCCCAGAATCGCAATAGTCTCTGATTCTGGGTACATGAATAAAACTGACACAAATAGATCAGTGACAAAACTAACTGACACACGGATGGCCATATAGGACCAATCGGTGCCCATAGGGATACATGGGAGGCCAAAACTGATCTGTGACTATCCATTTTAAAACGGATAGACACTGATCACAAAAAACGCAGTGTGAAGACAGCCTTAAGAGGAAATTAACATCAGCAAAATTCCTTCTAGACTGTTTCAAGAGCTCAGAATATCCCACTGACTTACAATCATTTGTCGACTCAGGCTGCCTTCACACTGCGTTTTTTGTGATCAGTGTCTATCGGTTTTAAAACAGCCACTGATCCGTTTTGGTCTCCCATGTATCCCTATTGGCACGGATTGGTCCTATATGTCAAATAACATGGGGGTCTATGGAGACAGATCCGTAAAAAAATGGATCCGTAAGACAGATCCGTTTTGCTGTACTGAGCATGCTCAAAAGCAAGGTAAAGCTCCTCCCACCCCTATCTCTGTTAACTGATGACACATCCGTTAAAAAAATGGTCCATGGGCATCAGTTGGCATCCATTGGCACAGATCAGTGCCTGTCCGTGTGATCCTTGAAATTCACCGTGGCCCTCATCCATTCCCGCCTTGACTATTGCAATTCTCTATTAAGCGGCCTCCCCCTCACCAGACTTTCTCCTCTCCAGTCCGTCCTTAATGCAGCAGCCAGGATCACCCATCTGGCCAATCGTTACTCAGATGCCTCTGCTCTGTGCCAGTCATTACACTGGCTGCCCGTATACTACAGGATCAAATTCAAATTGCTTGTTCTCACCCACAAAGCTCTTCACAGTGCAGCTCCCCCTACCTCTCCTCCCTCATCTCTGTCTATCACCCCACCCGTTCTCTACGTTCCTCAAATGACCTTCGACTAACATCTGCACTAATCCGATCCTCCCACTCCCGGCTCCAAGACTTCTCCAGAGCTGCACCAAACCTCTGGAATGCTTTACCCAAAGAAATCAGGACTATCCACAACTTGCATGGCTTCAGACGATCCCTAAAAACGCATCTTTTTAAGGCGGCCTATCATACTCCCTAATAAGTCCATTGTACTGTAGACAGTGAATGGGCTATCCCTCTGGACATTACTCTTCTACAAACTCCACCAAACCATAAAGGTCTACACAGACTGTATAATGACCATCCATGTAAGCTTAGCTCTATGCCCCATTTCCTCAAGATGCCTGGACCACCAGTGCAATAAGCCCCGCCACCTTGTGCAACCCCTATCCCGTTGTAGATTGTAAGCTCTTTTGAGCAGGGTCACATTCATTTCTTGCTTTATTTATTGTATTTTTTTTTTTTTTTTTTTTTTTTTTTCACATTGATTCTCTGCCTATTGTTTTGTATCCAATTATTGTACTTTATTTGTTCTCTATTGTAATTACTTACTGTATTTTCTGTACTCTAACCCTACATTGTAAAGCGCTGCGGAATATGTTGGCGCTATATAAATAAAGTATTATTATTATTATTATGTGCAAAAAAAGCAGAGTTGAAAGGGCTCCAGAGGTCTGAAGAAGAAAAATTACAAATTACTTTCAGATTGGGAAGGGTGTGCCGTTCTATCTTGATCTAATTTAGAATTTCTGCTTTAATTTAGACTGGACAATTCCAGATTTGTCGGCACATGGCAGCACGTCTGATTGTTCCCTTCAGAAAACTTCTAATCCTTCATCCCTTCGTAAGTCCAGATTTCTATTACCAGAACACTACATTTTATCAATTATACCTTGATCAGAAAATGCCTTCATCATTTTATGCAGCTTAGCTTTCATGCAAGAGATTGAAAGTTTAAACGCTAAACAAACATGGTGAAAAAGACTTATAGAAGTAAGAAAAACAAATGGTTCTTCTATAAATCATTAATTGAAGGGTTGCACATTTACCTAAGGTTTTTACAGTTAGGTTTTTTTCTTCTTAGTGTCAGTGGTCGTAATCTGGACAAGGCCTCATTCAGATATCCGTTTCTCATGTACGTCTTCTGTCCATGCTTCTCACATACAGTTGAAACCAGAAGTTTGCATACACTATATAAAAAGACACGTGCATGCTTTTCTCACTATCTGACATGAAAAATCAGAATAAACCTTTCCTGTTTTAGGTCAATTAGGATTACCGTACTCTATTTACATAATTGTCCTGTTCCATCTATCATCAACTTCTGGCATCAGGATGTCCTATCACGTGCTGGCGGTAGCCATATTTGCACACCCAAGTGATGGGTGTGCAAGTATGGCACTCACTGGTGGTGCTGTACAATGTGCCACCTGCAACTCATGACACCCGAAACCGACAACACACACGTCCGCCGTACCTTGCCCGCGCATCACCACCTGACTAAGTGCCAATGTTGGCACATGCGCGCTTACTCAAGCGGCCACCATCCTTGTATACCTAAGTGCCCAAAATATGGTGGCCACATGAGCAAGTGTGCATTCGCGCGCATGAACACTTACTCAGGCGGCCACCATCTTTGGACACCTGAGTATGCAAAGATCATGGAGGCGTGACTCCGCGCACACATGCGCACTTACTCATGCCGTCGCCATCTCTGTACACCACAGGGGGGGTAGAAACAGCACACAGTAGTGAGAGTGTACAAGGAGGGCAGAGACATCGCACAGAGGGGAGAGAGTCTGCACAGGGAGACGACACAAGGGGAGAGAGAGCCCACAGGGGGAGAGACAGCCCACAGGAAGGAGAGAGAGCACGAGGGGGGCAGTGACAGTGCAGAGTGGAAAGAGAGAGCATGTGGGAAACACAGCACAAGGAGAGGGAAAACACAGGGGAGAGAGACAGCGCCCAAGAGGGGAGAGACAGTCCACAGGAGGGAGAGAGAGCACGGTAGGACAGACAGCACAGAGTGGAAAGTGAGAGAGCATGGGGGAAGAGACAGCACAGTGGGGAGAGCGCACAAGGGGGGAAAGCGCACAGGGAGGCACAGACAGCACACAGTGGTGAGGGAGAGCGAGTGCATGGGGGAAAGAGGCCATGGGGGAGAGACAGTCCACAGTGGGGAGTGACGGTCAAAAGGGGAGAGAGCGCACAGGGAGAAAAGAGAGCGCACAGGTGGAAGAGCGCACAAGGGACAGAGTGCCCATGGGGGAGATAGCTCAAAGGAGATAGCACATAAGGGGAGAATACAGCACTGGGGGAGGGAGCACACAGGGGGGACAGTGCACAGGGAGGATACAGCTCAAAGGAGAGAGCATATGAAGGGAGAAGAAAGCGCATAGGGTGAGAAGACAGCATACTGGGGGAGAGTGCACGGAGGGGAGAGAGACAGTTCACAGGAAGGAGACAAGTCAAAGGAGAGAGCACAGAGGGGAGAAGACAGCTCGGGGGGAGAGCCGCCACCCTCAGCACCACAAAGCCCTCCCCATCATGATGTCACTGCTCTCCCGGTGCGACAGCATTGAGTCCCTGTCTACTTATTAATATTTGCCAAATGCCAGAATTATGAGAGAGAATATTTTAAGGCATTTTTATTACTTTCTGCAAAGTCACAAGTTTACATACTCTAAGATTACTATGCCTTTAAACAATTTGGGACAGTCCATATGATTATGTCATGTGTTTGGCAATATCCGAGTTAATTAGAGACACACCTTTGGATGCATTTTAATGCACACCAGAAATACACTGCTTCCATGTGTAGCATCATGGCAAAGTCTAAAGAAATCAGCCAAGATATCAGGAAGAGAATTGTGGACTTACACAACTCTGGTTCATCCTTGGGTGCAATTTCCAGATACCTGAAGGGGCCTCATTCGTCTATACAAAAAATTATACGCAAGTATACACAAGATGGGAAAGTCCAGCCATCAACCCGCTCAGGAAGGAAATGGGTTCTGTGTCCCAGAAATGAACATGCTTTGGTCTGACATGTGCATATAAACCCAAGAACAAAAGCAAAAGACCTTGTGAAGATGATCATGGAAGCTGGTAAGAGTGTGTCACTATTCACTATGAAATGATTACTATTTGAACATGAGCTGAAATACCAGTCTGCCAGGAAGAAGCCATTACCCCAAAAGAAACATAAAAAAGCCAGATTAATGTATTCAAATGCACACAGGGACAAAGACTTTCATTTTTGGAGACATGTCCTGTGAAACTAAAATTGACCTGTTTGGCCATAATGACCATTGTTACATTTGGAGGACAAATGGAGAAGCTTGGAAACCTAAGAACACCATCCCACCTGTGAAACACGGGGGTGGCAGCATAGCATTATGATGTGGGTTTTTGCTTCAGGAGGGACTGGAGCACTTCCCAAAATAGGAAAGAACTTCATGAGGCAAGCAGTTTATGTGGCAATACTGAAGCAACATCTCAAGACGTCAGTCAGGAAGTTAAAACTTTGAGAAATGAGTCTTCCAAATGGACAATGACCCGAAGCATACTGTCAAACTGGTTACAAAGTGGCTTAAGGATAACACAGCCAATATTTTGGAGTGGCCATCAAAAATTAAAATGTATGGGCAAAGCTGAAGAGGCAGGTGCGAGCAAGGCAACCTACACACATGGCTCAGCTACACCAGTTCTGTCAGGAGGAATGGGCCCAAATTCCTACCAACTATTGTGAGAAGCTTGTGGAAAGATATCCAAAATGTTTGACCCAAGTCATACAGTTTAAGGGCAATGGTACCAAATACTAATAATATATGTCAACTTGTGACTTTGTAGAAAGTAATAAAAATGGCTTAAAACATTCTCTATTAATATTTGTCATATGCCAGAATAATGAGAGCATTATGGTAATCCTAATTGATGTAAAATAGGAAAGGTGTTATGATTTCATGTCAGATAGTGTATGTAAACTTAATTTCAACTGTATATAACACATACCCTTTACAATCAATGGTGATGTTGACGGACAATGTTTTTTGTAGACCGTTTGTCCTCATTAAAACTTTAGAGTCAAGTTTATCCGAGTCACAGATCAAAATTGCCAACCAAGTGAAACATCACTGACCACACCTATTGACATCCATGTGCTGTTTGTTTTCATCACTGTAATGGCTAGGGAGAAGCTTTGCCCTTTATTCTTTTGTTATCATATGAGAAAATGGTAGATGACACACTGACTCACGAACTAAACATTGAGAAAAATGACTCTATATGTACAAGGAAAATGATTTATGTCTGAGCGAGGCCTTAAGGTGTCTAGGCCCTGAATATAAACTTGTTATTAAATGTAAAGTCTTATATGTTTGACAGAGCTGTATACATAGCCTGCACCGTGACTTATGGAGTCTCTTTGGCTCTGTACTGTGATGCCATAAGAACGCCTTGCCATGGTGTTTATGTATAACTCTGCATTACAGAGATGTGGTATCCTAAAAGCAATTTGTCTGGGGAAAAAAACCTTTATAACCTCATCGAGCTCATTTTTTTGTAGTAAAGAGATATTATAGGGCACCATAAACTGCTATGGTCGTTGTATTCGGGTCTGTACATCGGTTGTACCGAACTCTAATACACTGACCGATATTGGGCGAATTATCATGTAAAGTACAGGTACGTTAACTATGGGGCTCAACTTTCACTAAAGGAAAATATGAGATGATGTGAACATCCTCTGCTAGAAGACTGGATGTACATTTTTTTCTGCTTATTTACATTTAGTAGTTATTTATTCTACACAAACATTTAGTATTTGAACTGTTAAGGTGAGAGTGGAAACTTGAATGGCTAGCGAATCAAATAGGAAGGCTGGTGGCCATAGCAGTCTGCGGCACTAAGAACAGGACTAGTTCAGTTCTGCAGCCTCCAATTTCACCTCGTCTAAGCCCCGGTCTCACATAACGATGTGTCAGCGATGCCGACAACGATCAGCATCGTTGATGCATCGTTGACACATCGTTATCAGGTCGCTGGTGAGCTGTCACACTGACAGACTTCACCAGCGACCTCTGGGCAGCCAGATCGTTGGTACCCAGCGTCCGCTCGTTCCCTGCATCCTGGGAGCGGACGGACGCTGGTAACCATGGTAACAGCGGGTCTCTCCTGCATTAGAGACCCGCTTGTTTACCATGGTTACCGGCACCCGCCCGCTTCCGAGTTGCGGGGAGCGAGCGGGTGCCGACCTCTTCTATCCTGTCCCTCACTATTCTCATCTCTCCCTGCTATTTCCCTGTTCCCTACTCTATTCCCTATCCTAAACCCTAATCCTATCCCTCTCCTTGTTCTAAATAAAGAAATCCCCCCCCGAGGCTCACCGCATCAGAGGCTCCCATACCGGCATCTCTGTAATGGAGATCTCAGGGGTAAAGGACCTATGATGAGGTCAGTATCATGTGACCGGCCTATACTGTACAGTATAGGCCGGTCACATGACTGTGACCTCATTACAGGTCCTTTACCCCTGAGATCTCCATTACAGAGATGCCGGTATGGGAGCCTCTGATGCCGGTGAGCCTCGGGGGGGATTTCTTTATTTAGAACAAGGAGAGGGATAGGATTAGGGTTTAGGATAGGGGATAGAGTAGGGAACAGGGAAATAGCAGGGAGAGATGAGAATAGTGAGGGACAGGATAGGAGAGGATGCACCCGCTCGCTCCCCGCAACCCGGAAGCGGGCGGGTGCCGGTAACCATGGTAAACAAGCAGGTCTCTAAGCCCGCTTGTCACCCTGGATGTCATGTTACAGCGCTGCTGTGCGGCGCTGTGACATGGCGGGGGATCCTGACAGGTCGCTGATCGCTGCCCCCGCCGGTCACACACACCGATGTGTGGTGACCAGCGGGGGGGCCAACGACCAAAAAATGGTCAGGAGCCCTGTGCAACGATCAGCGACCTCACAGCAGGGGCCTGATCGCTGCTATCAGTCACACGCAACGATATCGGTAAGGATATCGTTCCTACGTCACAAATAGGACGATATCGTTACCAATATCGTTATGTGAGACCATAAGGCTATACACAAGTTGTGGACAGTTCAAGCAGAAGGAAGCCAGTGATTGTTTGCCCATCTCCTATTGTTGTAGCTCATTTGTATTGTTTGTCTTACAGACCAAAAGGCAGGAAATCCAGACATGTCGGCATGGTTAAACATGTTTGCCGATCTTGACCCTCTTGCAAGCCTTGGTGCCGCCGGTCACTCAGACAATGAACTGTCCAGTGCGTGACAGGAGACGCGATGCGATGTGACGTGAAAGGATCCTTGTTGTGGAGTCTTGAACTCGAACATGCGAAAATATTATTTTTTTTCAAATATTTTTATTAGTTTGAATAAGGGTACAAAAAAAAAATAAAGACAAAGGAAAGGGAAACCGTAGGTAATGTAGAGGCAACATTAACAAATTAAAGTGCTTTTAATGACGTCCTGTCCGTTCCCAGCTATCAGTATTCTACTTTAAACAGGAAAAACAGAGGATGTTGTGCACCACTAAAATGGTCTAAATCACACCTGTGCCAAATACCAAAGAGGACACAATGCAAAAAAAAAAAAGGTATATGTAGGCACCAGGGTGATGTATATATAATCAAAATAGGCAAATGAAGTACAGGGAGTTCGCATTTATTAGAAATACAAAAATGTACACACAATGGAGATAGATTGGTTAAAAACATTTAAAAATACACATACAAATGTGTAATATACAAAGAGTACTCCTAGTAAGGCTATAAATAAAGCCAATAAATACCCACAGGGTTACCCATACAAGAAAGCGCTGTAATGTGAAGAAGCCACAAAAATGTGGAACGTGTAGCAATATAACAGTGCCAAAGGAGGTATCTATAATAAAATGACTGGCACCCCTGACCAAGCCACATATTAGCGTCTTTTTACTCCATACCACCATCTTGCCTACCCAGGTTTACCTTTATTATTGTAGGTTTAGGTGTGCTCCACACCTCACTATGTACCTGTAAGCTGTTTATTTATAAATTTCAGTCAGTCTGTTAAAATCTGTGATTATTATTATTTATTATTATAGCGCCATTAATTCCATGGCACTTTACATGTGGAAGCGTATAAAAGACAAGTACACGTTACATGGACAACATATGACATACGGGTACAGGAGAGAGGACGCTGTACGCGAGGGCTCACAATCTACTAGGGGACGGGTGAAGATACATTAGGAGAGGGTAGGGTCAGCCGTGCGGTGGTTTGGTGGACCAAGGCACATGGCAGGTTGTAGGCTTGTTGGAAGAGGTGAGCCTTTAGGTTTCTTTTAAATGTTTCCAGAGTAGATGAGAGTCTGATATGTTGGGGCAGAGAGTTGCAGAGTATAGTGGATGCACGGGAGAAGTCTTGTGTGCGGTTATGAGAAGAAGAGATCAGGGGGGAGCAGAGGAGATCGTGAGTGGAGCACAGATTGTGTGAGGGTAGGTATCGGGAGGTCATGTCACAGATGTATGGTGGAGACAGATTATGAACGGCTTTGTAGGTCAAAGTTAGTGCTTTAAACTGGGGTCTCTGAGTAATGGGGAGCCAGTGAAGGGCTTGGCAGAGAGGAGAATTTGTGGAATAGCGGGGAGACAGGTGGATTAGTCAGGCAGCAGAGTGTAGGATAGAATTCAGTGGTACAAGAGTGATAGAGGAGGCCAGTGAGCAGGAGGTTACAATAATCAAGGCAGGAGATGATGAGGGCATGGACAAGTGTCTTTGCAGTGTCGAGGTCAAGGAATTAACGGATCCGGGAGATATTTTTGAGTTGGAGTCGGCAGGAGGTGGCAAGGGCTTGGATATGTGGTTTGAAGGAGAGGGCGGAATTGAGGATTACCCCAAGGCACCGAGCGTGGGGGACTGGGGAAAGTGAGCACAGCTGTTGACAGTGATGGAAAAGTCAGGTGGGGGGAGAGTGGGTTGGGGGAAAAATGATGAATTCTGTTATGTCCTTGTTCAGTTTCAGAAAGCCAGCAGAAAAGAAGGATGAGATAGCAGACAGACAGTGCGGAATTATGCATAGCAAGGAGGTGATATCGGGTTAAGAGAGATCTGGGTGTCGTCCGCGTAGAGGTGATACTGGAGACCGAGGGGCTCAATTAGCTGTCCCAAACCGAGGGTGTAGATGGAGAAAAGAAGGGGTCCAAGTACCGAGCCTTGGGGGACACCGACAGAAAGGGGGCAAGGTGAGGAGGTGGTGTTGGAGAGGGTGACGCTGAATGTCTGGGTCAGTTAGTTATGAGGAGATCCAGGAGAGGGCCATGCCGGTGATACCAAGAGATTCCAGAATGTGTACCAGGAGGGAATAGTCAACAGTGTCAAAGGCAGAAGAAAGGTTAAGGAGGAGTAGGACAGAGTAGTGTCGTTTGCTCTTGAGGGTTAATAGGTTGTTCGTAACTTTGGTTAAGGCTGTTTCAGTGGAGTGATGCTGTAGGAAGCCAGATTGCAAGTGGTCAAAGAGGGAGGAGGAGGAGAGGTGGGAGGACAGTTCAAGATGGACATGTTCCAGTAGTTTTGAGGCAAAGGGGAGAAGTGATATTGGGCGATAGTTAGAAACAAATGATGGGTCAAGGGAGGGCTTTTTGAGAATGGGTGTCATCAAGGGGTATTTGAAGGATGAGGGGAAGACACCAGTAGTAAGTGATAAGTTGAAAAGATGGGTTAGGGTTGGGATGAAGACAGAGGTGAGGCTGGGAATGAGGTGGATGGGAGTGAGTCAAGGGTGCTGGTGGTGAGGTGGGATTTTGATAGAAGGGAGGAGAGCTGATCTTCTGACAAAGTAGAGAAGCAGCCTTTGGAAGGAGAGAGCAGTATACTTGTGAGGAGAAGCTGTGTGTACAGTGGGTCAAAGCTGCCTCTGATGTTCTCGATCTTCTGTTTGAAGAAAGAGGCAAAGTCTTCAGCCGAGATAAGAGGAGACGGAGGAGGTGCAGCGGGACAGAGTAAAGAATTAAAAGTTTTAAATAGCTGTTTGGGATTGTGAGACTGGGAGGATATTAAAGATAAAAGTAGGCTTGTTTTGCTTCAGTGAGTGTGGACTTGTAGTTTGTGAGGGACTGCTTGAATATGGTAAAGTGATCAGCCCAATGAGATTTTTTCCATCTCCGCTCAGCAACTCTAGAAGCCCGTCTTAGGTCTTTAGTGAGGGTGGTGTGCAAGGTTGCCTGTTTGTGCGCGGATTGTTGTATGTGAGGGGGGCAGCCAAGTCGAGGGCAGTAGTTATAGTGGTGTTATATAGCGTGGTAGCAGCATCTGTGTCGTGTAAGGAAGCTATGTTGGTGAGGGGGAGAAGGGATTCTGAGAATGAGTGTAAATCTATATGCTTTAGGTTTTGGCGAGGATGGGTGAGATTGTGGGGTGTGGGTGGGGGAAGAGAGGAGAGGGAGGAGAAAGACAGGAGATTTTGGTCACACAGGGGGAGGGGAGAGTTTGAGAGGTTAGTGAGAGAACATAGGCAGGTGAAGATGAGGTCCAGCATGTGGCCATCTTTGTGAGTGGCAGAGGAGGACCATTGAGAGAGCCCAAAAGAGGTAGTCAGTGAAAGGAGTTTATAGGTGGCTGGGTGGGAAGAGTCAATAGGGATGTTGAAGTCGCCCATGATGATAGTGGGGATGTCCGTAGAGAGGAAGTGAAGGAGCCAGGTGGTGAAATGGTCAAGGACAGAGGTGGTTGATCCAGGGGGGTGGTAAATGACAGCTGAAGGTTACAAAGGGTTAACAGAAAGTGCTGGGTTTCATAGATCCACCGCGCTGACCTCCAGTGAAGACAAACAGAGTGATGTATAAAACTCTGTTTAATGGGTAATTTGCCTACTGATGAAGTGATAACTGAAATCACGAAACCGGTAGGCAAATTACCCATTAAACAGAGTTTTATACATCACTCTGTTTGTCTTCACTGGAGGTCAGCGCGGTGGATCTATGAAACCCAGCACTTTCTGTTAACCCTTTGGATCCTTACTTTTGCTGGGCACCTGCTGCGACCATAACAGAGAGCGGAGTTAGTTGGTTGTGACTTGCACAACCAAATCAGGTGAGTCCTTCCACTAAAGGGGGGCACTGAGGATAATTGTACAAAAGGAAATTACTCTATGTGCGCTCCATTTCCCTTTTTATAGCTGAAGGTTACAGGGAGAGAAGATGCAGACGGAATGGACCTTGAAAAAGGAGAGAGTAGTGGAGGGTGGCAGTGGAATAGGGGCAAAGGAGCAGTTGTTGGCCAGGAGGAAGCCAACTCCTGCACCATGTTTATTACTGGGGTAGGAAGGCGGGGGGGGCCTGTATACCTCACTGCTGGGGGCTGTATACAATACTGCTGGGGGCTGTATACCACTGGGGGGACCTGTATACCTTACTGCTGGGGGCTGTATACCTGTCCTGGTGGCTGTATACCATACTACTGGGGCCTGTATACCACTTGGAGGGCCTGTATACCACACTGCTGGGGGCTGTATACCTGTGCTGGGGTCCACCCTCGGCTTATACGCGAGTCAATAAGTTTTCCCAGTTTTTGGGGGCAAAAGTAGGGGGTCGGCTTATACACGGGTCGGCTTATACACGAGTATATACGGTATGTATGTGGATTAAAATGCAAACCAAAAACAGCCTTAAGGCCCTGTCACACAGAACGATATCGCTAACGAGATCGCTGTTGCGTCACAAATTTTGTGACGCAACAGCGATACCTTTAGCGATCTCGTTCTGTGTGACACGCACCGACGATCTGGCCCCTGCTGTGAGATCGTTGATCGTTACATACTGCTCTGGGTCATTTCTATGTCGTTGCACTCCCGCTGGGAGCGCTACATCGTTGTGTTTGACAGAAACAATGACTAACGATCTCAATGCTACGCTATGGAGTAAAAATTCCCAAAGACCTTGGTAGAATTCTGGATCGCTAGTGCTTCATTTTTCACATCGCTGGTGAGATGCCTGTTTTACATCTTACCAGCGATGTGAAAAACGACGCACCAGCGACCTCTGCATATCGTTATCATTATCGGGATCGCTGGTGCGTCGTTATGTATGACTGGGCCTTTACTCCATCAATCCTGTAAGGCCAAAATACCCTGAGATGAGTTCTCAGGCTATATAAACGGACTTTCTTCAGTCACCAGGAGTTAATTCATATGCAACATGTCTTCAATCTAGGGGCTTTGGTCCCGGTTGGAAGACATAACCTCAGCCTAGGAATTTAGTTTCCGGCTGCCAGGATAACATCGTGTCTTCACACTCTACATGCCCTCAGTATAGGAGCTTAGGGTCCGACTAGAGGAGCACCAATACTGGATGATATTCTGCAGGAGTTCAGCCTAGGATTTTGGAATTCGGCTGGAAGATCAGAGACTACTTAAAGGGAAGGTGCCACGATTGTACATTTGTATTAACAATAAGTGATTCAGTTATTATAATCAGTTATTTTAATACAAAACTAAATTCATTAGATTTATAGTTTTTTATTAATTCTATTTTACTTTGACACTGGGGGCTGCCATCTTGGATTTGCAGGTATGTAACGACAGTTACACCCTCCAAATATGGCTGCCCCCGCACATAGGGTCCAATGCTGTCTATTGAGTCCTATCTCCTGCACTATAGCTGTGATCTGGACATGCCACCCTGGGCTGTCCTGGTCACAGCTGGAAGGAGAAAGGCGCAATTTTTTTGGAGCCCACAGCTTATGCTGTGGGTTTCACTTTCACTCCCCCTCCCCGAGTACTGGTGAAGGCAGCTTCACCCAGACCTCTGCTTTTGCCCCCTATCCCTAGGGCTGCAGCTCCTTGCACCTCCTCTCCCCGGCTCTCAACTCCCGCCCCCCCCTCCCATAGACCTATGGTCCCTCCTCCCCCACACCTCCTCCCCTCCACTCCTGCCCCCCTTCATGACCTCTGCTCCCGGTCCCCCACACCTCTGCATCTCTGCTCCCAGACTGCAGCTCCTGGTCCCCCTTCCCCCGCTCCTGGCAGTTTCTGTCTGCTCAGTGCAGGCTGCAAGTAAGTAAACACGAGCAGGGTAGTAGTCAATGCAGCCTATAAGATTAGCACGATATCAGGCTGCAATCGCTCCTTCTGCCTCCACACAGCTCTGCTATATCACTATAAACTGATATAGCAGAGCTGTGTACTGTATGGTGCACAGGTGGGGTGGGGAGAGAGAAAAAAAAGGGGGGGGGCACTGCACTGGTGGGAGGGGGGAGAGAGAGAAAAGGAAGGAGGGAGACTGCACAGGTGGGGAGAGGGAGACAATGGGAGAGAGTGCACAGGTGGGGGGAGAGACAAGGGGAGAGAACACGCAGGTGGGGGGAGAGAGAGACAGTGCACTTGGGGGGGGGGAGGGAGAGACAACACACTGGTGGATGGGGAAACAGAGAGCGCACTGGGGAATGGGTGAGAAAGAGAGTACTGGGGGACGGGGAGAGAGAGAGCATACTGAGGATGAGGGGAGAAAGTGTACTGGGGGATGGGGGGGAGAGAGCATACAGAGGGATGGGGGGAGAGAGAGCACATGGGGAATGGGGGGGAGAGGGCACACGGGGATGGAGGGGAAAGAGAGCGCAAGGGAGATGGAGGGAGAGAGCGCACAGGGGGATGGAGGGGAGAGAGAACCAGCACACTGGGGGAAGGGGGGGAGAGCACGTGCACAGGTTGATGGGGATAGCGCACAGGCGATGGGAGAGAGAGAGTTCACAGGGGGATGAGGAGAGAGCGTGCACTGGGGATGGGGGGAGGGAGACAGCACACTGGAGGATGGCGGAGAGAGAGTGCACAATGGGAGAGAAAACGCACAGGGGCATGGGTAGAGGGTGACAGCGCACAGGGGGACAGGGGAGAGAGCACGCGCAGGGGGAGAGAGAGAGCACACAGTGAGATGGGGGGAGAGAGAGCACACAGTGAGATGGGGGGAGAGAGAGCACACAGGGAGATGGGGGTAGAAAATGCACAGGGGGATGAGGGGAGACAGAAAGCACTGGGGGATAGTGGAGAGAGAGCATATTGGGGGATGGGGGGGGAGAGTGAGCACACTGAGGGATAAGGGGAGAGAGAGTGCACTGGGGGATGGGGGGAGTGCCCCCGCCCACAGGCCCTCTGACCCGCACACTGCATAAGTGATTGGAGTCTGCAAAGCTGAAGCGCGCAAAGGGGCTGTATAAAATGAAGGTGAAAAAATAGCTTTAAAAAATATGAATAAACACAAAAGTTTAAATCACCCCCCTTCACTCCATTGAAAATAAAACTATTTAAAAAAAATTACACACATTTGGGAATCATCGCGTTCAGAAATGCGCGATCTACCAAAATATAAAATCAATTAATTAGATCTGTAAACTGTGTAACAGAAAAAGTCCAAACGACAAAATTACGTTTTTTTGGTTGCTGTAACATTGCAATAAAATGCAACACTGGGCGATCAAAACAGCACATCCACCAAAATTGTATCATTAGAAACGTCAGGTCTAAACACTAAAAATAAGCCGTCACACAGCCCCAGATCCTGGAAAATGAGAACGCTACGGGAGTAATTGTGTAATTGCCCTTTTTTTTTTTTTTTTAAATTTCACCGCACTTGGAATTTTCCCCCCATTTTCCTGTACACTATATGGTAAAGTAAATGATGTCATTCAAAAGTAGAGGTCGTCCTGCAAAAGACAAGTCCTCATATGCCTATGTTGGCAGAAAAATGTAAAAGTTATGGCTCTTGGAAGAAAGGGAGGGAAAAAATGGAATCCGGAAAATCGCCCGGGGTGAAGGGGTTTACCTATGTATGCAAAAACTCAGCACATAAATGCAATGCGTTAAATGGATGCAGCTTTGCTGCAGAATTTTGTGCATCATAAATGGACCAATTTTATGGCGTGTTGCATAGTGTATGAGATTCCAGAAATCTGCACACACCTGCTGTGTTTTTCCTGATGGAAATCGAAAACAGCTCGGTCTTTGCTGTGTTTTTCAAAGCAGCATGTCAGTTCTCTCAGCATTTTTTCTACTATTTTTAGCTATTGAAAGTCATGAAGAATGAAAAAACTCACACATGCATGTCTGCGGCAAAAACAGCTTTTTTTTTTTTTCTTACTACCAAGAGACCATGATTTTCTGCCCTTTTGCTTAAAGGGACACTGTCAGGTCATTTTTCAGTATGATACTAATATTACTCTTGAATAGTGCCTGGGCAGACGTTGAAAAGAACATGTAAAATCATTATTGTACTGTTTGTAGTTTCCATGTTATCACCATTGTCAGACCCTGCAGAGAGCTGCTGCATTAGTCCTGTCCCATTATAAGCAGAGACAATTAGTCCTGTGCTGTATAAACTGTCATGTAATTATGCACTCCCTCTCAGCAGCTCTCTCCTCCTTCCTCCCTTTAGTGTCAAGTTTCACTTATAGGTCTGTCCAGTTGATATCACCATGGAGAAAGTGAGCTACTGCAGGTCTGCCTGATCCAGACTCCATTGATATTTGTAAAGCAGATACCCCGCTGTGCTGTGACAGTTTCTGTGTTGTAGTTCACCTCTTGTGATGCTACACACAGAAAGCAGAGACGAGAATACAGCCCCCCCAACACTGATCTCCTGTGTTGTGATGTGACATGCATATTCATGCATGGTGAGTGGACAGCAGATAACTAAGTGGATCACTCACTGTGAGTGACAGATGGAATGATTTTCTTTATTTAAAGTTTACAGAAGATAGAAGGGGAATATAAATAATAGAAATACATAGATAGAGAGAGCTTAGAAGGAGGAATTAGAAAATGATATCAGTTACATGTAGATTTTTGACCTGACCGTTTTCCTTTAAGAAAAAAATGCCCTGTGTGAACATAGTCTTAGGCTATGTTCACACACACAGTTTTTGCTCCTTTTTTAGCCATTTTTGCAGTGAAAATACAGTGAACGGATCACTTAAATGGATCTCAGCAAGGTCAATGGGTTTTCACTTTCTGTTGTTCAGACGGAATTTATGATCCGTTTTTACCTTGAAAAGTGATCTGCCAAAAGATTGAGCATGTTAGTTTCTGTGGCATTTTTCTGATCCGCTTTTCCATAGGAGCCATTGTAAATGGAGAAAAAAATGCATCACCAAAAGTGGATCAGAAATGGATCAGAAACAAATGATCTGTTTTCTGGTGCGTTTTTATTTGGAAAAGCTGATCCAGTTTAGCAGCAGAAAAAAATTAGAAAAACGCACCAGAAAAAAACGGAGCATAAATGCCCTGTGTGAACATACTCTTGCCCTATGGTTGCAGAACTTTCTGCACCAAATCTGCATCTCCACCTCCTCTCCTCCGACATCCCTACCATCGTCATAGGTGACTTCAACATCCCCATCGACTCGACACCCCACAGCCGCTGCTCCAGATTCCTATCCCTCACCTCCTTTTTTGGCCTCTCCCAATGGATCTCCTCCGCCACGCACACTAGTGGCCACACACTTGACCTAGTCTTCACCCGCCTCTGCTCCCTCTCCGACCTCGCACACTCAACCCTCACCCACTCCGATCACAACTTACTGACCTTCTCATCCCTTTTCTCCCCCTACCACGCTTCCCCCCGGACACTCCCCCACCCCCGCAGAAACCTTAAGCTCATAGACTTCCATTCACTCTCAGAATCCCTCCTCCCCCTCTCTGACTTGGCCTCTTCTCATGACGCTGACTCAGCCGCCTCCCTCTACAACTCCACTCTCACCACAGCCCTCGACCAGGCTGCTCCACTCACATATAACACAACACGACTACAACGACAACCATGGCTCACGACCCTCACCAAAAAAACTCCGACGGACGACTAGGGCAGCCGAGCGGAAATGGAAAAAGTCCCACTCCGCGGGAGCACTTTGCCCTATACAAGCATTCCCTCAATACCTTCAAGACTGCCCTTGACTCCGCAAAACAAGCCTACTTCTCCCTAATTACCGCCATGTCTCACAACCCCAAACAACTCTTCAAAACCTTCAACTCCTTACTTCGCCCCCCTGCACCTCCTCCCTCACCTCTCATCTCCGCCGACGTCTTCGCCACCTTCTTCAAAGACAAAATTGACAAACTCAGACAAAGCTTTGACCCACACTCCCCTCACCCCATCCCACCTCCAGCCCATCCCCCCCCACCCAAATGCAGTTTCACACCCCCATGACTGAGGACCACCTCTCCTCCCT
This sequence comes from Allobates femoralis, assembly GCA_033576535.1. Lineage (NCBI taxonomy): Eukaryota > Metazoa > Chordata > Amphibia > Anura > Aromobatidae > Allobates > Allobates femoralis. Next base: position 79,588,549 of record JARQOC010000011.1, read on the forward strand.
TCTATCACGATCACACCTCGCCACCTGCGCCCTTGACCCACTCCCCTCCCACCTCATCCCTAACCTTACAACAGTCCTCATCCCTGCCCTGACACACCTCTTCAACATATCACTCAAATCCGGCAAATTCCCCTCACCCTTCAAGCACGCCCTAATCACGCCCATCCTAAAAAAAACATCCCTCGACCCTACAACAGTCTCCAACTATCGCCCCATATCTCTTCTCCCGTTTGCCTCAAAACTTCTTGAACAACACGTCTACTCCGAACTGTCCTCCCACCTCTCTTCCTATGCTCTCTTTGATTGCCTACAATCCGGCTTCTGACCGCACCACTCCACCGAAACAGCCCTAACCAAAGTCACTAATGACCTTCTGATCGCCAAGAGCAAACGACACTACTCCGTCATCCTTCTCGACCTCTCTGCTGCCTTTGACACGGTTGACCACTCCCTCTTACTCCAAATCCTTGAATCTCTTGGCATTACTGACCTCACCCTCTCCTGGCTCTACTCCTACCTGACGGACAGGACCTTCAGCTTCACACTCTCCCACACCTCCTCCTCGCCCCACCCCCTCTCCGTAGGTGTCCCCCAAGGCTCGGTCCTGGGACCACTACTCTTTTCCATTTACACCCTCGGCCTAGGCAACCTCATCGAGTCACATGGTTTCCAATACCATCTCTAAGCCGACGACACCCAGCTCTATCTGTCTGGCCCCGACATCTCCTCTCTTCTATCCAAAATTCCTCACTGCCTATCCGCCATTGCATCCTTCTTTTCCACCCGCTTCCTCAAACTCAACATGGACAAGACAGAATTCATCGTCTTTCCCCCCAACAACCCTCCCCCCTTCCTGACCTATCCATCACCGTCAACGACTGCACCCTCTCACCCGTCCCCATGCCAAATGTCTCGGGGTAATCCTCGACTCCTCCAAGCCCACATCCAAGCCCTCGCCACCACCTGCCGACTCCAACTAAAAAACATTGCCCGCATCCGCTCCTTCCTTGACCACAACACGGCTAAGACACTTGTCCATGCCCTCATCATCTCCCGCCTGGACTACTGCAACCTCCTGTTCACCGGCCTCCCTGCCTCCTCCCTTGCACCTCTCCACACCATCCTCAACTCTGCTGCCCGACTCATCCACCCATCTCCCCGCTACTCCCCCGCTTCCCCTCTTCGCCAAGCCCTCCACTGGCTCCCCATCCCCCAGCGATCTCGCTTCAAAACCCTAACCCTGACATACAAGGCCATACACAACCTGTCCCCTTCCTACATCTCCGACCTGGTCTCCCGCTACCTCCCTTCGCGCAAATTGCGCTTCTCCCAAGAACTCCTTCTCTCAACCACCCGCATCTCCACCTCCCACAACCGCACACAAGACTTCTCTCGTGCTTCTGCCAGACTCTGGAACTCCCTCCCCATCACATCAGACACTCCCCGACCCTGAGAACCTTCAAGAAAAACCTGAAGACCCACCTCTTCCTACAAGCCTATAACATACACTGAGACCCTATCCACTGCACCATCTCACCTCTCCCCCTCCTACTGTCTCCCTCCCCCCACCCCCTTTAGACTGTGAGCCCTCGCGGACAGGATCCCCGGCCCTGTTGTACCAGTATGACTAATTGTGATCTGTCATCGTTTGTCGTTGTTTGTGGTCGTCTTCGACCACTTGTCTTTGTCTACCCTCTAAATTGTAAAGCGCCATGTATCCTAATAGCGATATATAAATACCTATTAATAATAATAATAATAATAATAATAATCTCCTGTCAAAAAAACAATGTTTTGATGTGTTTTTTTGCATGCATTTTTGGTGGGAAAACACTGCAATAATTGACAGCTGCAGATTTATTTCTGCACCAAATCTGGTAGGGAAAAAAAAGCAGTGTGTGCACAACACTTCATGATTCTCATACAGTTTGCTGCATAAGGATCTGCATGTAGTTTTGTGACAAAACTGCTTTCATGTCAGTATGACTCCAGATCCCAACAAAATGACTGAAATCTGACCCCAGACTGCATTCTCTCTTGTGACTTTGTCAATACCCAGAAGGGGAGGGGTGTGGAGACATCACAGAGAGCAGATCCTGCCCACATTGTCAACACATGCTGTCAATGCATGCCAGATGTACACTAGGATTTCAGCAGCTGCTCCCCCTATTGTTTAAATGTGGAATATATCAAACCTTTAAAATTATTTTTCATATTTTACTCCATTTAAAAAAGATAATATTGGAAAAACAAGTTAAAACATTGATACTTTACATTTTTGCAATTGTTGAAAAAAAATTTTTTTTGATGGCACCTTCCCTTTAAGGAAGATACCCAGGTTGGGACAATTCAGTCACTTGGCTACAGACTTTGCTGTGCTCGGTTAGCTTCCTAAGCTTGCTGCTATTCCTTTCTCAGTGGGTGCCCACCGAAAACAGGGTGCTGCTGGATTGGCGTAGTTGACCCCTAAGCCCTAATGGCACATATTTTCTCATTTCTGGTGAGCCAGTGGAAGGGTGAGCCTCTGTTACCTATTACATTGTGTGTTTTGCTTGGTATGTGTTATATGCCTTTGACGGTTGGGGATCCAATAAAGGCTTAGGCTGCTTTCACACTTGGTTTTTTTTCAAATCTTGAATATCAAGTTAGGCCCCTTTCACATCTGCGTTTCTGTCTGGATCCAGCAGATCCAGACAGAAAACCGCAATTGCCCCCTGATGGCTGCACTTGTGACAAGCCCCATGCATTCTCTATGGGGCTTGCGGCAAGTGCGGTATTGCCACGATCTGGCACTTGCGGAAGTGAAAAAAACAGCGGTGAGCAGCGTGTGATGTGTTGTATATAATGAAAATAGGCAAATGAGGCACAGGGAGTTTTTTGCAGCCGGAAGTGTCGGATCCAGCCCGCAAGTGCTGCCGTTAGGCGGCGCCACCTGTCGGATTGGCTGCACATCAGCGAAAACGTTGATGTGAAAGGCCACTTATTTCAGTTAAAAGCCTGATTCTTACAGGATATAGTTTTTTGCCCATTCACTTTAATGATGTAAAAAAAAACCTGAAGAAGCAGGATTCTACCTGACATCATTAAAGTGAATGGGAATAAAACTGGATCCTGTAAAAGAATCAGGGTGAGGGAAACACAATGGTAAATTTCATTTAAAAACCTGTGTTGTCTGAGCAGTATTCTACCCACAGTTAAGGAGTTTGGGCGTTTAGTTGGGATGAGCCCTGGTCCATGCTGTTAAAGGAGGCCAGACTAGAGCACCCACTGATCCCCATGTCTCCACAATTGCATGCGTATTATTTGTTATAGCCAGTGCTTTTTTTGTAAAAAAAATATTTCCTGGTACGCCTCTCGAAGCCGTGGGGGGCGGGGCGGGGCCTGGGGGTGGGGTTGGAGGCGGGCTGCCGTCAGGGGCCGGGCGAGATTAATATATTTAATGTATTAATATGTTTGCTCCGAACGTTGCACCCGGTCTCATTTTCAGGGGGGAGGCATACACTCACAGGGGCATGCACTCACAGTACGGTGGCTCAGTGGTTAGCACTGTATGTTGGCTCAGTGGTTAGCACTGTATACAGTGGCTCACTGGTTAGCACTGTATGGTGGCTCAGTGGTTAGCACTGTATGGTGGCTCAGTGGTTAGCACTGTATACTGTGGCTCAGTGGTTAGCATTGTACAGTGGCTCAGTGGTTAGCATTGTACGATGGCTCAGTGGTTAGCACTGCGCGATGTCTCTGTGGTTAGCAAAGTATGATGGCTCAGTGGTTAGCAGCACAGTATATGGTGGGCAGGCGGTTAGACCAGGATGAAGGCTGGGGGGGTGAGCGTCATCCTGCGGAGGCTGGTGGGGTGAGGACAGAGGCTGGAGGGGTGAGGGCAGGAGGACGGAGGCTGAAGGGGTGAGGGCAGGAGGACGGAGGCTGGAGGGGTGAGGGCAGGAGGACGGAGGCTGGAGGGGTGAGGGCAGGAGGATGGAGGGGTGAGTGCAGGAGGACAGAGGCTGGAGGGGTGGGGGCAGTAGGACAGAGGCTGGAGCCCCCCATCACAAGCACAGTGCAGCCAACTTTATCTTTATTTACATTACATTTATTTTACACTCACTGTGATCCTCCCGGCTGCTCTGTCTCTGCACACACAGCCACACACAATGCACACAGAACCTGGCTGCACAGCACACTGCACCTTCTTTCCTCCGGGCCACTCACCACCTGCTCTCTTCTGCTGTCCTCTCTTCATCTCTGCCGTCTGTTCACCTGACAGTGCTGTACCGCCGGCTCCCGCCCGCTCCTCCAGAGTCAGCTCTCAGCACTGAGTCTGAAGGCCACTTCACACACACAGATATCTGAGTCCAATATCTGAACCAATCTCTGGTTGCAGTGAAATCATGGATACATTGCTCCATGTTGTACACAGCCACAAAATGGAACAATGTATCCATGATTTCACTGCAACCAGAGATTGGTTCAGATATTGGACACAGAAATTGGTGTGTGTAAACCCACCATGACTCTTCACTCGGCCGGCAGACAGTGCTGGTCGTGGCCGGCAGAAACCGCACCGCTGCCATCAGCGGTGTTTGCTGGGCCTGAAGTGCGGTGGAAACACACAGCAGCCAGGTCCTGGCTGGCTGCTGCTATCTCCGCAGCGTATTTCTCCCACAGAGGAGACTGAGAGGGATTACTGGGCTGCACAGATGGGGGGGCGGCGGCAGGCAGCAGATATTCCGATACGCCGTACTGGATTGCACCAGGTTTTCCGATACGGCGTACCGGCCTGTCCGGTACAAAAAAAGCCCTGGTTATATCTGTGCACAGACTTTATTATAGATACAGGCCTTGCCTGCTTTGGCACTGTTATATTATTATGGAATCCACATTTTTGTGGCTTGCCCACATTACAGCTCTTTCTTATATGGGAAACCCTGTGGGTATTTGGTGGCTTTATTTATAGCCTTACTAGTAGTACTCTTTGTATTGTACACATTTGTATATGTATTTTTAAATGTTTTTAACCAATCTTTCTCCATTGTGTGTACATTTTTGTATACATTTTATATATGTTTTTTCATGCAAACTCCCTGTGCCTCATTTGCCTATTTTCATTATATATAATACATCACCCTGATGCCTACATATACTGTTTTGTTTTTTGCATTGTATTGTATTTTGATCACCTCTTCCAAGAAAAGAGGTATTATATGACAGGCAGGAAATCTTGTTTTTTTGTCAAGTATTACTAGACATAAGCGTCACATTTTCAGCATTTTTCACACACCGCTGTAGTATCGACCATCATCACTTATGTGGTAACACAATATTTATATGATTACATTATAACTAAGTTATAAGAATGTGGATGAGAATTCTTGGTAAAGTAAAAATAAAAAGTTTGGAAATAATTTTCTTCTAATGTAAATGAATATCCTGGCAAGTAATTGTTGATTTCTTTGTTATTATAATTAACTGCACAGAATTAAAAGGGACATAATATCAAAAATATGTAATGAGAGAGACATTTTAAGAGACCTCAATAAACAGGAGGACGTTCAGAGAAGAGAGACCAGAATGGTGACCGGTCTGCAAACCCTGTCCTATCAGGAACAGTTACAGGATTAGGGAATGTTTAGCTTGCAAAAAAGAAGACTGAGAGGAGACTTAATAGCTGTCTACAAATATCTCAAGGGCTGTCACACTGTAGAGGGATCAGCTTTATTGTCATTTGCACAAGGAAAGACTAGAAGCAATGGGATGAAACTGACTGGGAGGAGACACAGATTAAATATAAGAAAAACCTTTGTTGACAGTGAGGGTGATCAACAGGTGGAACAGGCTGCCACGAAAGGTGGTGAGTTCTCCTTCAGTGGAAACCTTTAAACAGAGGCTGGACAGACATCAGTCTGGGATGGTTTAGTGAATCTTTATTTGAGTAGGGGGTTGGACCAGATGACCCAGGAGATCCCTTCCAACTCTACCATTCTACGATTGTATGAAAACATAATGGGGTGCAGCTATCCGCAGTAGCCAGTCAGATTGCTGCTCTGATTTTAAGGTGTAACTGGTATTGTTAACTAGTTAGTACTTTGGATAAGGTCCCATGTCCAACAAGAGTAACTGAGGGATGGGAGGGGATAAAGGGAGGGGGTACAAGACAATCTATAATACATGATAGAGTTTACACTAAAGCAGAGGTCTCAAACTCGGCTGGGTTGGTGGGCCGCACATAGAAAAAATTTTTTATCGGGGGCCGCATTGCTTGTAGGACTAAGGGTACCGTCACACCAGGTGACATCGCTGGAGATATCGCAGGCGACACACGGGAGCGCGCACATTTTTGGCACCCCGTCAGCGTCGTGTGTTTAGACGCAGCGATACCTTCGGTGATGCTTTGGCGATGTTTCAGGCAACGTCGCTGTTGGGGTGTCTAGAAACCCCAGCATGGATCCTGTAACATGGGAGCCTATGGCTCCCATCGCCTGTAACATCGCTATTCGCGATGTTACACAGGGCGATACTTACACATCGCCTGAGAGTGGTTGCCTGGTTTCACAGCAGTGCTGTGAAACCAGGCGACCACTCTGAGCCGATTTTTCGGTGCAAAATCAACACTTTACACGGGGCGATGTCACCTGGTGTGACAGTACCCTGACATTTTTAGTAATACCAGATTTTTTGGTCAATGTAGTAACGTCCAAATCCTGATCCCCTTCTTGTAGTAATGTCCGCATCTTGGTCCCTTTCTTGTTGTAATGTCCCCATACTGGTCCCCATCCTGGTCGCCCTCTTGTACTAATATCCCCAACCTGATCCCCTTCTGTAGTAATGTCCCCCGTGCTGGTCCCTTTTTGTAATGATGACCCCATACTGATCCCCTTTTGTAGTGATGTCACCATCCTGTCCCCCATGCTGGACCCCTTTTTTAGTGATATCCCCAACCTGGTCTGCCTTCTTTTTACACACTCAGACATATTCACTCACAATCACACCCACTCACACATTAACTCACCCACACTCACATTAACTCACACTCGTGGAACAAAAGGGGGGGAAAGCACAACCCATGAGCGGTACCTGGTGGTCTAGTGAGGGCGTCAATAACAGATATGGGGGGTTCGCATCTCCCCTTTGGAGGTTCTGCAACCCTGCACAACCTCGGCGTATCGCAGTGGATGGCTCTGGACTCCAGCAGTTGGGGTTTTCTCCACGAGCAGCTCCTTCTTCCAGTCAGTTGACTCGAGCAAGCCGATCACCTGACCCTGTGACGTTCTCGGTTACGTCACCGCAAGCTCTTTGGATTCTGTTAGGGGTGACTTTGGCTCACAGCTGCTCCTGCTGCAACCCTAGGATGGGGATATGATATTTGTACAGAAGTGTGTGATTATAACAGAAGCGCTAGAGCACAGGAGGCACACGTTTAATTACCTTTAATAAACCACAACGTGTTTCTACGGCGGTCCGCCGTCTTCATCAGGTAAATCCACCTGATGAAGAATGCGGACCGCCAAGAACTTTTGTTATAATCACACACTTCTGTACAAAATCGTGCACTCTGATACCCTCGCGCACTCTGACACCCTCACGCATTCACACTCACAGGCACCCACAGGCTCTCTGACACCCACAGGCTCTCTGACACCCACAGGCACTCTGACACCCACAGGCACTCTGACACCCACAGGCACTCTGACACCCACAGGCACTCACACACACAGGCACTCACACACACACAGGCACTCACACACACACACACACACACACAGGCACTCGCGCTCACAGGCACTCGCGCTCACAGGCACAGGCACTCGCGCTCACAGGCACTCGCGCTCACAGGCACTCGCGCTCACAGGCACTCGCGCTCACAGCACAGGCGCTCACAGCACAGCGCTCACAGGCACAGGCGCTCACAGGCACAGCGCTCACAGGCACAGATGCTCACAGGCACTCACGCTCACAGGCACAGGCCCTCACAGGCACTCACGCTCACAGGCACTCACGCTCACAGGCACTCACCTCACAGGCACTCACAGCTCACAGGCACTCACACTCACAGGCACTCACACTCACAGGCACTCACAGGCACTCACACTCATCAGGCACTCACAGGCACAGACACTCACAGGCACTCATACTCACATCCACAGACACTCACAGGCACTCACATTAGCACACACTTATTACCCTAACCATGCTGGTCCAGTGCATGGGGACCCTGGGGCTTCCCTGTGCGGCCCCCAGCACTTTGGACAAAGAACCATGCTGGCGGCGGTCCAGTGCATGGTGCCGACGCGGTCTCCGCGCTATAATATTACTTCCGGCCGCTTCACTCTGCTGCTCGCTCTACAAGTTCAATGCAAGTCACCGTCAGCCAATGAGAGGCCCGCAGGTGACGTCAGCGGCCTCTCATTGGCTGAGGGCTTGTATTGAGCTTACAGAGCGGCAGAGCGAGCGGCAGAGACAGTGAAGCGGCCGCAAGTAATGTTATAGCGGAGACCGCGGCGGCACCATGCACTGGACTGCCGCCAGCATGGTTCTTTGTCCAAAGTGCTGGGGGCCGCACAGGGAAGCCCCAGGGGCCGCATGTGGCCCGCGGGCCACGAGTTTGAGACCCCTGCACTAAAGGAACATATTTTTCCCTCCTGATCCCAAGCGTCAATTAGTTGGATTAACATTCAGAGCAAAAATTTATATATTTGTATAACTTACTTGTTATTTCATTTGTTTCTCAGATCATATCAATTTCTTATATTATCAATGTACAAGTGACGTAAAAGGTAACCTGCCATATTTAGATGCAGTGTGGTCTGTGGGTAGATGGTGTACAGAAGGCGAATTAGAGCACAATGATAAATAGTTTTATGGGAAAGGATAACGTGAATATATTCATTAAAATGTTTGGCGTTAAAAAGGCATGATAAAATATGGGTCAAATAGGAACATACTTGAAAAGTAAAATGGTAATAGTTTTTTACTTTTCATTAAAATTCAGCATGTTATCCATATAATTACAATTTTGCTATGGGTTTAAAGCTGGTTGCCCAAATTAACAGCTACCGCCTGGCAGCAGTGGGCCGACATGCGCAAGGCATATAAACTCAATGCAAAAGAGATTGTAAGCACTACATTGAAGATGGCAACTACTGCTGTTATCTCCTGATCCCAGTCAGCTCCAGTGCTACTGCACTTCTCTGATGTTGCCGAGTCAAAGATGCCTCATATGGAAGCATTGTGAGTGAGTTTAGGCCAGTGGCCCCGGTTGGAGCTGTCAATCCAGTTGGCATGCAGGAGGCTATGTAATGGTTCCCTCGTGCTGCAGATGACAGGATAACCTATTTTAAAGGGATCCTGTCACCTCCAAAACGTCTCCTAAGCTAGCAAAACATGTCCCTGCAGCATATTATCACTAATCTCACACTCCTTTTGTCTCCTAAAAGCATCCTGTGAAAGTGCATAAAAACGTTTTAATACTCATTAGTGATTATAATTAGCAGTGACTATATTCTTTAGTCACCAAGGCGGGCTGTTTTGCAGCTCCAGGATCCACCCTGTCTCTGTGTGTTTGCTGTGATGTGCAGGCATTGCCCTCCCCCCTCTCTATCACTCACAGAATGCAAATCATTAGTCCTGCCTTCAGTTTCAGTTTCACAGCAGCACAGACAGAGGCTGGATCCTCAAGGCTGCTAAACAACAACCCCTGGTGACTAAAGAATATGGCCCCTGCTAATTATAATCACTAATGAGTATTAAAACGTTTTTCTGCACTTTCACAGGATGCTTTTAGGAGACAAAAGGAGTATGAGATTAGTGATAGGATGGTGCAGGGACATGTTTTGATAGCTTAGGAGGCGTTTTGGAGGTGACAGGATCCCTTTAAGGGTATATTTACAAGACAGATTTGTTGCAAAAATTTTAGTAACTGTTCCATTTATCTAAAGGACTTTGAAAAAGTCCATGTTCGTGAAACAAATCCTATTCACACAATTATCAAATACACAACAAACCTGCATTTTGGACAATAAAAATTTAAATTTGATTGTTTAGTATGAAAAATGATCCTCTGCATAAGTGTCAAGGCTATGTTTAGCTCTCCCTGGGTGCAGCTATATTCAGAATTTTGTAATTTAACTTTGTGGCTTTGTGAAGGGGAGAAAGACTTTGAAATCTAAAGAAAAGAGAGATTATCCACCCCCCAGGAAAAGGAAATCTTCTGAAAATAAAAAAACCTGTCTGAACGCTCCAGTGTGCTTTACTGTTTCAGGAGGAAGAGCTCTATAACCCTGCGGGGTAAAGAGTACCTGGTGAAATTTCTCCAGATGAATGGACTTGTATACAGATCCTGGATCAGAGGTTGTCTGTGGGTGCCCAGAGTTATGGTCCCGTCACACGGCACGACCTGGCCAGTGATGTCGGAAGCGATGCGCGGGTGCCCGCTCGGTTCCGACATCGCTGGCCAGCTGTCACACAGTATCGCTGCGGCCGGCGACACCGCAGCGATGCGGGCGGTGACATCGCTCGCTGGGCTGGGCTTAGCCCAGCGAGCGATCCGCAGCAACGCTGCGGTATAGGCTGGATCGCCGCCGACATCGCTCTGGCGATGTCACACGGCGCGATCCAGCCTTATCGCAGGTCGCAAGTTGACAGGTTTACGGTTCTTCCCGTAAACCTGTCAACCTGCGACCGGCGATAAAACGCGGTCGCGCCGCGCGTTTACACAGCGCGATGTCGCTAGCGACATCGCTGATACGTCACTTTTTCGGCGATGTCGCTAGCGACGTCGCCAGGTGTGAAGCCAACATTAGTCTAGCATGGCTCCATCTGTAGAGCATTCCCATCTGGCCACCTCCAAGTTCAGCATCTGGAGCCGGAAGTGGCCACGACATGCCCTCTGGCCGCTTCCGAGTTTGAAGGTGAGCTGGAGATGTCACAAGCAAGATGTGCACCGATTACCAGCCACTTCCAAATTCGGAAGATGGTCCAGAATAAGGCATCAGATCCAACGACTTTTCCTGCCAATTCTGAGGGGAAGGTTTAAGAGAAGAGACCTCCTTTTTATCTATGGTAGTGAATGTGCAGCATGGAAAATCCGGTGCCAAGTTGTGACCCAGATGACACAAAACCTCCTAATAGCATGGTACTTGCCAAGCCTTAGGATGGGTGAGTGTGCTTTTTCCCCTCCTACAATACATATTGACTGGTTGTTATTAATGTTCTTTAGGCCAGGAAAAAAATTAAAACAGAGAATGTGCTCTCTGCAGAGGAGGTTTTCTCAAAATGTATAATAAAAAAGCTCTGTTGATCATGTATTGAAAAAATGGTGGTGAAGAAATCCTCTTCCATATTTCAGGAAATTAAATCTTGAATCATCGATGAAGTTAAAAATGAGATTTGTCACATCTAAGACCCTGCCTCCTCCTCGGGTTGGCATCAATTACCATGAGATGTTAGTTCAGAGGGAGAGATGGAAGAAACAGATGAACTGGTTGATATTGGCGGCTCAGAATCATCCTCGTCCGATGAGGAATATGGCCAGCCATGCTTTCCAATGGAAGAGACAAGGAAACTAGTTAACATGATTAGATCCACTATGGGAGTGGAAACCCCTAGAGAGCAGCTTTTACAAAGATCTTTGTGAGATTTAGGAAAAATTGATTCTGCAGTCGTGAATATTTCTAAAATTGTAACTCTGCCCAGTGAAGTTTTAAGGTCCTTGAAAGATCCCTTGGATAGTAAAGTGGACATATTTCTTAAAGGGAATCTTGCAGGTCAAAAATCCATATGTTGCTGCTATTGTTTTCTAATTCCTTTCTCTAAGCTCTCTCTATTCATGTATTTCTATTATTTATACTCCTCTCCTATGCTCTGTAAATTTCAAAATAAAATATTAATTCCATCTGTCAATCACAGTGAGATCTCTGCTGCCCACTCTCCAAGGAATGAATATTTATGCATCACTACACTGCCCTCCTGTGATCTATTATGCTGTGTGATTTATTGTAGAGCAGAAAAGAGGGGGGAGGAGGTGTGTACAGAGCTGCAGCTTTTCATGTCACTGTGTGTATCTGTGGCAAGTGTGCAGTCTGATATATTTCTTTGTGATTATAAGAACATTTGATAATTTGCTCAGCAGATACACACATTACATGTCTGCAGGAAATCTTACAGATAGCACACAGTGCAGGACAAAACACCTCCCCCCAGCACAGATCACAGAGGGTAGCAACATAACACCAGCTTGGATAGGCGTGGCTATTTAAATAACACTTAAGGCCACTTTACACACACAGATATCGGAGTCCAATATCTGAACAGATCTCTGGTTGCAGTGAAATCATGGATACATTGCTCCATTTTGTAGCTGTGTACAACATGGAGCAATGTATCCATGATTTCACTGCAACCAGAGATCTGTTCAGATATTGGACTCATATCTGTGTGTGTGAAGTGGCCTTCATACAGCTAGACTATTCGGCTGTGAATATAATGGGTAGGACTAATGCAGGAGCTGTCTGAGGGGTGCAAAACTGCTGATAGCATGGAAACTAAAAAGTGTACAATAATGATTTTACAAAAAAAAGGTCTGCCCAAGCAATATTCAAAAGTAATATTAGTATCATACTGGATAATGACCAGAGTCCCTTTAAAGGGACATGAGAGACTGCAGCATGTTCCTTCAAGCCTGGTATAACAGCCCCTTATACAGAGAGGTCGCTAGCTAAATTAATTCAGGAATTAGATTAGCAAATCAAAAAATGTCCCAGGTATGAATTACTATAAGCTTTACCTACCCTTCAAAAAGCAGGCTTCCTGTCAGATCCTTCTGTGGACAGTGTAAGATTTGCCACTTGTGCCTGTGCACTCTCTAACTCTGGCCTCCTAGTACATTAACTAAAAAACTGTCCCGCAGATTTCAGTTTTAAGGTCCTGTCACACACAATGACGCTCCAGCGATCCCGACAGCGATAACGACCTGCCAGGATCACTGGAGCATCGTTACCAGGTCGCTGGGAAGCTGTCAAACAGGTAGATCTCCCCAGCGATCAGGGACCTGGGAGCCACCTCCCACATCGCTGGAAGCAATATTACCAGCGTCCTCCCTGGTTAGCTCAGCCTGTAAGCAGGGAGGGCGCTGGTAACTATGATAAACACCGGATATCCAGGCAGCGCGCGCTGCCTAGATACCCGCTGTTTATCATAGTTACCAGCGTCCTCCCTGTTTAGCTCCGGTAACGATGATAAACACCGGGTATCTAGGCAGGGCGTGCTGCCTGGATACCTGGTGTTTACCATGGTTACCAGCCCACCCTGTGAGGTCACTGATCACTGGTCTCTCGCTGTCACACGCAGCGATGCATGCTGACCAGCGGGAGACCAACGACCTAAAAATGGTCCTGAGCCTTTTGCAGCGATCAGCGATCTTACAGCAGGGGCCTGATCGATGCTAAGCGTCACACAGAACGACATCGCTGGGGAGATCGTTGTAACGTCACAGTTACAACGATCTTGCTAATGATCTCGTTATGTGTGACTGGGGCTTCAGACAAAATCCTAGAGAAGTTGGCAGATAAGAATTTCCTTCCCCCACCTCCTGTCACGCCGCAGCGTACAAACACCCAGCATGTGGTGCAACACAAAGAAGACAACAGGGATGGAATAGAGGATGGCCATGGTGATAGTGAGAAGGTATAGGGTTCACTTCCTGACACTCGCCTGAGGCTGGTCTCTGCACTCACTTACCCTGGTTAGTGCACAGGCTTGCAAGGATACTAGCCTACTTTCTACATTTGCAGACAGACTGCAAAAACTCAGTGAAAAAAATCTGCACAGGAATCACACAAAAAGCGCTCTGTTATAATAAAAAATAATTTTTTCAGTTTTTAGCAAGTGCTATCAAAAATTGGATCAAAAACAGGGCTATTGGTCTGTATAAAAATATACTGCAAGCTGCCTCACCTCGTCACGGTTGCCCTGATCGAGGCAGTCCCTAGCTGGTGTATGCAATTAAAACCTGCTTGTGTGTGAACATACCTCTATACAGCCTCCAGCCAGGACTTCACTCTGTGGGCTTTACCTGTGAAACTGCTTGTGTGTGAACTACTCATAAGGGAAGGGTGGGTCATCTCCCTTTCCTGCGAACAGGGGAAATGCACGACTCATTATTGTGTGGTCAATGTATTTCTCCTGTTCGCACAATGCCTATTAGTTTTATTTGTTTGGGTACAGAAGGACAGACTCCAATAAAATGACCCCTATGCCCACAGAAAAAGCATGCCCCTATACTGCCGCGAACTGCAAGAGTCCCCGGTCCGAGAGAAGGTCCCTCCTAATTGCATGTGTTTATTAAAGCATTCTGGTAGACCTTCCTCTCTTGGGAGCATAACAGGAGGTGGGGTCACCGCAGGTATATCCCTGAGATGTGTATCAATTCTTATGGCCAGGGCCATAGCGACCTTTAATGACTCAGGGGTTGCAAATTGCACCAGTGTGCCCTTAAGCCTGCCTGACAGATACTGGCAGAAATGACTCCTAAGGGCTGGGTCATTCCAACTGGAGTCAGTGGTCCATCTACGGAACTCGAAACAAAACTCCATCACCTGGGGCCCCCTGTGGAGCTTACAGACCTTCGAGTCAGCAAGGGAGATGCAGTCGGGAGTCGCCATAAACAAGGCCTAAGGCTTCAAAAAAACTCATCTACAGAACAAAAGAACAGAGTTGGTCACAAGGGAAAAGGCACAGGACTGAGGATCTCCTTGCAGGAGAGACAACAATCCCCATCCACTGTTCCTCACTCTTGAGTAGTGAGGGCAAAGTTTGAAATATATAGTTTATAAGCTTCCTCGAAACCAACAAATTTATTCCTCCCCCAGAAAATCAATCTGGAATGGCTCTCTCAGGTTTAGGTTGAGTCTGGATGTGAACTGACCAGCAGAACCGCAATTTACTGCAAATGCTGCACAACCTGTGACCACAGATCTGTCACTTCCAGAGACGAACTCTGTCTGTTCTGCAAAAGCCGCAGCTGGATTCATACGGAATCCTGAAAACATTTTTTTGGCCCATAATAAAGAGAATTTTGTTTACGTACCGTAAATTCTTTTTTCTTTAATCATCAATGGGAGACCCAGACAATGGGGTTTAGGGCTCCGCCCTCCGGAGGTCACACTAGGTACTACAAGTTTGTAGACACCGCCTCCTCCGCTTATAAACCCCCACCGTAGGGAACATCCTCAGTTTAGTCCATAAGCTGCGAGGAGAAAAAATGAACCACACCCGAAACATCGGGAAGAATACCGTGCACAGACGGTTTGAACAACCCGGAAAACACTGTCTCAACAGAGAACAGATCAAATGCAAACATGCAACGGAACAACTGGGTGGGTGCTGGGTCTCCCATTGATGATTAAAGAAAAAAGAATTTACGGTACGTAAACAAAATTCTCTTTTTTCTGGTCATCATAATGGGAGACCCAGACAATGGGGATGTCCTAAAGCAATACCCCAGGGCGGGAAGAGTTCCTCAACAAGACGGATAATACACGGTCCCCCTTAAAGGTGGGCAACCGCCGCCTGGAGGACCCGCCTGCCCAAACTTGCGTCCGCAGAGGCATGGGCATGCACCATATAGTGCTTTGAGAAAGTGTGCAGGCTGGACCAGGTGGCCGCCTGACACACCTGTAGAGCAGATGCTCGATGTCGCAAGGCCCATGAGGCACCTACAGCTCTAGTAGAGTGTGCCTTCAAACCCACCGGGAGAGGCAAACCAGAAGACCGGTATGCCTCCTGAATGGGAGCCTTGATCCATCTGGCCAAGGTCGACTTCGAAGCCGCGGACCCCTTACAGCGACCCATCGTGAGGACAAATAAGGAATCCGAACTCCTAAAGGAGGCGGTCCTGGACACATAAATGCGTACAGCTCTCACGAGATCCAGAGTATGGAGGTCGCGCTCAACCTGATGAACGGGAGCGGGGCAAAATGATGGGAGAACAATCTCCTGGTTTAGATGGAAAGTTGAAACCACCTTCGGCAAGAATTCAGGCCGCGGGCGCAACACCACCTTGTCTTGGTGAACCACCAGAAAGGGTGACTTGCACGATAGTGCAGCCAATTCTGAGACCCTTCTCAGAGACGTAATTGCCACCAGAAAAACCACCTTCTGGGACAGACGAGAGAGAGAGATGTCTCTCAGTGGCTCAAACGGCGGTTTCTGCAGTGCCGCCAGGACCATGTTGAGGTCCCAAGGGTCCAGAGGTCGTCTGTAAGGCGGAACCACCCTAGACACCCCCTGCAGAAATTGACGAACCTTCGGGAGGAGCGCCAAGCGCCTGTCAAACAGCACTGAAAGTGCTGATACTTGACCTTTCAGAGAGCCAAGGGATAATCCCAACTCCAAACCCGACTGTAGGAAGGCCAACAATGTCGGGATGGACAAGGGCCACGGTGAGCGTCCACCAGAGGCACACCAGGAGAAAAAGATTTTCCACGTTCTGTGGTATATCTTCCTGGAGACAGGTTTCCTTGCCCGATTCATCGTGGCAACCACCGTAGGAGAGAAGCCCCTGGATGTCAGCAACCAGGCCTCAAGAGCCATGCAGTCAATCTGAGGGCCCTGGAATTGAGGTGGAAGAATGGGCCTTGCGCGAGTAGATCTGCGCGTTCTGGAAGAGCCCACCGGTGTCCGCCTGACAGTTGCCAGAGGTCCGGGTACCAGGACCTCCGGGGCCAATCTGGAGCCACTAGAATGGCTACTCTGCATTCTGTCCTGATTTTCCACAGAACCCTGGGAATCAGAGCCAGAGGCGGGAACACATATGGCAGCTGGAAGCTGGACCAACTCAAGATCAGGGCATCCGCCCCCAGAGACTGAGGATCCCACGATCGTGCCATGTATTGGGGTACCTGATGATTCAGCCGTGAGGCCATCAGATCCACGTCCGGAGTGCCCCATTTGCTGCAGATGTCCCGGAAGACGTCTGGATGTAGGGACCACTCTCCGGCGTCCATCCCCTGTCGGCTCAGGTAGTCGGCCTCCCAGTTCTCGACCCCTGGGATGTGAACTGCGGAGATCAGGCAGCCGTTTTCCTCCACCCAGGCTAGAATGCGGTGGACTTCGGCGAGGGCCTGAGCACTTCTGGTCCCTCCCTGATGATTTATGTAGGCGACGGCCGTCGCATTGTCGGACTGAACCCGAATGGGTTGTCCTGACAGGAATTTCTGAAACGCCAGGAGCGCCAGATAGACCGCCTTGATCTCCAGCACGTTTATCTGTAATGCCGACTCCGACTGAGTCCAGAGGCCTTGAGCCCTGTGGTGCAAGAACACCGCACCCCAGCCTTTCAGACTGGCGTCGGTGGTCACCACTAACCATGACGGTTTTAGAAAGGACCGGCCCCGTGACAGATGATGTGGCTGGAGCCACCACTGTAGGGAGTCCCTGGTCGATTGTGACAGCGTCACCAGCCGATTCAGAGAAATCGTCCTTTTGTCCCATCGGCGAAGAATCTCCAACTGGAGAGGACGGAGGCGAAACTGTGCGAAAGGCACCGCCTCTATCGCCGCTACCATGCGTCCCACCAGCTTCATCAACCCCCGTAGGGAAGATTGTGGTGACAGGAGAACATTCTGCACTCCTGATTGGATCGCAAGCTGTTTGGCTTGAGGTAGGGACACCAGGGCTGAGTCCGTGTGGAAGTCCATGCCCAGATATGTCAAAGACTGGGTCGGAATCAGGGTCGACTTTGGAATGTTGAGAAGCCACCCGAACTGTTCCAGAGACTTCATGGTCACCTCCAGGCTCACCCGACAAAGGTCTTCCGATGGCGCCCTGACCAGCAGGTCGTCCAAATAGGGAATGACGGCGTGTCCCTGCACATGCAGGAGAGCCATCATTGAGGCCATCACCTTTGTGAACACTCGCGGTGCCGAGGCTAGCCCGAATGGCAGTGCCACAAATTGGAAGTGTTCTTCCCCCACTGCGAATCTCAACCAGCGCTGATGAGCCGGTGCAATGGGCACGTGAAGGTAGGCGTCTCGGATATCTATGGACGCCAGGAAGTCTCCCTGTGACACAGCCGCGATCACGGAGCGCAGGGATTCCATACGAAACTTCCGAACCAACACGTGGCGGTTGAACAACTTGAGGTCCAGAACCGGACGAAAAGAGCCGTCCTTCTTTGGGACAATAAAGAGGTTGGAGTAAAAACCCCTGAACCTCTCTCCCGTGGGTACTGGGACCACCACTCCGTCTCTGCGGAGTCCCTCCAACACCAGATGAAAAGCCTGAGCTTTGTCTAGGGATGGAACAGACCGATGGAATCGGGTGTGCCGGCTGTGACGTCAGCTCTATCCTGTAGCCTTTTGAGACTACGTCTCGGACCCACTGGTCTTGAACGTGGAGAAGCCATCTGTCCTGGAAAAGAGACAGGCGGCCCCCCACCTGTGGGGAGACAGGATGAAGGAGCGAGTCATGCCGAAGTGGGTTTAGGGGTGGCAGCTGCAGCCCCTGCCGGCTTCTTTTGGCGACTTTTGTTGCGCCACTGAGTGGAGGGCTTGCCCCCACGGTCCGCGCGAGCGGACGCCGCTGATGACTGCGAGCTGGGGCGAAAGGACCACTGTTTTGGGTTCCTTTTCACGGTATACCGTGGCTTAGGCTTATTCTGCGGTATCTTAGACTCAGCAGAATCCTTTATCAGCTTGTCCAGCTCGGTGCCGAAGAGCCTGTCACCAGCAAACGGAAGATTTTGCAAAATCTTCTTAGACGTGGCATCTGAGTCCCAAAGACGCAGCCACAACAACCTGCGGATCGCTATAGCATTGGCCGAAGCCACAGCCGAGCGAGTGGCAGTTTCCAAAGTTGCCGTCCTGGCGTAATCCGCATAAGCCCTTGCTCTGTCGGTGAGTGCCAGGACCTCTGGGCTGGCCCTAGCTAGATCAGAGATACCATCCAAGCAGGAGGTAATCGCTTGTAGGGTCCAGACCGCGGCAAAATTAGGGGCAAATGAAGACCCCACAGCCTCATAGGAAGACTTGGCGAGTTGCTCGACCTGTCTATCAGTAGCATCCTTCAATGAGGAGCTATCAGAGGCAGAAAACAAGGAGCGTGCAGCAATCCTAGTCATGGAAGCGTCCACCTTAGGGGACTGTGACCATTCCAGAAGCACCTCCTGAGGAAAGGGAAAGCGAAGGTCCTTAGGTTTGCGGACATAACGCCGCCCAGGATGTAACCTGGGTGCTCTAATCACCCTTCCAAAATTAGTGTGGTCCATAAAGGACCCACTTGGTCTCGCCTCCGGCCGCAGCCATTGATAGACCTCCTTGGGGTGAACAGTCACCTCCTCAGGAGGAGTGACCAGACGTAATGTCT